>OX246739.1:46453357-46990857 GCA_945910005.1 Isoperla grammatica
ACTCTGCCACCGCTTCCTAGACGAAACAAACAAATTTTCAAGGTCATCAAGCTCACCTTGTCAAAATTTGTACTCAGCCGTTGTCAAGTCTGCTTCATATGAATAACAACACCCAATATTTACTGATATTCTATGAAAATTGGTTTGGTATAATTGTTTTAAATAGTAATTGGACTTCAAAATTAATTGTTAGGCGTACTAGACATTAATTCGATTTTATACGATTTTGGATATGATAATTTCCAAATAAGCGTTATTTTATTTATCATTTTATGATTGGTTGATTGCTGATACATGAATAGTGACGTATGCCCCGTTTTTCCCGCCATAAATATGTGTGAAACTTTCAGCTCGTTTTTATAAATGAAACTTTATTCTATGTCATCGAAATAAAATATTTTTGTATTCAGGAAGTTAATCTTAATCTAGTAAAATGCTAAAAAAAGATTACGCATATTCCCTAACCTGTTCCCATGCGTTTCGTTTTATGAATTTGTTGCTGTAACTTCCGTGGGCTGTATCCCAGATAGGGATGCTGTTCTATTTCATTAATGAAGTCATCAGTGTTCTCCATGGCTGCAACCGCATCCAATCACTCTCAGAACATGAGTGAAGCAGTGACGACGCTAGGCCCCCCCCCCCCTAAAATCCCTCGGCCCCCCCAGCGGCCCCCCCAAGCCAAAATAAATTACCACTGATACACTATACGTTGGTGCCGCCGCATGCACGCCAACAAACAAATAATTCGCGTTCAAATAGCCGCGCTTCTAACTAGTTCTTGTAGTTGAAATTGACTACACCAATCCACAACACAACCAAATATTTATCAAACTGGAGTTCGTAGTATTTTGATTATTTACTTTCAAGTTTTTCACTGCTATGCACATGGTAACTGAAGCCAGAAGTTTCAAACGCCACTGGAATACAGTATGCCCCTTCTTGCTTTCAATGAAGCTTACAAACTGTGCACTAGATTAGATTAGATTAGATTATAGATTAAACACTTAAAGGCTGCAAATGGGCCACAACTACCCGGTGGCAACCTATCCAAACCTCCCCCCTCCCCACCCTCCCTCATCACCTCCTTTTCGTCAATCTATTTCTAAATTCCCTTACTGACTCGCAGTCAACAACCTCGTCGGGTAACTCATTCCATTCCCTTACCGTTCTCTCAACAAAACCAAACCTACCCAGATCACTTCTCACTACCCGACGCTGGAACTTCCAATTATGATCCCCCCTCCCTCTATAAACTCCTTCATGCAACCTGCTCTGGATTTCCCCCCACCCTCTTTTCCCCCTAGCTGCTCTATATAAATTACACATCCTATCACTCCTCCGTCTCTCCTCTAAGGACTCCCAACCCAGTTCCCCCACCATTGCTGTAACACTATCATAAGCCCTACCACATTCCCTAACCTATTTACCACATACCTCCATCTCCTAAATTGTCTTGTAACCTTCCTTGCCGCTTTACGCTGCACCTTCTCTAATTCCATGACCTCCCCCTTCCTATATGGATCCCACACCGCCCCACCATATTCCAATATAGGCCGTACCACTGTCTTGTAAGCCATATCCTATACCTCCCTTCTAGCTCCCTTCAAGTTTCTCATAACAAACCCTAAGTTTCTATATCCCTTTCTTACACTTTCCTGCACCTGGTCCCCCCATCCCAAATCTTCGGCCAATACAATTCCCAAATACTTATACTTCTTTACCTTTTCTAGAACTACCCCCTCAAGAAAATACTCTCTCGCATCCCCTTTTAATTTACGCGTGAACCCAACCACTTTACACTTTCCCGCATTCAAACCCATCAACCCACTCCTCTATCCTGTTCAAATCATCCTGCAACAACTTAGCATCCTCCACCCACTTAATCACCATATACATGACGGAACCATCAGCAAACAACCTTAATCTTGACTCAATATCCCTTCCTATATCATTAATAAACATTATAAATAACAGTGGTCCCAGCACCGACCCCTGCGGCACCCCCGATGTAACTTCGATAGTTGTTGATACGCTATTCCCCACCCTTACCCTCTGCGACCTATTTGCTAGAAAATCTCCCATCAACCTTACAACCCCTTTATCTGCAATCACACTATCAACCTTCCTCATCAAAATCACATGAGACACTTTATCAAAAGCCTTTTCAAAATCAAGGAAAACTGCATCAACCTCCTCCCCCTTATCTAGAGCGTCCCCTATGTCCTGAACAAGACCTATCAATTGCGTCTCGCAAGAATACCCCTCCCTAAACCCATGCTGGCTATCTACCAACCATCTCTCCCCCTCCAACACCCCTAACATAATTTGCTACTACCTTTTCCAAATTATCTTGCTCCCTACCGAAGTGAGACTAACAGGTCTGTAAATCCCTTCTTGACTTCTATCCCCCCCCCCCCTTATGTATTGGCACTACAAGTCCTTCCCTCCAACCCTCCGGTATAGTACCTTCCCTTAACGATTTCCTGCAAATATCCCCTACAAACCTAACAACCCCCCCCCCCCCCCAATTTTCAAAAATCTACACATCAACCCATCCTGCCCCGATGCCTTTCTCCCTCCCATCTTTCCTAAAACCTTTCTAATATCAAGATTCGTTATAGTGAGAGGCTTGCTACCCCTCCCCCCTTCCCACTGCATACTAGAATCTTCCCTCTCTTGGAATACCTCCCATAGTGTGAGTTCAAAGCCTCCGCTTTGTTCTTATCACCAGTAAATAACTCATCCCCAGTCCCTTTAAGTGTGGGTATTTCGCCCCCCCCCCCCTTTCTGGTTCCTTAGATGTTAATACAACCTTCTCCCTTTACCTTGGAATCCCTCATTTCAAGGTAACATTCCTAACAATATCTTCATCAAGTGCTGCTAAAGCACATTTTCGTGCATGTGCCGTATCAAGAGTTACTTACGAAATCGAATGGGAAACAATCGAATCTGTCCTATCAGTGGAAAAATACATTGCCAAAGGCCTCAACATGCGTGAGGTGGTTCGCAAATTTGATGGAGCTCATCACAACTTGAGGATAACCTTGCATTAATTAGGTAAGAATGGAATGCATATTTTCATGCCCGCGAGTGCAAAGTAGCCTGGTGTACCTCAAGCAGGTTATAACCAATGTTATAACCTCCTTGGTGTACCCCCCCCCCCCCCCCCAACACCGATAGAAAACCAGTCTGGAATCTGCATGGCCCCCCCATACATTCGTAGGATCCCCCTTGGGCCCCCCAATGGAAAATTCCTGGCGTCGTCACTGGAGTGAAGTGCGTGGAAGTGTGTGAAAATACGTGGAACCAAAGATTTGGTGGAACCATGGACTTATAATAGTAACTGCGTTAGTTACAATTATAAGTCAATGGTGGAACGGCGGCGCGGCGGAGCCACTCGTGTGAAGACCTCCATTTAAAACAACCCCCTGCTACCAGCGGCGCCGCTAAAATACTCCGCGGCTAGCCGCGTCTGAAACGCCAAATTAGCGCCGCGAAGCCGCTCGTGTGAAGTGGTCCTAAGTGCGGCACAGCGAAAAACCGTAAACTGTAAAGTCAAGTAAGATGGCGACTAGAGTGGTTAGAATGAGGTTTTTCAATGTTCTTTGTGTGAAAAGTGTTTTTTCAAAGATAACAGTTTGCAGTATGAGCACACGGATTGCTGATGTGTTGATGCAAAAACCCATAGGATCCCAAACATCTATTAAGGTCAATCCGAAGTATTAAAAATCTACTAACTTACCAAGGGTCTGGCCTAGGCCTAGGCCTAGGCCTAGGCTACCTTATTTTATTCAGGTCCTGTATCCGTGAGTGCAGTAGTGAGGTTAGGGATAGGCCTAGGCCTCTAGATGCCTAACGAGATTCATACCTTGTGTAAATGCAGGGCTGGGGCCTTGGCCCTAGGGTATATCTTACTAGCCTAGGCTAGGGCCTAGGGCCTAGGCCTAGTAGGGCATAATAATGTGGAGCTGCTCGAGATTGTAGGCCTAGGCCTAGGCCTTACATCTTATAAAGTAGTAGGCCTAGGCCTAGGCCTATAGGGGCTAAATAAATTAGAATCGTAATTTCTTTTTTATTAGCTTTTTTCGTTAGCCTTGTCACTATCTGAAATTTGTGTAAACACACATTTCCGTAAGTTCAACCTCTAGCCATTATCCTGAGCAAAGTCCCCGTCTTTAAAGGGATTTCAACGAACTGTGGTAAAACTATAATAGGCTAACCTAGGGGCTAGGATGCCACATTTACATCCACTTTATGTTAGTCAAGTAAAGTCCCATCCACAACGAAAATTAACAGTATCAGCACAGTTTAAAGACAGGTAGGCCTATCAGTATGGTAACAGTAAGGTTTTAACCAATCCTATTGGCTGATGAGCAACAGTGGGCTTTGGTCAGCAAATATAATTTTTTAAAACCTTACTACGTATAGGCCTACCACGCGCTTCAAATCGGTTTAGCCATGTCGATTTGACTTCAAGTCGGTTTGAGAACTGTGGTATACGTGTCTTCAAATCGATATGAAAATTATTTCCAAATCAGTTTCTGAATTGATTTGGAACTAGTCAAATCGATTTGACAACTGTGGTATACACTCCAATCGATTTGAGAATCCACTGCAGTGCGATACCAACTACAACAACAACGATCTAGCAAGCGGTGATTGAACAGCTGTGTTGCTGCCACAGTTACACGTGATTTTATCGAGTTGTATCTTTGATTGTTCCATTCGACGTTCAACAACAACTGCCGTGGTTTCGTGGCGGTTTGGCGAAGGCGATTTGAGATTTTGTGATATATGTGTACTTTTCATTGCGACTTGAGGTCAAATCGACACGGCTATGACGGTTTGAAGTGCGTGGTATACGTAGTAACTGTTACCTGTTACTGTTAATTTTCATTGTGGATGGGCCTTACGGTAGGCCTCTGGCTAGCCTATGCAAATTTAACGAACTCGTCAAATTTATATGGCTCAGGCTTTCTACAGCCAATTTATGGAATTGGCAAAATTATCTTCAACCAACCAATCAAAAAACGTTTCTGCCAGGCGAATTCGATTAAACTTTCGCCACGACTTCGCTTGACATCCGTAATGTTAATTTGCCTAATTTAGACAAAGCCATTTGATTTGTACAGGCTCAACTTGTGGACGTACGTCAAGTAAGTTACGAAGACCTAGATGTACCCACAGTTTTAATGTTATCAAATTAATGTACGTAAGTTTCATGAATTTGTCACATTTGGATGATAGGTCTAGGCAAGTCTATAACCAATTTATGAAATGAGCAAAACCTGTAACTTTAACCAATTTTCATCCAACCACTTAGAATGTAGGTATACATCATAATCGTTTAATGAAGGTGCAGGATTACACTTAGGTATATGTTGTGTTATACTGAAAATTGGCTTTGTAACGTGGCTTCATTTTACAGGGTTGGGTGAAAGCTATCAGGAAAATGAAAGGGGGTGTGTTTGTTGATTTAAATGATGGGTCTTGTCCAGAACATCTCCAAGTGTTTATTGCTAAATCCACAACACCAAACAATCTCACGTATGGATCTGCAATAGAAGCGCTAGGACACATACAACTTACTGCGAGGGGACAGTTGGAGCTGACAGCCAAAAGTATTATTGTTGTTGGAGCTTGTGTCGTTGCAGACGGTTACCCCTTTACTCCGAAGCAAACTAATACACCCCATTATCTTCGACAGTACCTTCATTTACGACCCCGATGTAGCACTTTTGCTTCATTGTTAAGAGTAAGGAATGCTGCTTCACAGGCATTTCACAAGCATTTTCAAGACCATGGGTATGTCTGTGTTCACACTCCAATTCTCACTTCCAATGATTGTGAGGGGGCGGGAGAGGTTTTTGCTGTAAAACCCGAAAATGCAAGTCTCATCAAATCCATGGCTAAGGAAGGAGTCTTGCCAGATGAGGCCTACTTTGATACAAAAGCATATTTAACCGTATCAGGACAAATGCATTTAGAGACGGTTGTTAGGTAGGTCTAAATTTGTTTTCATTTTAATGATTTTTTTTGTGCCATGTCATTACTTTTTAATTTTTATCTATAATAGGCCTACCAGTAGCTTGGTTCAACTTTCCTTTACAATACAACTTTGTAGACTACTTCCCCATTCCATACCCATGATTCTAGAAATAAGTCGGTGCTATGCAATTTCCAGCTTCTGCGAGGCTGTCCGGTTTCAAGAGCTCAGTCATGTTTTGTCGTATATCAGATTCAGAGACTAATACATTTATGTGGTAACACTCACATCATAGATGGTGTAATTAGGTTAATGTTTATTTGAATCACAGTAGGGATGAAGCATGCCATTAGAAATCAGTATTTTGCTATGGTCCTATAAGAAACTCGGTCTTGGTGTATATTTTACTATTCATTATGCATAGGACAGTGCTTACTGTAGTTTTTTCATCTCCTAATCAACCATTTCAAATGTAGAACCATACATGTATGTACGGATCTGCCAGTTAACCTATCTAACGCTGGTATAGGTTCGCTACACATTAGTAGTAGGGACCTTGGTAGGTAGCCAGACCTATAGCATACTATCTTATCTACTAAAATAGTTCTTTTTCAGAGCCTTGAGTAAAGTTTACACGATTGGACCTACGTTTCGTGCAGAAAATTCGAAAACACGCCATCACCTATCAGAATTTTACATGATTGAGGCAGAAGTTGCTTTCCTGAATTCATTGGATGATATTTTGTTAGTCATGGAGACAATGATTAAATGTGTAACTAAACAAGTATTGGATGTATGTGAAGAAGATGTGAAAGTTCTACACACAGCCAACGCCATGAGCTCGTCACTAGAGCAGGTCACTGAAAAACCATTTACTATAATGACTTACGAAGAAGCTGTCAATATAGTAAACAATCATTCGGACAACTTTTCAACGCAACTCAAGTATGGTCATGGACTCGGAAAAGAGCACGAACTCTTTCTGGTGAAATTCAACCAAGGGATACCTATTTTTGTAATTGATTGGCCTTGTAACCTCAAACCATTTTACATGAAGCAAGCAAATGGAGACCCTACAAAGGTATGACCTTTGATGGAAATTTGCTGGGACGTAAAATTATCTGTCCGCTTTAAAATGACCGTTACATGGGGAAGTGAAAAAAGTAAAGTGAAGTTTTTACTGCTGTCACACAGGAAAGGTTTGAGCAAAACGAAGCAGATCGCTTGTGGCGTTACTTGTTTGCTTTTGTTCAAGACCTCCTATGATTAACCATTTCACCAAGTAGTGGCAACTAGGATACTACAATCAGGTTCCTCTCGTATTTGTCTTTAACAGCTATAAACAGTTAACAGAAACACCACTAGTATCATCTGTTAATTTTCTACATTCACCCTTGTAGGCTAGATACAAAGGAAATGTTCTTTATGTTAAGTTGGGTTTAAGATTTAAGGGTTAACTAAGTTGAATGAAGCCAGTAGCATCATGGCATTCAAATAACTTCCTAAGATTCAAGAACTAAGGAAACCATAGCAACATTACCTAGCTAATGAGAGGCAAAGTTTTATAAATTCAGCCAATGGTAGCGATCCTAAGTAAAACAGTTACGAAAATACGTGTCTAGGAACAGAATCTTAAATTTTAGGAAGTGTGTAAACCGACCTTTAGTAAACAATCTTAAATAGGCTATTAGTTTTACAATGCCATGGCAACTCAATTATGTAATCACAATCAACTCTTCGCTTTCCTCTTGTTGAGCAGAATCCTGCAACCACTACTGTACCCACTTATTTTCGAACTTTTAACTTTCCAGTGTGACGGCTATGTGAAAAGTCCCATCATAAGCTACTACAAATTGTACTAGTAACTTTTCCTCTTTATTTTCATAACTTCCCTGAGTATCAGGCAGTTTTCAAGCCCACATATTTCCTGATTGATATTAATTGGTGTAGAAAGTAGTAGGGATGACATCGGGTAATAAAATTCGGAACCGGTTCCAGCTCACATATTACCCGGGTACCCGGATCCTGAAAACGTATTTTTCGATGTGTAGGCTTGATTTGAAGGTCGTCGCTAGGCCTTGTGAAGTGCGCAGGGCGGAAGAAGAGGGACGAATGACGTGCATGCCGCCTGCAAGAATAGCCCCTTGGAATACGCCTGCAGTAATCTAGTCGAGTAAAAAAAAACATTTCGCAATACACAACTGAAGCACGTATTAAAACATGCTATTTCAAGTAAAATATATAGAAATAGACCAAGTGTTAGCCAGAATGTTCACCAGAATGTTAAACAATGAACAAACAGTAACGAATGCAAGTCTGTTCGCGTCTGTTCTGTTCCCTTTCGAGGCACTTGTTATGGATAGTGGGGGATGGGTCGGTGCTCGCCGTACCTGCTGGCTCCATCGAAATCAATCGCAGCAATACTGGCGCGTAAATATACCCTAGAAACGGACTAAAAAATTACCCGGACCCGAAAACCGGCTCCAGGTAATACTTTGGAGCCGGGTACCCGCGCTACCCGATGTCATCCCTAGAAAGTAGATACATCCATAGTTATACAGAATCTTGAAAAAATAAATAACTGGACAAGACTCATAGCTGGTGGTAAGTAGGCCTACTCATTTCAGTGCATTTCTTTGTTGGTCTCAAAGTGATTTATGCCATTTAGGATGTTCCTCAATGATTGGTGGTGCAATTATTTGTTTACAAGAACTCGCAAAATGAATAGTCTGTTTAAAAAAGTAAATGATTTAATTTCTGTAAGGTTAGTCATCTCAAATTAAGTGAGGAAAGGATCCAACAGCTTACCTTCGTGTAGTAAGATGACGGATTTGCGAGTTTGAAGTACACATAAAAGACATAATACAAAATATAAAGAGACGTTTCGACCGAGGTCTTGCTCACTCAAGAGAAGAATGGCTACTGCAACTACTGTAGTCAACTAAACAAATATAATAAACTAGACTAAAATATATATATGTACAATATTTACAAGGCGCTGTTGGGGGGTGTGGTGGCAGAGAGGTGAGAGGGGGAGAGGGCTATCACTAACGGATGTTCAGGTTGGGAGCCAACCTAGATTTAGTGATCCACTGGTGGGCCAACTCCCACCGTCTTAGTTCGCCTGGGTTGCAGCTGGCTGGGAGGGATTTTATCACTCTGGTGTTGAAACATCCATTGAATGCCAGGTTATGGGATGCCGCATGTTGAGCCACCGGTTTGTCCATGGTCAGGTTTTTTGTGTCTTGCCTGTGCCCGTTCATCCGTGACCTAAGCGAGTTCTTAGTTAGGCCAACATATTTGGCAGGGCAGTGGTTGCAGTTCAGTTGGTAGACTACATTGGTGGTTTGGCAGGTGTTGTGTTGCCTTATTGGGTATGTCTTGCCGGTGGCCTGGGCACTGAACGTGGTGGAAGGTTGATGAATTTGGCATTAAAATAGCGATGGCTCCGTATGAAAGATAAGAAAATAAACTGGGGGTGCCGCACAGCCGTAGGTGTTTAAATTAGAAATAAAAAACGACTGATACAGAGGTACCTGCTATAACATTTTTTAAAAATATGTACCTCATTTCAAATTAATAAGAAATGACTACAGAGCTGTAAGCCGTCCACACTTTCCACGGTGTGGAGTTGAGTGTACAAAGTATTGTCTTTTCAATGTCAACTCTCAAATTCATCATCTTACTCCAAGGTTTGCTGTTGGATCCTATCCCAACACTCAACTCAAGATCAGAGTTGTGGGAATTAAACCCCTATGGTTGTGAAAGGAACTTTGGTAGGCTACTTTGTTTCATATTGTAAATTGAGTCACTATAGTATCGTTAGGAAACTATTGCTTCGTGCTACCCCACATTTCCTATTTGCAAATTAAGCCTCTCTTGTTGTGAAAGTTGCGCCAGAACTTACCGATACTCCTAGTTGTTGTCCTGATTGCAGTCAACCCTTGAAATCCATCTATGTAAAGAAATAAGTTCATAGAATTTAAAAAAAAAATCACCATTCAATTGTCCCGATTGCAGATAATCCTTCTATGTAAAGAAATAAGTTCATTTAATTTAAAAAAAAATTCAGCATTCAATTGTCCCAATTGCAGATAATCCTTGAAACCCTTCTGATGTTAAGAAATAAGTTTAAAGAATAAAAAAAAAAAAAAAATCATTCAATTGTTCAAATAAATAAGTTCAATATGCCCACAAAACATTGAAAGTAACATCTCAACAAACTTTTTTTTATTATTATTCATTTATTTATTATAGTGCAACAGTTATGAAAATGCACTCATGTTCTGTATCAAAGGGAACTGAAATCTGAAGCCTGCCCCCACTAGTAATTTGGCTCATTGGACTACGATCCATATCTCCCATTAACAAGTATATGTAGCTATTGTGTGTTGACTTCTAAACGTAATGTTCTAATAAATGTCCTACAACCAAGGAAGACTCGGTTGGCACAGATGTCTATGACCGCTAAGGTAAATGATGTTGCAGGTAGCTGCAGTTGACCTCCTTACCCCGGAAGTTGGAGAATTGTGTGGAGGGAGTTTACGTGAAGACGACTTTTCCACCCTTGAATCTAAACTCGTTGATAGTGGGCTCAAGACGACTTTAGCTTGGTATTTAGACCTCAGGAAATACGGAAATGTTCCAACAGCAGGATTTGGGATGGGGTTCGAGCGATATCTGCAATTATTGTTAGGCATTGCTAACATCAAAGACACTATTCCATTCCCAAGGTGGCCACATAATTGTACAATGTGATACACAAACAAAATTGGAATAGTTATGTTAATTACTGACTGCATTATGTTACTGTAAATTTGTATACTTTCTTTGGTTACATCATTAAAGGATTGGCTGTTGTTGTTTCATTTCAAAGACACCTTGGCAGAAGGAATGACCAGGCAGAATTTCAAGATAAGTAATGCTTTTATGTTTTCATACAATTTTTATATTTACAAATTAATACACATTTATTATTTAGATACCCATCCTATGACACTTTGTTATGACTATTTTTTTTACTAGCTTTCAGACCCAGTTTTTTTTACAAACGTAACATTAAGTTAAGTAGGCAAAAATTGGCCTCGGCATATACTATTAAAAGATAATTGTTACTTCGTGACTGGCCATAGCTGGAAGTAACCAACATATTTCAAGAAACCTGCACTTATTTTCAGATGTGCAATAGTCTAGAATTTGCTGTTTATTCAATACATTTTCTTATCACATGTTTGTATATAACAAAGAAAAATTAAGAAGCAAGAGATGTGATTGGTAAAGATATATAAAAAAAACCTTATTCTATAGGCTAGGAACATTTTGCATGTTTAGAAATATATAATATGCACAGTGATACATGGGTATCACTTTAATTTCGTTGATGCCAAGGAAAATTAAAATCATTAAATGTAATGTATTTCACATAATTGAACACAAGCCAGAGACCTCTGATCCTTTCATTACTGTTGGCAATACTGTTAGATTTCTACCTATTAGGCGTGGTTTTGTTTGTGCAGGTAACAGGTGAAAGGGAACCACATCCACACCAGGTGGAGGAGGCTCTTCATTCTCATCTAAAACACTCCTCATTGGCACTGGCTCGCTTTCACTGTCTGCATCTTGTTCGGGAGTACATGTTTCACTCTCCTCTTCAATCTGGACCTGTGGTTCCCGAAATGCTATTGGTTTTGTGATGTTGATTTTGATTTTACCAGTTGTGGCTACAATAGCAACTGAGGGCTTGTCCTCAAACTGTACATTGCCATCTATGGAAGAGACCACTTCTGTGTGGGTGGTATCTGCTGCAGGTAGAACAGGTTGCAACACTTCTTCCTCAATTTTCACGTGTTCGATTTCCGCTTCGACACTAGTGACCTCGTCATCACCAGACATTGGCTCGTCTTTTACATCTCCAAACCCTAGCTGCAGCGCAACTTGGTCCAAAAGGCTGTTCACGATGTTATTAACAACTTCAACTGCTTCCGAGTCTGTGCTTTCTTCACTTTTATCTGTAACAATCAAACACCTGTTTTAGACACAAGATACTCTGTACACAATACTACGAAAACGCTCTTGTGTGACGCGTTGATAAGTGAACATATGATTATTTCTTCAATATCTGAATTATTTCTTCTCCTTCAACCCCCCCCCCCCCCCCCCCCCCGCACGTCATACGACCTTAGTTGTACTTCGAGTACTTCGTTAAATCACAACAAATAGATAAAAACAACAGTTAATAACAATAGAAGAATGCGCATTAAAAACATTTTTCTAATTTCCATAGCTATTATACTTTCCAACATTGTTGAATTTTGTGCAATGTGCATTATTAATGTTTTTTTGTCATTCCGTCTAGTGATTTCTTAGCAGTCGGCCATCATTACTAACACATTGACAGCAAGAGAAATGTAACTTCTGCTTCTAATGGTGAATTCACGACCTTGCGTTGCGCTGAGCTGAGCGTTGGACTTTGTTGCGTTGACTTCATCATCTGTTCACGACCTTGCTTTAAGCTACAGCCTTCTCGACGGGTCAAACCGCGGATTCAAGGTCTACTTGATCTCTGATCAAGTGGGCCTTGCGTGGATTGAACCCAAGGTCCGTCGAGCTCCTGGCGGAGGTTCGGTAAACCTCAATGTAAAAACTTGGGAGTTTGACGAGTCCCCGCCAGGGGCTTTACGGACCTTGGATTGAACCGACGTTCGAGAAGGCTGTGCTTTAAACTGAGTATCCCGGATCATACATTTCGCGAGGATCAAGAAGGTTTTGCTTTGCGTTATTGCGTTGGAAAGTTGAACTAGAATCAATGTTGCAGCATCGCACTGTCGCGCACTGATGATGCTCATGATTGGTTGCTAGGACTTCGAAGTTCAAAGTTGCGTAACGCAACGCGTCGTGAATTCACCATAAAGCTGCCGTTACTGTAGAGCGTTGGGAGCGACGCATTAATCGCGTCGGGCACGTCGACCAATCTGTTGCAAGTTCAGCGCTTCAGCTGCGTTGCTTGCAAACGAACCCATGCAACAACGCAAAATTTGTTTATTTCACAACATGTTTTCTTCCCCATTTTGAGGTAAACTTAAACAAGAGCTGCAACATTTGTCTCTGCCATATATAGGCTTGGCTCCCAACTCTGGAAAATAACATTCCAGGACAAATATCGCATGAAAAGGGAATGGCTAATGTGATACTGCCGAAGGCCCACCAGAGACGCAAATTTTTTAAAACTTTTTTCATGATTTACGTTCCTAAAATGTGATTTTACTGCTTGACGAGAAAATGAGGATTCCAAAGAATCTGCTTACTCCGCTCTCCTTTTGAACAAAAATCTTTCTCAGAGAATTAGGAGTCAACGTGCCTATCTGAGATGTTTTATTTTATTATTGATTGTGTGGCTATAATAATATTAATGGGATATATACTATAATGCCGACATTACAAGGCTCAATACTTTCGTCAAACTTATTGAATTCAAGGACAAAGGCGAATCAAAAATAGTTTGTTAAAAACTGCAACAATATAGCTTCTATTAATTGACGCTTTTTTGTCCCTGAATTCAATAAGTTTGACGAAAGTATTGAACTGTGTAATGTGGGTATAATACTTATTTTCATTGAAACCTATGAAATTATTAAGAAAACAAATGACAAAAACAAAATGATTAAGAAAATAATTTTTAAAAGAAAGTGCATTTAAACCTGGGCAGAAGTAAGACACTTACATGTAATTCCGGGACATTTGCCATCCCGGAATCGGGTTAATTTCAACCGAGACAAGACCTTCAATTCCTGGTCTGTCCTGGCGAAACCGGGACAATTTGGAACTCTAGCCATATAGCGAAAGTACGTAGATTATAGTGTGAATTATAGATTATATGATTGAAAAATCAAACTTTCGGCATAAGATAAAAAAAAAAAATAGTGTTCCATCACATATACATTTAGGTTATGAAGTTGTCATGTTGTTTGCTCCTGTTAGGTCTATCAAAAATTGCGCTACTGTAAACACTTCAATGCAGCTAACGCGTCACAAGCAACGTTCTGCAGCGGCAGCTGCTGCTAGTGGAAAAAAGTCGCAGTGCAAAGTCCCATTAGTTTCTCAGTAATGTCAGCTGTAATTTAGTTGCAATTTTTTCTTTTCTATATTACCTATATTTCTAATGAATAAATTATAACTTGTGGTTTCAACAAATATACCATATTGCTAAGTTTGGGAACACTTTAAGAGCATTTACCAGACACGCATTTGCGGGCGTTTCACTGTCAATGCAGGTGCACAGTTTAACAATTGCAACATTCTCAAATGTTTACGCTGTGGATATAAAAAAAAATACAGGAACATAAAGCACAACTGTATCTATGTTATTGCTGTCTCGCTTTTCAATTCCGTTACTTACATAAGTGATCACAAAATATGAATTAAAATACATAATATGTTTAACCATAATTAGACCAAAGTTTGGATAAGTTATGGGGGAAATTAGAAACGAGATAGTTGGATTTTTCAAAAGCAACAACCTAGATAATAGTCTAACGAAAAGTACAGACCCAAGCATATTGCTTTATTTAAAAAAACAGTACTTGATAGGTTTGTTAAACAAAATTATGTGATGATCTCGGCCAACAGAAAACAAAACTCTTGAAATGTTCAGTGCAAGATAAGGCAAGGTAAGGACAAGGTCCCTGTTATCTGAGACCATGCAGTTGCCTGGCCACTTAGGAGCGATAAGAGAACTGAACTGAGGGAGGTGGCGAACGCTTACGCCAGTCAAGAAAACTACTTTATGTTGTGAAATGATAACAAAATTATAATGCACACCCTAATTTAAATGACACTTTCATAATAACGATGCAATTTGAATGGAAGTTTTAGTGCAATTAGCAGTGCAGCTATAAATAAAATGCGTTCTTGCTTCATTGTGTGAAAAAGTCAAGCTGGAGACGCTTCCCTGTTCTCCGAGATCATGCAGTCGCCAGGCCAGTTTGGAGCGATAAGATAACTTGACACCGAGGGGGGTGGGTGGGGAATGCTTTTCCTCGTGAAATGTTAACAAAATTAAAATGTACACCCTAATTTTAGTGACACAGAATAACAATGCAATTTGAATGAGAGTTGTAGTGTAATTAGCAGTGCTGCTATAAATACAACGTGTTCTTGCTTCATTGTTTGAAAAAGTCAAGCCAAAGACTATCGTTGAAGATGGATAGTACTTGACGATGACATTTGTTTCCTTCTTTAAAGTTGGGGTACGTACGTTGGTACATGTAGGAAACGTACAGAATTCAATGACGTGGGTTCAAACCATGAGAACCGCCAGGATATTTTTCAAGGACGGGCAAATGAATGTAGTATGGGCGTACTAACGAGGCTACGGCTATCCATGAGTTGGAAGCAACTGAGGGTATATCAGTTGCCAGTTGTGGTCTTTTTGTCGACGAGCATGTACCGTTCTTAGGTGCTAGGATGGCTTGGTGGAAGTAAGTGTCTATGTTCTGCTAAGAAAATGTTCCCAGATGAAGGCATCGCAATGTCGTCTTTTGTATGTTTTGCAGAACATATTTTGATATGTCGCAGAAATAATACAGACACTTCTACTTTTCAAAATAATTCTTGGAGTAAGCGTTGTATATTAGAACTCGCCAGTCGCCACATTCTTAGTTCCCTCTAAAGTGCGGAAGGTGTCTATAAAACCCAATACTATTTCCGCAAAATCATAAAGAACTCATTCTTCATGAAGGTTTTTTAAAAACATAAAAATGATTGGTACTGCAATCAGAATACTGCAATCAGAACCAAGACAACCCCAAATTAACGCATCATTGGGCATATGATATAATTATATGTCGTTTGTATCATTTTTATTTGATTTTATTCCGTATCACCAGTGTCAAGATCAAATGAACTGCGCCTACTAAATGTTTCCGTCGTGAGGAGTCCGTCTATATGGCGAATACGCTCCACCAGAGCACTGCATTACGGCGACAATATTACTTTTGTTAATTATACTGTTGTGGTATTTTTTATATCGGATAATGTAGGTAACACTTGCAGCGAACGCCACCAGTGGCAAGAAGACGTTTACCTACAACTTTAGACTATGGGTGAATGCTTTCAAGTGATAAAAACCCCAACGGATGTGCGAGTGAGACAGACTCACTTCCCCTCCCTTGACAAATATCAGTGGAAAGGGTACTGTTTTAATGGTCTCGGGCGCTTGCGTTCTGTTGAATGACTGGTGAATCCTCTTAACCTGGATATAACTATGTATGTATTAAAAAATCAAATGATTTTGAGTTTTGAAGTTTTATCTTTATTTAACTTGAGCATAATACAATCACTTCTCAAAACTTTCAGTTTGCAACCTAGGACTTAACCGATTTTTTTTTTGAATTTTTATGAGTTTTACTTGCTTAGAGTTTTTTTTTTGTAATATGTATTATCATCGTCATCATTCATTATCCATCGCTGTTTCCTGCTTCTGGCAGGGTCAGCTTGGGTTTCACAACCAAATTTTTCCACCTCTTCCGATTTTCCCAAACTTCCTCTACTTGCTCCCAGTTATCTCCTTTCGTCTGTAGGTCTTGTTCCCAAATTATTAACCATGGAGACTTCCTTTCTCATTCTGCAGTCTCATGAAATTTATATAGTTTTACTGTTCAAAATAATAATAAAAAACAGCCCTAATCCTATTCCCATATAAGTTCACTTAACTCATGGAAACACCATTCCCCAATGAATTTGCAACAGAAATGTATTCCGAGGTCAAACGGCATCGCCACTGACAAAGTATATAGGTATGGCTCAACTACAGCTGTAGGTAGGTGGTAATCAAATAAGTGTACCTTTAGTTTACCTTGACAAGTTAGTGAAACCCTGGTCAATCAAATAGTATCCTACAGTGTGCATTGCTTTATTAGGACTGTGTTAATTAATAATTTATTTATTGAAGGAATTTTCAAATTAAACAAATGTGTTTAATATTAGAAAATTCAATTTGTGTGGCCCACATAGGAAGGAACAAAAAGGATATTATTTTGGTTTTGCCAAGTCACATTTCAATTAATCTTACTAGTGCATGTTTCCACATCCAAATAATCAAGTTTAAAGCAGTTTGCATGAGCCCTGTGCTAGAACTTGGCTGCTTAGTACGCCAGGCAAACATTTAGATGCAAAATTATGCTAGTTGGCATTGTTTTAAATGGTGCCATTTTGAAAATTAATGTAGTAAGGATGGGAATAGATGTAAAATCTCGACATCAAAGGTAATTATTCGATCTCAAATTGAGAGATCGACACGTGTTTAAATTAATAAAATAATATAATCCTGCAAGTACACTGAAACACAATATTTCGTTCTGTGAACACATCTGCATCGTCAAACGGATAGTTTGTTGATTTTCACATGTCACCCCAACATTTTTTTTCCTAGAATGGCTTTCAAATTGGTACAGCAGAGCTCGCAGTTTGGGATAAGAGTTTAGTTCCGTGAAAGCATGCCGTCAACAGTAGCTTTCATTGGATGATTTTGTTTCAATCTAGTCTCTCTGTCAATGCTTACACATTTTACGGTTGCCATTTTTTCCATTTGCTAGAGGGGTAACAGTCTTGTTTCTTAGCTAGAATTGCTAGCTTAGCAATGCTAAAATTCTGATTATTTATTTTCAGTTGACATAAATCATAGATAGGAATCATAACCGGCCCATCATATATGTTAGCGGATAGTCATTTCTTGAACTACTCTTAACGACTTACTAGAACTACACACACAACTAAACCGATTGATATAGGATAGGTCATTCATTACACATTCACAATCTTAGACCTATGCAAAATCCAACTTCCAGCACTTGGACATGCACAATTTCAGTGACATAACTTTAATCCTTGTGTTAGACAAAATAGTTTCTAAATTGAAATCATTAGTACCTACCAGAGATATAGGGTGGAATATCCCTGCAGAAACATCAAACACTAGCCCTTAAGCTATAATATTGCTCAGTAAAATTACTACTTGAGGATTTGGGTAATGTTAAAATGATTGGGCGAAAGACAACGGCTGCGTTCTAGAATTCATCTCACAAATAATCTCGGATTACATGCTGCGACGGCAGGACATAAAAGGGAAACCAATGGGATTTGTTTTGCTTTGTAAATAGAGGGAACATCCAACAGAATTGAACTACTGTATATTATTTAAATATTGATTCTGGAACTATGAAGCAATCCAGTATGAATATTGGAACACAGATTACTTTTGGCTGAGTGAGATTAGTAATCGGATGAATTCTGGTGGAGAAATGAATTGGTATTGTCTATCCACTTTACTACAATAATTGAATTTCAGCGGGGCAACATAATACCATTTAGTATGTGAGGGCAATGCATGGATATAAAATAAGCAGTAATTATAAAATGAAAATCAGAATCTTTTTGGGGCCGACCAGGTACGAGTGAGTGGTATGCATGAAGGGAATAAAGACTCTTAAAGGGGTTCTCACCCGCTACACCAAAATAATATGTTTAACTAAGGCTGATTAGCTATGAAATTAGCGACTAAATGAAAAGAAATCGGGTTCACCATAACCCGGGGAAAAAATATCAAAGTTAGTGATTTTCGAGCTAGGTCCCATCGGCGAAAATCTCCCATAAGAAATAGCATTGGGGCGACCTGTATGCCTTGGGACCTTGGAGGATTCTGCTCCAAAAAAAAAATGATGTAATACTTTTCGCTGCGTCTTTCTTTTCTGCGTATTTCGTATATTTTGGTTTTGTAATCGGAGCTTCCGTTCAGGTACAAATTAAAGATGTGTAATCGGGTGCTCCATTTCGTTTTGAGCGTTGCTGTGCGTTGCTGTGCACGTCGAGTCGGCGGGTGTCGACTGTCGAGTTGGTGTCAAGTAAGCCAAGCGAGAGAGAGAGAGAGTGTGAGAGAGAGAGTAGTAGTATTGGGAGGGGAAATAGTCAACGCATGCACAATGAACGCGGTCTGCTATGCGGTGTCGAATGGAGTACACCAAGGCCGTCTAGATATATCGCTTCAAGTACACTCGCACCAAAAACCGGCTGACACCAACAGTCGCCGCGGCAGTTAACCAGAAATTTCATTAATTAATAACAATTCACAGGTTTCAACTTACGATGTGTAATGGTTCATTATCGATTGGTGTGGTGCAGTAGATCATATGGTAAAAAATAAATCTAGCGGGTGAGAACCCCTTTAATTTTCCACACTGAGGAACTTTTGGTTGTTGATGCCAGTAAAAGAGTTTATAGTTAGTTAGACTGAAATGGACTATGGAGGAACCTAACAGGAAAGGGTACAGAAGAAGACAACTAGTCCAAATGAAGTCGACGGGATATGATCGCAGATTGGAATCACTGGAGATGAGGAAAAAGTGGAACAGGTTGTTGTTTGCATTATGATTGCAAAATATGTGCATGGCTGGCAGGGGCGAACTGGCGCTAAAAAGCAGGCCGGACAAAACTACCACTCAATTTATTTTGTCAGTGGGGAGGGGGGACGGCCCAACAAACACAAGCACATACATACCTATGGTCGTAATGAGCACAAGTCTAATTTAGATCTACCAATCACAAAGGCATGATTATTTTCAGCATTCATTGGTGGCAGATATGTCTGTTTATTTTGAGGATAAAGGAAAAGTTGACATTTGATAACAAAAGAGTAATAAAAAAGACTCCGTACTAGCACCACAAGCATACCTTTCATTGATACATCTTCATAATCTGGTGGCAGTGACGGGGATTCCTTGTCCTTGACTTCAACCTCTTCTTTGACTTCTACCTCTTCTTTGATTTTTATCTCTTCTTGGACTTCTACCTCCATTTTGACTTCTTCAGTAACAATTATTTCTTCAACACAATCCTCCATAATTTCCTCCTTAACATCTTCTTTAACATCTCCAAGTGGCTCATCCACAGAAGAGAATGAAAGAGAAAGCTGAAATTTCAAAAGATACAACTATGACAACATGTTTGTAGAGCCGACATTAAATAATAGGCAAATAAATATACAGTGGAGCCGCCTTTGTATGTTTTGCGTTACTACATTTTTTTACGAGGTCCCGGTGAAGCTTTATGGTATTCATGCATAATTTATTTCTTTAATGCGTTTCCCAATATTGCATTTTTTACGTTAGTGCGTTCTAAAAATCAGTCCCGTCAGAGTAATTTTGAAATCCAATAGTAATCCAATTAAGTAAGAAAGTAATCCAATAGTACGTTTCGGATTTCTCATAATGGGATTTCCTGCCAGCCGCATTCCAAGTTGTTATTGTCAAGCGCGTTATCACATTTCCGAGAAACCGCCCTGCCTTCCTTTCCCTCCACGCATCACAGCCGCCAGCGAGAGTAGCGTGGTGAGTGTGCGCATTCTGATCTGTGACACGTGCTGATAACCAGTGTATCTCTCTCGGGCAAACTAAGTTTTTTGTGATCAAGTGTTAAAGAAAGTGTGTGTCGTGATGTCAAAGAAAAAAGAGCTCACTTTGTCGGACAAATTAAACATTTTGAAAGAAGTTGAGCCGCACGGCAAACAATATTTATCTTCTCTTACTGTGTATCCCAAATCCCAACCACTCAACTAGACGACTATCTGTCAAGGTCGGGGCCTTGAGGGGCGGGGCGGGGAGAGGCCATCTAATAGCTACGCAATGTGTGCTTTGTTCCGTCGGGTAAAACTATGGGGGAGAGGAACGGGACAGTTGTGTCATCGGAATAATCTGCGGTGGTTTCGGGTTCTTGGGTGTACCGTCTACTACATTGATTGAATTCTTGGTATGCAATACAGTCATTTGTTTGTCTACAACAATGACTTAGTGTACGGGATGGTGGCCGCTATGTGTAGGAACTGCAATACCTCATGTACGGGAATATGGCCGCCAACAATGTCAGTGACGTCACGCGAATATAAAGAATAGCGTGGTAGATAGTATTGGGGGGCGGGATACGGGTTATAGAACCCGACCACCGCGCGCCAGCACAGCTGTTGCGTGACCTTAGTCGCGTAGGCCGGACCTCGCTCACGACCCTTCTCAGCGCATGGCACCCTGCCGAGGGGGGGGGGGGGGGATCACTTCAACAATAATAGTAGTTACTTTGCTTTGAATGCATTCTTTACTGGTAGACTCACTTCAAACACCATTACACGAGCTTTTACATCATTGCAGATACTAGATTCCTCTCTCATATTCTATGGTTAATTGCTAGAAATGTATTAAAAAGTCAAATTTTAAGTATTTCAATTGTGCGTTTTTTCCGTTACCGGTACGTTTTTTGGCCTCCGTCCCCTCGAAAACGTACAAAGGAGGTTCCACTGTACTACGGGTGGGGTGCATGGCAGAAAGAGTGCACTGAGACTTCCTGTTCACTTCACATATATTTAGTATTTTGGCTACTAATGGTAGATGATTCAGATTTTAGGTCAGAAATTCAATTTGTTTATCAATTGAACCCAATTGTAGAATACAGAAGTACCAAATACTACACGAGTCAATAATATTATTAGCCTATCAAATAACAATAAACATAAGTTTTCAAAAAGCAAACCTCACAATATTGAAGTGTGCAGTGAGAACTTTCGTGTCATACCAGCATCCTACTAGCAAATCTTTGGTAAGCTTCTAGTTTATAGCCTTCCGGCCCACATTACAGTTTACGTAAGCCTCTCCTCCCACCCCCTCTGGCAATACTTGTGTGGAGGCCCTAATACCATAGCAGTGCATAAATCATTGAGCAACTATCTGTGATACCCAAGAGCACGAGGCCCCATGGTAATTGCACGGATGTGAAGACAAACTGACCTTGTAATCCTCGTAGCATACTGGATGGTATATCTTCTCTTCGACACGAACGGCCATACGGAAATGCCACTCTTCATTCTCCTCATTATAGAACTGTTCAAACGTGTCATGGCACATCACACAGAACGGATTTTCGGAGTTGGTACTGACTGGTACACTTGGGACTTCAATGGGCTCCGTTTCTTCTGCTCCCTCCAATGCAAGTTGTTCTGCTTCAAACCAACTTTGAGCTGAAAATTAAAGCAAGGTGCAGTCAGAACAAAAAATATAGTTGCAAACACATGTTTCAGAGCACTCATAGTCATGTGGTGAGGTATACTGGTTTTGGCTTTGCGTATGTCTACCAAATTTGTAAGAACAGTGATTAGTGAGTATACTATTCATACAGATGGCCTCAGGTAGGCCTACCTGGAAACTGGTTCTATTTCAATATATTATTTTTAGGAATGTGCGGGTAGCCATAAATTTGGGCTAGGCTTTATGTGTCCAGCCCCAAGTTGATAATAGACCACCCGATAATTGGGCCGGGTTCGGTCTTTTCCCTATCCAAAACGCTGCAAGTTGTTTGCCATTATTAGGCCTACTTACTTCAATCGGTAGCAGTTGGTAACAAAAGAACATACAATGCTCTGCAGCCACTTGAACACCCTCCTTCCATAAGCCCCCACAACTCAACTGAACCTAGGATAAAACCCACGCCCAAACCATCACTGTTCAAAGGAATGCTCACTGGTCTGACTCGGGGATGAAAGGTAAAGTAATCCCCCACCTATACGATGATACCAGACCAATACAATAGGCCTACACACATAGATAATCATCAGTTGTATGATACTGTTATTTTACAATCAATTTTTGGTTCTGGCAAAGTATGTTAGAGCCAGTCGCTGCATTGTAGAATCAAAATGAGCCATCTTTTTTATTGAACTAGGCCTATGTACAATATGTACAATGTACAACAAACAACATTCTAATGCTATATTTTCTACAGAGAGTGGCAGTCAATCTGAAAAGTAATGGCATCTTTTCGTTTGTTCTTGTAAGGAGATTCGAATAAATAAATGAAGAATGATGGTGGGTGTGCGGTATCCTGTGAATTGATAATTTGATCAGTTTGTTTGAAAGCCGGCATGGGACCACGGACGAATTTTAAGTAGGGATGCACATCGATACTTTTTTCATTATCGATTATCGAAACGGCAGTGTCATTATCGAATCGATATTATCGATAATATCGATACATTGATAAACAAATTTCAGTAAAATAAAAAAAAAAAAAAAAAAAAAAACGGAAATTAAAATAAACAAGCTCTTATACATGTCGCTCTTGTCTTCGTTCTGCGTCTGCCAATCGCCCCCCCCCCCCCCCCCGACTTCCCGAATCAAACTTTAGCTTGTTCCGAGGTAAGCGGAACCTACCTCAAGGCGTGTGACAAGTGCGAGCCGTAACAAGAGCTCTCATTCCCGATCTCGTCTTGTTCTGCGCCTGCCGACCGGTTTGTCCCCCCCCCCCCCCCCCCCGACTGCCCGCCTAGACCTGCTGGCGAAGGCCCGAGCGCCGAACGAACATTTGCCGTTGGGTCTAGTGACAGCAGCAGATGGCCGGCTGACCTTGCTTGGTCTTGAATACTTCGGGTGAGGATTATAGCAGGAAAGTGTATGCAACTGCAAGGCTTATGTTATGCGTACACACACTACATAGATATCAAACAATGCGTTTATTAGACATATTAAACAGTTTGCGGGGCATTCTGTCTGAATGTATAAACAAAATACGTTTTAGGCCTATGAAAAATAAAACTAGGCAACATTACACACACACACTAAACTGTCAGTCAAAGGTCATATGACGGCGGCCGCGAACGAAGGCGAAGCCACTTACAGCGGCGAGGAAAACAAAAACAAACTCGACACTTACAGCGGCGATCAAAACGAAACGTGAGCGTGCTACTTGACCTACCGATAAGACCAGGATAAGACTATCTAATGCCGACTGAAGTGGATGGCCTTGATGGATGGCGTCGGGCGTGTTCGACAATCATCGTCAACGTTCGTAGTATCACGCTGTATTAGCGAGAGATAGTTCCAAGCGCGGGAAAATACGAATTGAGTATTTCGGTCCACATTCAAGTGTTTATTGATTTTTCGATTATCGATTATGAGATTTCATTATCGATTCTCTAAAATTTTACCAATATTGATTATCCTGCTTCCAATGCAGAAGGTCCCGGGTTCAAATCCCGCTTCAGGCAGAAGTTTTTTAACTTCTAATGTGGATTTCATTCTATTACTTCTTGGCTTAGAAATAAGTAAACGGTGACTTTGGAGCCGTCCTAGCAACGAAGCACTCAATAAATTCAAAGTGGTTCTGAATCGGCCTTGTTGATTCTGGCATTTGTCCGCAGGTGTTCGCACTGTCCAATCACTGATTCATATGTTTCGTATTTGAAATATTGATCTTTGATTGGTTATCGCTCACTCGTCGATGGTGTTCGAAGCCTACAGGGTTGGTTTAGTCACTTTAAATTAAAGTCCCCCACTGCAAATCAGTTTAGTTACTGAGTGGGTAGACTCTAAATGTGAATTTATTTATTTATTTATTTATCGATCGATAATATCGATTATCGTGTGCATCCCTAATTTTAAGCACGTAACGGCAGTAGGGATGTGAGTTTTCCAGAAAAATTCAAATTGGAAAATTTCCGTAAATTTTTTCCGAAAACTGGAGAATATATTTTTATTTTTTTATGATATCATGTATAAAATAATACAATTTATCCATTTCTTGCATACTGCCTATACTTTGCATGAATTAATGAAATTCCAATATTACCTCAATAAATAAAAAAAAAAAAAAAAATGAAATCAACTATGATCACATTTTCCAAGCAAATCAAGTCAACCAGCACAATTACCCTAGAAATAAAACATCTTAGTTTTTACTGACCAATAATAATTGAAAACAACGGTCGGTGACCAAGGCCACGTAGGCCGAAACGTTCGACAATAATGTGTAAATATCTGTGTTAATCTTCACCTCAAGCAGCCACCCACAACCTTTCAGGTAAGCTGTTGGTCTCCTTTCTTCTTTCCCCAATATACATTTAATATTTAAAAAGTTTGAAATACAAATTGGCCGGAAATTTTCCAAATTGGGTAATTATCCAACCCACATCCCTAAACAGCAGTACCTTTAGTTCATTTGCTGATCAAAAGCTTTCCCACCCATCGGGAGAGGCGTGGCAAACGGTGAAAACAAAACTGCAACCGAAATTAAAAAGCAAAATCGCACTTGACTAAAACCGGTACTACTTGGTCAATATGAACATACCTCTTTGTTCCAAGTCTTCAATTTCTTCAAATTGGGTCCAGTCAGCAATATCGTAGTACCATTTCCTACTTAGGCCCGTCTTGTTATTGTCTCGCTCGCGCCTGTTTTGACGGAAATGCCAGTCCAGATGTTGGCTGTATCTGGTTGTCTGCTCAGGTAGAAAGCGAACACCACATGAATTGCACTGTATGCCAGCATAGAGCTTTGAAACCATACCCGACTGCACCCTGAAAACATCAAACTAGCATTACTAACAGGCACTGGAAATCCCAGAACATTTATTTTGTTACCATTTCTCTATAAGGTTGGTATGAATAATCTAGACATTTATAAAAGATACCTTCTTTTATCGACACCTAATCACAATAGTTCGTAGTTCCTATATCCCATGAAAGCTACCAAGTGAAGCAGATTGGTGATGACTAGAGCCCTGTGAAATTCGCATTAACCATAAAAGTGAAAAATGTAATTTTTACAAAAGTTCTCGGTCTTTGGTAGGGTTATGCCTAATAAAAACTTTTTTCTTGCGAATTCAAGCAAAAAACTCCACTTCATGCATTTGATAAGCACGAAATATACAAATTCACGCTAATTACGCTGAATTTTCTAAAGTTTCGAGTAATCGTAAAAAATGCGAAAATAGTACATTTTGTCGATTTTCTGAACATTCCATTCCAGTATATTTCCATTTAGTTACTAGGCCTATTTTAGATTTTATTGTACCCATAGTGTCAATGAACAATCTCAATAAAAACCAAATTAATTTTTTGATCACAATTTTTGGACCATCCATGTCCAATATTTTGTTGCTAAAACCCCTATTTCAGATAAAAACTAATTATTACTAAAATGTTGCCTTTTTAAACTAATAAATGCTAAATTTTTGAGAATACACACAAAAAAATTAACACAAATTTCACAGGGCTCTGGCGACTGATGACCCATGGCTGCCGGCTAATCAGCACTGATTGACCCATCCACCAGGCTGTGACTACACACCCACATTACTAAGCATCTGTCGCCACTGCGAATGCAAAAGCCTGCATACATTCAAACTGGCAAAAAATAACACGCAACATAAAAAGCAAAATATGGGTGAATACTGAATATGAACGACTATGATACATTTTGCATCATAAATATCCATAAAAGCAAATAAAATCCACTAAACTGTAGCCCTGGGTTATCTAGGCCTATGTTATGCAAATATTACAAATAGTAGGCCTATAGGCACCGTGTGTTAATATGTGGCCAAATTTAGCAACCAACTGGTGAAGATTTCATACTACTGTGGTTGAAAATAGTGGTGGATATTCTTGTGATATACAGTACAACCTTGTTATTACGTCCTCTGATACAACATCATAGTTCGCGTTATCACATCGTTTTGATAAAGTCCCAGCGAAACCCCATAAGACACAATGTTAATTTTCTCTTGATAATACATGGCCTGATATAGCATTGAATGCGATAGTACCTTGCTAAATGAATGTCCCTGTAGACATTAGTAAAACAATTGATATGTCGTTTCAGATAACATTCCTGTTTTTATTATGGAATTTAACTGTCAATTTACTCCTCCTCCCTCCCCCCCAACCCTATGCGCAGCAAAACCGGACTCAGGTAGCAGGCCCGGGGCGGGTGACTCACAGCCAGGCTGCGCTTTGTTGCCCTTTATCTGTGTCTAATACATTGCTTCGACAAAGAACCAAAATGGAAATAAACCAGTTTATCACTCGTGAGATAGGCATAATCTTAAAAGCACTGGATGGTCATGTTATCTCCTCCTTGATAATAGCACTGGCCAAATTAAAAGTGTGTAGGCCTATACCTAAGATAGTGAGCCATGCAAAGGTCTACCCTGCCCCCCTCCCCATAATGTGCAATTTCATTTTGTGTTATCTTTTCTTTAATGTAACTATAGAATACTGCAGGTCATACCTGGCAACAAATTTAATCTGTCACTATTTCAGTCCCTTCGTTATTGATGTTGCCCCAAAGGGTACTTCAAACTAGAGATGGGAATTTTGGCCCGAACGGCCCGAAAGCCCGGGCCGGTATCGGGCTGAAGCATTGAAAGTTCTGGCCGGGCCGGGCCAGGCTTTCGGGCCGAGTCGGGCTTTCGGGCCGAGTCGGGCTTTCGGGCCGAGTCGGAATTTCGGGCCAGGTCGGACTTCTGGCTTCCCTGGCCAGCATTTTGGGGCTGGATATCAATATTTAATAATGTTTTTTATAATTTAAAAAAAATATTCTATAAAATTGAATATAGAGCTGCTTCAGTTTAATTATCTAAGCAGCGGTAAGCAGTTTGCTATTTTGGAGTTCTCCACAGGCCACAGTTCACCCACCCACACACAACATTCTCCTATTCCCTACCCCTATAGCCACCACTGTGGTGATCGACTAAATCGATACGTTTTGTGTCGGCGGCGGCTTTACTATAAGGCCAGGCCGGGTTTTCGGGCTTTCGGGCCGACTTTCGGGCCGGGCCGGAATCATCATCTTTCGGGCCGAGTTCGGGCCGGGCGGCAGTAGGTTTTTACCTTGTCGGGCCGGACTCGGGCCGTAGGTTTCCCACAAATTCGCATCTCTACTTCAAACTAAAGCCATTAATCAGTTTAAGTTAATTTGATACAATGTCCCGCTTGATATAACATCGAAAATCAATAGTCCCTTCAGCGACGTTATAACTATCAAGGTTGTACTGTACCTTGTTTTTTGTTTTGTTTGTTTGTTTTTTTCCTGTTGAAGTGTATTTATTTTGTTTTATTGTTTTGTGTTTTTTTTTTATAGTCTTGTTTTGTTTGTGATTGTTGTGTGTTATTTGTTGTTGGTACGTCTAAAATGTGTCCTGATTAAAATGGCGGCTTGCCTTTTTAAGATTTACTGATGGGATTCATAATCTGCCCAAAAATTTCATTAAACAATTTTCACAATTTGCCATTATTGACGTAGGAAGAACGTCCTGCTTCATCAGGTAGTTGCGCGACATTGCCACTTTGAGCGCTTCATTCGTTTTCACTAGCGCCCTCAGTGGCCAAAATCGGTGCCTATTGCTTTTTAGTTCAACACCATAAGTGATATAATACTTAGTACTTACACCTTCAAGCTCTCTACTTCACCCAGATCGACTGGTTTCACAAACTTATCGTCTTCATGAATTTTCTCTTCACCCGTTATCAGTGGTGTGTCCACTTTAGTAGGGACAATGCCTGTTGCTACAAGCTTTTGGAAGAGCTCGTCAACATTGATCTTTGTCGGCAAGAACGAATGCGGAGGCTCTGTAATTGTTGGCATTGAAGGTAGCTCTTGAAGTTTCACACCATCCTGTGATGTAGAGTCACGGTCAATCTGGTAGCCAAAGCCAGAAGAAGGAGCCACTACAGACGGCATCAAACTTGTAAGCATTTCAAGAGCACCTAGAAATAGCAAAATAAAAAATACAGCTTAAGGTATGTTTGTGTTTTCATTAGGGATGTGCGAGTAGTGCTTTTTGACTTCGAGTCGAGTTTTAAATACTCGCGAGTATCGAGTCGAGTCGAGTCGAGTCTCCGTCCATCCTTTTTATATTAGAAAATTAATTTGCAGACCTTCATTCTTACACAGTACTGCATAAATTAGACTGCAGTATGCCACCTACTTTGATCTACCCATAATAGGTAGCGTTTATGAGTGAGGGGCTCTACTCTTCTATTTACTTCCACAATATTGGTTAACCAGTTAATTTTTGTAACAGGTTAAATTAAAATAACTGATTAAAAAAAGAATGTTAAATGGGAACTTTCAACTATGCTTGCTTAAATATTCGTCCACGGCCGCTTGTTCAAACTGACCCGTATCAAAGGATACCGCACACTCTCAAGCGCCCCCCCCCCCCCCAATATTTGCAGATCGCGCGTACTTTGCGCGAGCCATCCCTTGGTTCAGGCCGGCACTCGGCAAGTGAGAACGGAACAGATGCGGCCGAACGAGAAAGAGCGAGAGAACAATGGTCTGAGCGAGACGCGACGAAGTAGTTCGCCGTGTCGGCTGCTATCGGCCGCCGTGAGAGAGAGAGAAAGCGCTAGTCGTAGGACGCGCGAGTGGAAGCGAGATCGCGATCGTAGACACAGGCGAGTGCAATGGAAGCGGCCGCCTGTTGACAGTTCACTACGCAGCACGTAATCAAGAACGGATTCATGAAAAACGACTTAAATAAGCCTCTACATTCGGATATTGCGTTAAAATAAATTGAAATCAATATCCACAATGGTTACAGTCTTGTTTATGACGGCAAAAATAAGCTGACCGGGCCCGCATGCTCGTCACGTAGACGCCTAGAAGGCCTAAAACATATCGATTTTACAATCGATTCTTGCGCGATTTGTTGGTAGCGCTACCTGTTGGCAGAAAGTTAAACCTTTCGGATTCGGCGGCTCCGTCGACAACTACTCGACTCGACTTTCGTAAAAAATACTCGAACACTCGAGTCAAGTGGCAACTACTCGACTCGACTCGAATTTTCGAGTACTCGCACATCCCTAGTTTTCATCTCCATACCTCTAATTGCGATCTGCTTACAGTGTTTAAAGTAAGCTGTTTGTCCACCTGTACAATTTGCATAGGCCCTACTGGATAAAAAAAAAAAAAAAAATTCATTAAGTAGTACCTAGGTACTCCTAGTTTGTAAGTAGAAATAGGATAAGGTAGGGCTGCCTTTCAACATCGCTGTCAACATGGTGGACAAATTTTGACATCGATGTGATATATTTAAATCGACATAGGGCAGGGCTGTCACTCTTTCAAGAAGAAATATCCTGTAATATTCTGTGAAACAAAAGTATTTATGCACAGTTAATTAACTGAACTGAATACAGTAATAAAAAGAGTACTGTTGCACATTACTTCCCTTTTTAAGCCACTTTAATTTGCTCTCCCCCTCAGTTTTATACCGTCGAAGATAATTTATTGTGATCACGATAAAAATGTCCGTCGCTTCTCCATTTTAGAGAATAGGCAACGAAGATATGCCACTGCAACTTTCATTTTAAATTTACCAAGCATCCCCCCCCCCCCGACTGACAGTCGCAGAGTGGAGCTGGACTGAGTAGGTTTAATTCTGTGACTTTTTTAAGTTTTAGCTCTGAAGATGGGCAGTGTAACCTGCCCGAAACGTCAGCTTTTTAGCAATAATCGACGCGGCTTTACCCGAAAGCCAAGCTCAAGTTTATTAAAAGCATCTTTCTCAACTTCTTTACCTGCCCTTCGCTTGATGTACACTCCTGTAACTGGCATGACCTCTTCTCCATCATCATCGTCGTATAAGTATGGTGATCCACTTCTTTGATCAGAGTCACGAGTTGATTCATCTACGTACTGCATTGTAGTGCTACCATCTGTAACAAGTATAATTTAATGAATACTCTCCCCAAATTGATTTGCACAAGATGCACACAATTTTAGCTGTATAGAGGCACTAGCATGGAAACTTTACACATCGTGATTGCGGGTGGGTATAGAACAGGTCAACTTGCCAGAACAATTTAGCTTTAGTAAAGGACTCTACTTAGTTCTTCTACTGAATAATCACACCAGAGTAATTATTAGCAAGTGACAACTAAAGTTTTAAAAAGAAACCCACTCAAATTCTATTTTTCCTTGCTTTTTTTCGGCACGGTTATTTAATTAGTTTTTTTCAAGTAATAAATAGGCTATACAGGCTTAAAAATCAGAAATCTAGCTTTGTTTTAATTCTTGGTGACTAAAACCTATTTATTCTCTATAATTTATAAGAAAAAGGAAAAATCAATTTTGAAATGGTATTTTCTAGGTAAAATAGATTTTTTCTAAAACAATGACAAGGGGCTCTTTTGCAACGAAAGCTGGTACGACAAATTGTCACACGCTTTGTGCTAGAAAACCAATTTAAATTGGAAATACACAATTGAGCGTTTTCATTCATATTATTCTACAGTACTAGACATCATCTTCCAGGTAAGCAGCACACAACTAGTAGGTGTAAATAATATTCACAAATCACAAGTCCAATGAATTCGTGAAATTTGCGTATGTTAATTTGCAGCATTGCGTGGATGTAAATGCGGCTTGACGTACCAATGATTGGCTGCCGTCTCTCTTGTGAATCTCCCTCTGGTCTCGGAGGTGGTGACGGAAGCCTACCCCCCTCCATGTTACGGATAGTTATGTATCCTGGCTTCACTTGGTGGGGTAGCACTGAGAAACGTATGAAATGCTTCTTTCCATTCACATAGATAGGTTTAGGTAAACCTCCAAACTCCACATCAAACGGTCGACCGTTTATAAGTACTTTTGTTAAAGCATTAATGAACCGCAGAACGTGAGGTTTATTTTCAATATCAAATCTGAAAAAGTGAACATATGTAGTTAGAAATAAAATATTAGTAACACATTGTGATGTTCAACTATATGTTTCTAAAAATTGATAACGGTGCTGGTAAAAACCAGTTGAATGGGATCTTTGCACAGGAAGTAGCTGCCGTTCCCAGGTTGATCAGTGGTTCCGGGGATTTGCAGTCTGTACAGACCATGACATACAAACTACCTACCAGTATATATCACAATGCTTTCAATATTTTGCAGGCACATCGATATTGAAATCAACCTCCATTGCCTTGTGGCGTCGTATTGAGTAATTGATATAATTGACCCAATACTTCAACTTATAATAAAAGGCTACCATATTAGGCTGAACATAGGTGGAGACTTAAAAATTGTTAAATGTATGGGAACACATTACCAATCCAGGATACACTTTTGCATAAATTATCTTCACCTAAAGTGACATTATTTATAGACAAATTTTCAAACACACAGGCTACACGATTATTGTACAGTGTAAAATGCATGCTATTACATATACCTACATGTCATAGCAAAGATACATTTAATGAGGCATGACAACAACTTAATACATGCCCATATTAATCATACCTTTGTGGCTTGGGATCTAGGAACACCGAAATCATGTCTCTTGCATCAATGATGAGGTTAATTTTGCCAGCACATAAGTCCATTCTCTTAACAGTCCCAATCTTGGCTTGGGGAGGCGGTCCCTCCAGTTTAACACTCCGCAGTTTACCGCCAATCTCGATATTAACAGGAGCGCCACCAAAGAAACACTCGTACCACTTCCCGTCGACGTACAGTTCTCGTGTGGGAGCACCGAGCCTAATCCTGAAACAAAGAAACCTTCACAACCATTCTACGAGACTCGGTTGTATTTGCAATCGAGAAGCAGTAAAGTAAACTCACTTATGAAGTTGTCCGTCAATGATGCAGTCTCTATAACCACTGTTAAAGAGACAGACAAACTGATGGGCGTCGTCGATCAAGACTCTCCTCGACTCGCCCTGGAAACCTATTTCCCTGGGATCGTCCCACGCGAGTAGCACGATGGCAGTGTCGCCGTAGAAACGAATCTCGCGAGGAACTCCGTCGATGTTGATGGTCCGCATCGAGTCGCCGGCGATGTGATCCAAGACGAGGGGGTCGGCAGGAGGAAGTTCCTGTCTGTCGACGGGAGGCGCTTGCAAGACGGGACCCATACGGCGATCCAGACGCTCGGTACGCGGCCCGAACCTCTCGAACCTGTTGGCAAGCACGTACGACGGTGACGACCGGTCTGCTCCCCGCGGGGGGGCCTGGCGTAGCGAGCACGATACGTACCTCGGTTCGAACGCGGGTCGGCCGGCAAACGGAGGGGGCTGCTGCTGCGGGGGAGGGCCTCTCCATCGGATCTCGCCGCCAAACGGCCTGATTCCGTGAAGCCATGGAGGAGGTCGCTCCCAGTAGTTGCCAGGTATCGGGGGACTGTTGGGAAATCAATCATCAGAGTTACTCTCAGCCCATCAAGACCGGAGACAGTAAAAACTTCCCAACGAAACGAGACCTACAATTGCTAATCTATAATGCCAATAGGCAACGATTTTTTTTGTTAAACCAAGCACTTAGTTTAACAGTATCAGATACAAAAAAGTATATTAATGCAAGTCCTAAGTAAAAAAGAAAATTTTAAATAGGTTTAATGTGGTCGCATTTATTGAAGTTTCAACTCATGGATCTGAAACGCGTACAGGTGGCTGTGACGTCAGGATTCAGTAGACGTGGCGTAACAGACCAATCGCTGAAGCGGTGAGCGTACACAGACACAAACTATGACGTCGAATCCCATAAACAAGCGGCGGCGGCTCGTTTTTCGCGCCTATTTATTTATCGTTACCAAACCAATTATTTTGAGGCACAGACTATCCGTTTTTCAAAATTCCAAGACACAAAATTATTAAATGAGAGAAGGTATTGAAAAATCGATTAAAATTTTCATACGCGTGTTCCCTATTAGTGACTTCTTGTCTCGATTCATTGACAAAGTGGTGACATAATGTTTGAGAATTGGTTTTTACAAGCAAACAAAAACAAATTCACAATAAAGATTCTAACCAACTTCAATTGTATTGTTATTATGTAATTTGTAGCTATAATCTTCACTCTGAAAGAAGTAAAAAGTGCTCATAATAATATTGTTATAAACTGTTAATTATAATTCTACAGACCGATTACTGATTTTTTATACTATCAGACTACAACGTTTGGGAAATTAAGTTTAAACTGTACTACATTATGTAATCTACTACAGTAATACACATTTACTCTTACCCTGCAAGCAAACTAGGTCCGAGTCCATCAGGCCTGTTGAGCAAGTGTCCAGGGCCCCTACTTCCTCCGATGGGCCGTCCAGACATGTCGAGTCTTCCAAGCATCATTTCCGGCATGGCAGGTAAGTCAGTTCTACCGGGCATGTCAGGTCTTCCGGGCATGTCGGGTCTTCCGGGCATGTCGGGTCTTCCGGGCATGTCAGGTCTTCCAGGCATATCGGGTCTTCCAGGCATGTCAGATCTTCCGGGAATGTCGGGTCTTCCGGGCATGTCGGGTCTTCCAGACATATCGGGTCTTCCGGGCATGTCAGGTCTTCCGGGCATATCGGGTCTTCCGGGCATATCGGGTCTTCCAGGCATATCGGGTCTTCCGGGCATATCAGGTCTTCCGGACATATCAGGTCTTCCGGGTATGTCTGCCCTTCCAGGTATATCGGGTCTTCCAGGGATGTCGGGTCTACCAGGGATGTCGGGTCTACCAGGTAGATTGGATCTACTCAACAAATCAGGTCTCAAAGCCATGCCAGGTCTCAAAGGCATCCCGGATCTCGAGGAAACATGAGATCTCGGCAGCCTATCAGGTCTAGGCAACATTCCTCGCCGTGGGCGGCCACCGCGGCGCGAGTTGGGACAAGGACTGAAGCGCTCGTCAATATCACCAAACCGGCTGTCCAAATGACGTTGTTTAGGGTCGTCAACATCTCGCGATGGGCTATATGTTGAACTCCTATCTCCTATAAAAACCAAAACTTAGGTTTGAAAAAGGACAATAAATTGACAAAATCAATCAAGTACGGTACTGTTTAAGGAGATCTAGTGTATCTGCAAAACAATGATCATAAATCAGTCGAGGTGTATGAACCAACTTGAATTCCAAACATAACTCTAACCTTCAAGGCGGCTAGAGGGTTTGAAACTTTTCAGTCCGAAAATCCAGCTGATTTCGAACCTCCTTCCAAAAGTAATAAAAGTTCGAAAGTAAGCAATACTGGCGCCGATCGAGTAAAGTTAAATTATTCGATACGTATATATTGTTTGGTTGAAGAGCTATAAATTACTAAATGTCTGCTTGTCAAGAAATAATTTAGCATGATGGCATAATAGCCAAATGTGGGCATTTGAGAAGAAGAAGAAGAAGTAATACACAAAACAGTTCCTGAAATGAAATGATACAAGTGCATTTACCAAGTAATAAAATAATTTGACAAGCTATTTTTATTATTTGATGACTAGGGATAGACATCAATATCAAATATGAGCATCAATAATCACGTAATTATCGTCATCGATCGTTAATATCAAATTCTTCTTTACTATTTAATATTAGGGATAAAATCATGTTAGTATCATTTCAGAGCAGTTGCAGGTCTCCTGGGATTTGTGCAACTCATATATTATTTATCTGCACAGCAAGGCTAGATACGAGTTACTAACAAGTGAAGTCGAAAGCATGGGAGGCCGAAGTCACGAAAAAACAATGGATGGCAAAGGTGGCAAACAAGTAATCCAATGCTAAGAGTCATGTTACCTATGCTACCATCTTCACTGACTGGTGATAAGTCCATACGATGGCTTCGGACATTCCGTTTTTCTGAAGTCAAATCTCTCCTCTGCGCCTCTCGTAATTTGTTTTTCTCATTTAGATGGATCACCTGAAGAAACAAAATACACAAACACTGACACATCCATGGAGAAAATGAACTATTGTATTCAAGATGTTTGCAATAAAAACAGAAAGATTTAAAAAATGATATGGTATGACATATACCTGTCTGAGTAATGTGTTGTACTGGGCATAGCTAAGTTGGCCAGACTTGAGTTGCTCATCGGCTTGAGAGACAATTATGCCGATATTTGTATTCACATCGTCCAACGAGTCTTCATTGTTCAAATACATACGCATGTCCGTGTCTTCACTGGACATGCCCTCTGATGGGGACATGACTCGACGTCTTGCAGACGAATTATCTACAAACAGAGCAAATTGGCTCACATTTTAGACACTAAATTCATTCATTCTTTAATAATGTATTTGTACCTACTAGGGATGTCATAGGGTAGGAAAATTCGGATCCGGTTCCAGACCTTCCAAGAACCGGGTTACCCGAATCCTAAAAGCCTAAATTATGTCATCTTATCTTGGTTACACCCCCCCCCACCCCCCCGAAACCACGCGGTTGAAGGTCGTTCTCTGCCCGTGTCTGCTGCCGGCCGCTGTGTGGGTTGGGCTCTGTGCGGCCGCTGCACGCGGGAAAGGCGAGGGGGGCGGGGGGAGGGGAGTGTATATGGCCTCACAGAACTCGCCCGCAGAAATGACAGCGCGTACTAACCAGCGACCAGCTGGCCACGCCCACAAGCAGGAATTCACTGTAGCTTCAAGGAAAGTAGCCGCAAAAATATCGTCGCGTATTTTTTTTTTATTTTTTTTTTTTTTTACAAATAATACTACCCGATAAGGATCCGGATCCTAAAAATGGATTCAGGTAATTTCTGGATCCGGGTACCCTATGACATCCCTAGTACCTACACGATTTTTCAACAGATAAATTGTCTTAAGTTGTGAGACAACACAGAAACAAGTTAATGTACCACGAACCTGTTCTATTGAAAAGAAGTGGACGCCCAAGCCTGTCCAGTTTGTTTGGAGGTGTTTTGTGCCACGATCTGCTTCGATTTGGAGATGCGGTGGTTGGGCCCTTGAATCTAAAAAAAATAAGTAATTAAAATCAGCACTATAGCAGGCAAGCAGGTACCTATAGTTGAATGTAATGTGCCAATGTACTCACTTGGCCCAATCGCGAGGATTGACTTCTCCATTTCCCTTAACATGCCCATCAGACGACTTTCCTTTGACGGTCAACTTTTTGCCTTCTTCGGTTCTTGGAGGCGAGGGATGCGAGATGATTGGAGGGGGAGGAGGGGAGGGATGCGCAACAGGGACTGCCGGTAACTGCCGTAGATCGACGTCCTCGTTGCCAAACAGGCTGCAATCATCACATTATTAAAATATAGCTACATGCACGCACGCAAGCAGATAAGAAGAAATAGAAAGAACTGAAAGATTGACATGGAAATGAACACAGGATTCTGGCCAGTACCTTCTATCAATCTGTGAAGGGCTTCGAGTTAAGACCTACCTCTAGAACAAAGTGGAATATTACTAGAAAATATTTTTCTGAAGCAAAATGTGAGGTGGCTATATTTTTATAAAGATTTTTCCGGTCACAAATATGTTCATTTTATGGCGATCTGATAAGTATTGGCAAAGTTACACGAAAGTTACTTGAAAATATTTTTCGGAAACACAGAACGGCAAAACGTGAGGTGGCTATATTATAGTAAATTTTGGTCCGGTCACGAATATACTAATATAAACGCAATCTGATACGTATTAGAGGCAGAAATTACATTTCTATTGCTGTCAATAAGTGTTAGTAACGGTGGCGGACCGCGGCGAAAACACTCCACAAAATTACAACGAAAATTCTTAGCAACGCACATTGCAAAGCATTCAACAATGTCGGGAAGTATAATAGCTATGGAAATTAGAAAAATGTTTGCCATGTGCATTCTTGTATTGTTGTTACAGTACAACCTTGATATAACGTCGCTGAAGGGACTATTGATTTTCGACGTTATATCAAGCGGAACGTTGTATCAAATTAACTTTAAAAAAACTGATTTATGTCTTATTTTGAAGGGGCAACATCAATAAGGAAGGGACTGAAATAGTGACAGATTAGATTTGTTGCAAGGTATGACCTGCAGTATCCTATAGTTACATTAAAGAAAAGATAACACAAAATAAAATTACACATTATGGGGGGGGGGGGGGGGGGGTAGATGTTTGTATGGCTCACTATCTTAGGCATAGGCCTATACACTTTTAATTTGGCCAGCACTATTGTACAGTCTGCTGTCACTGCTCTTATCAAGGAGGAGATGACATGACCATCCAGTGCTTTTAAGTTTACGCCTATCTCAAGAGTGATAAACTGGATAATTTCCATTTTGGTTCTTTGTCGAGACAATGTATTAGACACAGATAAGGGCAACAGAGTGCTGGCTGTAGTCACCCGCCCCCGGGGGCCTGATTCCTGTACATTTTTTTTAACTCTCCTTAACTCTCGCTAACCCCATGTTAAAATGACCCCAGGGTTAACTCCAGCACAGGCTTCCCTGCATAATTCGGAGGCAAATATGACCCTGTCTGATAGTAGGGTTAAGAAGAGTTATCTCAACAATACTTTGAAATGACGCCATTTTGTCAATGCCCGTGTGTGTAGTTTCACAAATGTCACATTTCAATTCTTTAATTGGGAACATCCACCTACATGAATACGTTATTTTATGTGTTTATTACAGTTAATAAAGAATTTTGTGTATTTATATTACATTATAATTCCTAAAGATGTAAATATGTAGTTTTATTGAGTATTTTGTGGACGTTTTGAGGTTATTGGACTGTTTTTGTTTGTTATTGTTTTTATTTTGTCTCGTTTTTTCAACAATGTCTTCCTTCGAACGGCGTCTCAATTGCTGACTCCTGATTGGCTATTGGCTAACACCGGGGTTAAGTTTGCAAATGTACTGGAATCAGGCCCCGGACGGCTACCTGAGTCGGGTTTCGCGGTGCGTAGGGTTGGCCGGCGGGGGGTGGGAGGAAGGAGTTAACTGATAAACTGACAGTTAAATTCCATCATAAAAACAGGAATTTCTATCTGAAACGATGGTATATCAAACCTTGTACTAATGTAGGGACATTTCGCATTCGACGTTATATCATATGACGTATTATCAAGAGAAAATTAACATTGTGTCTTATGGGGTTTCGCCAGGACTTTATCAAAACGACGTGATAATGCGAACGGCATTGTATCAGACGACGTAATAACTAGGTTGTACTGTAATTGTTGTTTGTATTAGCTTTGAAAACTTTTCGCCAGAAAGTTCGTAGATATGGACAGCGCATCCTTATCAACGCGTCGGATCCTTATCAACGCGTTGGACAGAGCGTTTTCATAGTGTTATATATAGTTCTAGTATTTTAATCACTCATCTTGTTACACACTGATTGATTATGCTATTATGATTCATTATGCGATGACATTTTTTAGAATGGCAACTTAAATGCGGTTACTGAAATGATAAGGGCAGGGAATTAACTTACACATCGAAAATTTCCGCTTTACTCTTTTTGGTCGGTGGCTGTTCAGGCGACTCCCTCTCAGCAGAGCCTCGTTTTCTGCCCGGCGAAGATCCCGGTAACAGACGCAAATCTACGTCCTTGGCTACTTCTGCGGTAACTGTAACTACTGCTGCATCTACTGGCGCTTCTGAAATCATCACTCAAAATTATTCATTGCAATCAAACAGAGACTGGACCAAGTCGAGTACACCGATCGACACAGTTGAATAACTATCTAGTCCATGCGTCCGTCGATGGCTATTGGGCATGAAGTATGTGCATAATATGCAATGAGAAGCGCAATATACTACAACCACTTAGTTAGTGAGTTGAAAGAAATAGCATTCGATCAACTTAACTAAAGTGGAGATGCCGAGCTGCAATAAACGTTTACTTTGACCTTTGCATCCCACACCCTGAGAGTAAACTGTTGGAACTATATCTCATTTAACTAACATTTGCACTCTTTGCCATGTGCACAGTTATATCTTAACAGAAAGTAAAGAATACGTAACTAAGTGAAATTGAAACACAGGTAGATATGCGGATTCTAAAAATGTGGGTAAAATTTGTTACCCCAATTAAAATAAATAAGATATAAAATAGATAAATAGAATATTAAATCAAAATGTTTTAATATTTCTGTTATTAATGCAATGATGCGACACGAGACATTTACATACGATCCATCATAGACGGTACATTCTAAACTTGTTCTCCTTGCACATCTCTTACTAACACAACCATGTTTATACCCTTTCATGCCTTAAGAGGAATTTGAACCCATGTCCTTGGTAGTTCCACAGGGCTTGATCCTCAGCAGATGCACATTCCACTGATATTGTCATACTAATGCATGACATAACTTACTATTGTTCTTTAATGACAACTACTAGGTTATATAAGGTTGGCTCTTTTGGTCGCGCCAGACGACGGACACAGTTACACTCTACGTAATACCAGACGAAAATACATGCCTTATGTGGGATTTGAACTCACATCCTTCTACTACCATATGCCTTGAACCTGCACCCCAATCTAATGAGCCACTACAGACAGACGTGACGGTTATGTCTTCAACATTTCACACTTGGAATATGGGACAAAAGAAGATAATTTGCAAGAAATATTCTAAAACGAAGATTTATCTTTAAGAGAAATAATATCTATAATATGAAAATATGAACGCGCAGGAAAATCCATTACTGACTGGATGTCAAAGGAGAATAGAAGAAAGAAGAGGCAAAATCAATCTAGAAACAGAGTAGCCAAAACCAAATTAAAAGAATGTGTTTTTAATGCTGGGTTCTTAATGCTTCTTCTTACACCAGCATATCGCATAACACGTTGGCAAAATAAATCAAGCTTCAGTACACTTCAAGACTCCTCACCCTTCATGCGACATACAATTATTTAGATTCTACACGAAATATAGACAGTTTCAATTCTAGAAGGCAGGCTTGCAGATGACAATGACAAGTGACAATCGCCGCGAGATGGTGCGCATAGCATGTTCAACATGTAACAACACAAGGACCCAACATAATGCACAGTGCTGTGTTATTTTCAACTGCTCATTTGACCTAAGATGTAGCCCAGACATAAAGCAGAACTCATCCAATCAATACAGGAAGCCACATCAAGTAATCTACATACATACAGGTAAATTTGTCTTCAAACTTCTTATTATCAATATAGGTGAGAGTACAAAAATTCAAACTCTCCACTTTGTTTTTTTCATACAGATGTAGCTAAAGCGTAATTTGACTTCACAATGCAATATCAAAATACAAATGTGCAGCCAACAAAAATGTTTAACATTTTTTTGAACGTGCATGACAAGACAGTTTTAGTTCAAATTTAAATTGTGTGTATACCTAAAGAAACAAATTTGCTCTGGGTGGTGAATTATAGACAGTTCCCCCTACAACATTAACTTTATTCACCTAACTTACACTTAACACCAGTGTGACCTGTGTAGCAGCCTGTTTTGGCTGGGTTTTCCCTCAATAATTCAATGCTTACAGTCAGTGCTCAAAGTGGAAATAAAAAGGTATTGGCATGGTGAGTAGTAATTACAAAACAATTACACCTTCACACTGTAACACTGTGACCCCAGCTAGCAGGGAAGGACACCAATCATAAACGACACAAATTAAGATAAAGCTCAGTTGGTAGACAACAAACCATTGGGAGGAGGTGGCCTTGCTGAAATCATGATCAAATCATTTACAAATGGACAAGTGCAGGCATTGGATTAGCATTTTTTTTCCTGAAGGAAGTATGCTTACACACAAAATAAATATCACATCTACAAATGGATGAAGCTAGTTTTGAGTGATTTTCCAATTTTAGCCATTCTGGTTGCAATAGGCCTACTGTAATACTAGTACATAATAATGAGTAGCAGGAGGGTAATAGAATAGGCCTTGACAAAAAGTGGCATGAAGGCAGCCGGAGCACTGTTTATAGTTCGTCCAAGAGCATCAAACAAATTTCGGCGGACTCGCCAACTCAGCAGGAACTTGTTAAGCTAAATAGGCAACACGCGTACGATTTTTTTTGTTAAACCAAACAGTTAGTTTAATAGTATTAGATACAAAAAGTATATTAATGCAAGTCGCACGTAAAAAAGAAATATTTAAATGGGTTTAATGTGGTCGCATTTATTGAAGTTTAAACTGGGGATCTGAAACGCGTACAGGTGGCTGTGACGCAATGGTTCTGTAGACATGGCAGAACAGACCAATTGCTGAGGCGGTGAGCGTACGCAGAACAAAACTATGACGTCAAATCCACTCTACATGGCGGCGGCTCGTTTTTCGCGCCCTTTTATTTATCGTTACCAAACCAATTATTTTGAGGCATAGATTGATCCGTTTTTCAAAATTCAAAGACATAAAATTATTAAATGAGAGACATGGTATTTAAAAATCGTTTAAAATTTTCATGCGCGTGTTCCCTATTGTTAACAATAATAACAATTGCAAACTGAAATGCCAGTCTCACTGACTGCTGTCAGTGTTGCCGATCTGTCTTTTCTTTGTCTGCCTCTTTCACAAGCCAATAGAAGCGTAATAATGAGGGTGGTCACTGGTCAAATGCATTCACTCCATGTGGAGTAAATGTGTTTAACCAATCACAAGTGGAGTTTGGAAATGAGCAGCCAATAACAGCAACGCTTTCCGTAGATTTAAAAAACACTGAAACCATTTCAATGAAAAAAGATAGCAACTATTACAACATTATTTAAAATGTCAATCACTGAGAACCTCTGCAGACTTTTTCCAGGAACCACCACATTGCTGTCCAGCAAATTTACAACCCCCGCCAAGTGGCTTTTGTAATACAGACAAATAATCTTTTCTAGAAGTGTGAACAAACATAGTCTATTGTCTCTTTGAGGAAAACGAAATTTGTTTTATGCTCTTGGACGAATTATACTAGTGCAGTATAGACATTTCAGAAATAAGTGAAGTGTGGAAAATAAAAAATATGGTAGTAATAATTCAATAAGTAACAATGAGAGGTTCAATTCAACTTTGGACTTACTGTAGTGTATGGTACTAGCGTCTGTGTACATGTAAGCAGTGACTACGACCCGGTCAAAGGAATTGAGCACTTGTAAGAAAATGTGTAATATCCCCCACAGAAAATCAGTTGTTGTGTAACTGAGTGAGTAGACAATAAATATACATACATCTATTTATAAATATATACGTAATATGATACTTCAAAGGTTTTGCAGGGCCACTGGTAGGTGGTGATGCAGGTTCTGCAGTGAAACCCCCTCCGTGATGATGAGATTGTTGTTCGAACATTGCCTGTTAATGATTACACTTCTCTTGAAGATGACAAGTCAGCATTTGTCAAAACGTCGAGAAGACGTTTCTTTTTAGAACTCCACCAATCAGAGGGTCTTTCAACGCAGAACCCATATGTATGTAACTGGGCAGGCTTTCATTGCTGATAGATTTATTAGATGTAATTTTGGAATAAGACCGTCTTAGAAACAAATAACAATATTAAATTATATTTTTTGACATTTCGTTCAGATTGCACCCCAATTTTCCAAAATCAAAATCCCGCCGAAAAGTCGAGACATAATTTAATATTCTTATTTGTGTCTATACACCGTCTTAACCCAATAATGATATATACAGTACACACAATAGCAATTCTGAATATGTTGAAGTTCATACCTAAATGGAAAACAAATTGATAACTGATAAAAAGTGTAGGATGGATGGTAAATAAATATCAATACTACAAGTGTAACAAGGGTTAGAAATTTTCTAGACAAACTGGCATCGAGGTACAAACCAACACAAGTGCAAGACAGGCATACAAAGCTATGTTTAGTGTTTAGTAAGCTTAACATGCACTTAAAAACCAAGAAGAAGTTAAAGGAAATGTGATAACATGTACAGTACTAGCATAAAAGATCTATCACTTTTGAGATTCACATATATGTTGGGCACATGTTTTAATACAATCGAAACTCCAGAATCATGTTTACACTAGTGACTAGAGTCTCAAAATTACTCTAGGCCTACAGTCATCTGCAGGTGAAGGAGACTAGATTTCTTATTACAAAAATAATATTACAAAATTTGAAGTCCACAACACTGAGGTAAATTTATATTTACAGTTATTTCATGTTCGTTTTGTGGTTTATGGGGTGATATTTTATTCATCCTTCTCCCACTTGATAGGTAGCAAGGTCTACTTGATCTCCGCCTAGCGGAGGCTCGTCAAACTCACAAATTAGATCGTCGCAGTCCATTCAACAATGTTAAAAATTATGTTATTCAAATGGGAGAAATGTTAAAGATAACATATGACGTGATCTGTCAAAATAACTTTGGCCTAAGAAGACATATCATCACACTATTTGAAGACTGTTATTTATTGCATTTGATCAAAATGTCTCATTTATGGATTTTAAGTATTAATTTACATGGTCTACTGCGTATATTTATTTATAAACCCTGTTTTTGCAGTGGGCCACAAAACGGTGGTTTTGGTTCCCTTGCGACGACTTAACTTGGGAGTTCGACGAGCCTCTACTAGGCGGAGATCAAGTTAACCTTGGATTAGTAGTAGTAGGGCCTAGTACTAGTTATATTATTTGTTGTTTGTCACCAATAATAGAGAGAGAGTAATAATAGGGTATTGTAATTGGCACAATATTTCTTGGAATGTTTCTTGGGTGCGGGTTGGTAGTGGTCAACCATATCAATGCCGGCAAATCGCATGTCTCATGAAGTTGGTGCTTTCCCAAAGTAAGCATTATTCTCAAATTAATGGTTTTTACTTTTTAGTAATATCTCGAGAAAGCCAAACAACATTAAAAAAGTGATGAATCTAAACTGATGTTAGTTCTGAGGCCATTTATGTTATAGAAAGCAGTTATTTCATTGGTGTGTTTATGAAATGTCCATGTAAGGAAAGAACAAGGAAGCATGAAAGAGGTGCTGCCTTCCCCAGTGAATGAATGTTATTGTGTACAATCACATAAATAAATATAGTAAGTACATACATTGCTAAATAATGAAAGAAGGGTGAAATCCAGTATGTTCAATGAAGTTACTTTAAAGTTTAGTGGGCTGACACATTTCAACATTTAATTAATAGTTTTTAGTTTTTAACAAACTAAGGATTTGCTTTGCCAAATTGCCAGCCGCGAATCAACTTGCGAGTTTCTGTTTCACCTTCGGCATCAAATTGCAGCTGTGGCAAGCATCTGTGGTCTCAACAATTCACTAAGTTGATATTTACAAAGTTTTGTTACAAAAATTAAATTTTACAACTTAAGAAAGAGTTCACGTTTGCACAGGTTTAGTAAGGTTGTTTTAACATTTAGTTCATTATTAAACAAAATTGTGCAACCCTAGATTTAACTGATGTTAACTTGTCAGTATTTCGGTCACTTCTTGTGTTACTCTGTTCAGAGACTGAAGGAACATGCAGTAGATGTAACCAAGCCCATTTAAGAATTGAACCTATTATATCACTGCTCATTGCACTTCAACAATCTTTTGCTTTGCATTTGACAATATTTGTTTTCATTATCGGTACCGGTATAGGACTACATTAGCAAGAACAAGAATGAATTGCAACAATCATGTAATAACCCAAATTTTTGTCAGTGAGCAAATAATGATCTTTGTATAACAATAATAATTGTTGCCATGCATTTGATTGGATGAACTATATTGTTTAGTAAGGTATCTACTTAGTTTGTAAGCAATAAAGTAAAAATGACAAGCAATTATTAATTACAGGTGACTACACTAGACTTGTACAATTTGCATTGATGAAATAAATATATTCTTTTCAAGTTTCAAAATAATCGGACGTTGAGTCTTCTACGCAATGTATTAACTTCAATACACAATGAAAACACATTCCCTTTCGCAGTGCTCGAAAAATGAAATTTTCTAAGCTTTCAAAACGTTTTGGTCTTAGCCTTTGGCTGGCACCGCTTATTGGGTAGGGCTTAGGTTGTCTACACATAGGACTCAAAGACAGTGTTACATTAAGCATGAAGTAAACCCGGCATAAATAACACTACTTTCCTGTGTTTTTACAGTCAAGTGCTTGTTTTTCTCCGTAACGAACGTGGTTAGTTGCTTCTGTTCATCACATATCAACCACCACCCCATTACATTAACATGTTGTGCAGAGCGCCAAACTGTTCACTGTTTCTTGATTTCTTGCTGCAGGGAAACTCGGTCATGTGTAATCACGTGAAAACTTGCGAAGTATGTTTTAGCTAAAGCTGTTTTTAGTGCACTTTACTCTTTGTTTTAAAGTTTAAATTAAGCCAAAGTTGATAAAAAAAAAAACAAGAGTCAAAAGTAAACCACATATTATATTATTTCAGAAGTAGGTCAAGCACTCCTATTGCCATACAATGGCATTTTAACTGCCAATAGTAATGCTCCATACGATAGTGGATGGAACAAGAACTCACGGCCAACAGCAGCTGATAAGCATCACGAAATCATCAAATATCACTTTATAAACTTGAGCGTCGACATACGAAAACCAATAATAAACAGTATATTCCAGAAAAATTAATGAAAAGCTTACAAAAATTGAACATAATCAGTTCCTAATACTAAAATCAATATGTGACAATTTTCGTCCTCGGAGAATAACAGCTTGGCAATAAATTACGAACCGTACATCCTTATTTGATCAGCTTAATTGAGCACCATTTTCACGTAAATAAGGGTTGAAATTCCACATAGAAGTTTTGATTTGTTGTGAGATTGCAGTACAATTTCAAAAACAATGCAATATTTTGAATCACTGTCGGCATGCCGCATGCCACACGATTTTGAACATGTCATACTTTGTACGATGCCGTTGCATCTAATGAAGACTCCAGAAGACTCAAATATGAGATGGATTGTATTGGACTTAGCTTGCAGTAGCAACTTGGCTACCTGCACTGCACTATTGATATAACTTAAACATGAATTGTGCTTGAAAATCAAATCAATCCATCACCCATCATGTGAAAGAATCATCAATTGCATTATGCAACAAGGTAAATTTCGCCAATATCTATTGCAAATTTTAAATTGATTAGGAAGGATAAAATACATAATTGTAATTGTTACATGGGTTAGCTTAACAAAAACCTGTTTATTTGTGTGTGTCCATATTGCCAGTTACAAAACTTTGGAAACATTAATCAACCAACAGTAGCATCACAAGTTGAATGGACATCCTAATTTTCGAACGGGGGTCACAGATTTGTTTCCACAATATTTTTATCTCATTCTCATCTACTTTCAAACCCTCAACCCTTTCGGCAATTGTGCAATACCAGTCAACCAGAAATCAACCCCCCTTACTGCCAGCCAGACCTTATGATGCCACACAGAGTTAAATGACTCGAATTGGACATTTCAGACTGAAATCTATTGTTTGATAAGTGCCTAGATTGCTATCTGCCACATCCACAAATTATTTCGTAATTTGTTTTGCTTTTCGTTAATGATTATTTACGATTTAATGTCTGTGACAAAACTTTGTACCCAAAATCGCAAATGTAAGTTGGAAAGCAGCCCTACTTGTAACATATTTTTCTGCCTTCCTAAAGTATGAAGGATCATTTTATTACTGCAGGAGAAAAAGCGATTCTCAATTATTACACATCGATTTCACCCTACAATAGCGATCATGAGAAAAATATCGTTAAACATAACTAGTGAGGAGGATAGTGGATCAATCAATAGCTGACAATATGTTTGAAGTATACACAGGATATTAATCAAAATGTTTATTTTTGCTATAATAGAACATAAAGTAGTATTCTTACTTTGAATCAGGCTGACAGTTGGCATGAGCTTTTGCTGTTTGTCTGGTGGGCCACTTAATCGTAAATCCACATCAGATTTGATCGGACTTCTGCTCCGACTTTTGGACTCGTCTCTATTTCTTCTCACGTAGTTTCTTCGTTTGGCAGACATCTTGACATCTTTAAACTTGCCCCGATCTTCTGGTATCTTGTTCTCGCTGATGATGGGAGGGGGAGGTGGAGAAGGAGAGTCTCCATCAGAGCGAACAAAGGGAGCATATGCATCTAAGAGGTATTTACCATGCTCACGGGAACGAGTTTTACTTTTGACAGGATTCTTACCTTGATCTAAACTAGTAATATTATCACCACTTTTACTGCCAGAAAGTTTTTTCTTAGGTGAAACTTGCCGCTCTCTAGTTTTCTCCCTATTATTATTATTGATTTTCTCTTTGTCACTTGAAAATAATTTCTCCTTTTCAAATGGAGGAATTTTCTTTTTTCGAGGAGATGAACTTTTTCTTATGGGAGACAATTTGCTAGACGAACTACTTTCTTTGCTTTCCTTTTCGTTACCTATGTCCAAATCATTCTTTGGTTGGTCACTAAGAGTTAGATCAATTTTGATTGGTTTAGATGAAGCTTTTAATTTAGGGATTCGTTTCATGGTAGGTGATGAAGGAGGGGATGGTTTGGGTTTACTTACAACATCTTGACTTTTAACAGTGGTACTTGGCGAAGAACTTTTACTACTATTGTGAACCTTAGGTTTATTTATGCCTTTGGGTTCTTTATTTTGGACAATGTTTTTATCAAGGCATTCTAATTTAGTATCTGCTTTAAGAAGGGAATCGCTTTTCTCTTGGTGCGTGGGTAGGAGTGTTGGAGCCGCGTTATGCTGGGCACGGGCGGCCAGACGGGGGTCTCGAGCCCGAACAGTTGACCTTGTGCTTGCAGACTTGTTCGTCGGAGTCTGATTGACGGGGAGCTGGAACAGACAATACATAACTGCACCCCGTATTTTTAACAGATGAAATGGGAAAAACAAAATGAGTGAAAACAATTTCAGTAATAATTAGGAGTGTCATAGGGTACGAAAATTTGGATCCGGTTCCAGACCTTCCAGGAATCGGGTTACTCGAATTCTGAAACCCTAAATGATTATGCTATCTAATACTGCCCCCCTCCCCCCGAAACCACGCGGTTGAAGGCCGTTCTCTGCCCGTGTCAGCCCGTGTCAGCTGCCGGCCGCTGTGTGGGTTGGGCTCTGTGCAGGCACTGAGCGCAGGAAGGGTGAGGGGGAGGGGGGATAGTGTAGATGGCATCCCAGAACTTGCCCACAGTAATCACAGGGTGCAGGCCTACTAATCAACGGGGCCCGCTCACCGCGCCCACAAGCAGGAATTCACTGTAGCTTCAACGAAAGTAGTTGCGGAAATATTGTCGCGTATATTTTTTAAATTTTGTCTTACAAATATTACTACTCGATCGATTATCAAATCAAATGCCAAAATAAAGAAATCAAACTGAAAACAATCCCAAAAACCAATAAAAAGGAGTACTGGTATTTAAGGATAGAAATGTGTTAAAATCACGGACTATTAATCCACGCACTTTTTGTTATAAGGTAATGCAATTGCTTGGTTGGTCATTGGGGTGCCACTTTTTTCACGTACTGATTGTACACGGACGTGCCTTGCGACGGTCGAGTCAGGTATAAACACATTCCGTAAGGGGGCGAGAGAGATAGCGCTATCCCAAATGCCATTATATAGAACAGCTATCGCTATCGCTCTACGCCCCCCCCCCCCCCCCCCCCCCAACAGCGCAATAATGGCATCAACAATACAGACCGGGTCATAGCTTTACGAGAGGAGACTACGACTCACGGCGTGTGCGTGACAAACTGGCTCACGATTCACTGTCACTGCTGTGGAATGCGCTGCGCATGCGTGGATGAATAGTTGCTCGTAACCCCTAGAGAGCGCGCTCCCCCCGTTGGTAAAGTAGTACTCACTATTTTACCGACCTAGCGAGTGCGCATTCTATCGTCAGCTCCGCGCACCGTTACGAACCGCCCAATCACGATTTTAATAGCAGCACGGCAGTTTTAAACATCGATTATATTATTCAAATCGATAATCAAATCATATCATATCATAATACTTGAATCGATTATCATATCATATGACTTGAATCGATTATCGATCGATATTTCGATTATCAACGGCAACCCTAAAAATAATAGGGATGAGTATCCATAACGACATGAACTTTTGCACATATCTCTAAGATTATAACCTGTAATCTCTACACACCGTATTTACACGCATATAAGCCGCGCTTATTTTGTGTCTCTCAAAACCAACATGCATGCGGCTTATTTTCGTAAGTGAAAAAAAAAAAAATCCCGGGTTTACGGGTGTTATGTTCAAACCTGGCATCAAATTATTAGGCTCTGCGACAAAGTGAGTCATTCGTCGTCGTGTTTGTCGGGGCATTTGCGGCATTGATTGAGTATACAAAATGTATCAGATTTCGCGGGTTTCGTGTCTCTCCTAAATTCCACACCCCCCCCCCCCCCCCCAGTTAGAATTCTTTCGGTCGGCGAAGATCATTCTCTCTCTCTCCCTCGCTCTACAGCATGATGTTTTGTTGGCCCGCTGCCAGCCGCTCGCCCGCGCATCTCGCGTACGCATCACCAACTCCTCCCCTCCCCAAACCCCTATGCGCTCAGTGCATTAGCGGGCCAGCGGGATGCAGAGAACTACCTATAGTATAGTACATTCCTCTCATTAGTTCTTACACTCACGTAACCTCTATTACCGAATACCGCCAGTTCCTTATTACATACCAATTATTACTTCACATTATTTTCTGGTCCTTTCTCGAATATAATAACTGCGGCTTATAAACGGAAACAAATTGTTTTCTGAAAAGTAAAGCTCAAAAAGTGCACTGCGGCTTATAATCGTACGCGGCCTTTATGCGTGTAAATACAGTAATCTCTGTATTAGAGTTAAATAATGTTTATTGTTAAGATGCTTCCGTGCCAAAGGGCAGGGAAGCATTCTATCACTATTGTACTGGACGAGACTATGAATGTCTAGTCGTGTTGGTCAAGATTTAGGGCGTATTGCAGTTGAGTTATGTGATTTGTTAATATGGTTGCTATAGTTTGTTCTTCTTATGGAAAATAGCATGTAAAGGCCGATCCACAATTAAAATAAGAGTTGAAATAAGATCCGTGAAATAGTGAAATAACAACCAACTGGTTCACAACAGTCCCGTAGTACCTTATTTCACCATAGGAGAGCGTTTCAATCGAGCACTTTTCGACCGGATCTGACGCCATAGTCACGGCCTACTCCAAACCTATAGCAGGCTGTGGCCAAATGGGGCTTTGCACTGTGACTTTTTTCCACTCGCAGCACCAGCACCTACAAACAACGAGCTGTCAAAATAATAAATTTGCAACATTATGAAGAAAACGAGGTATGGCGATAGTAACTGCTCAACAGTTAAAACGATTAATGTTGGGCAACCAAGTTGTGAAAGTTTTGTATGTTTCTTGTTTATTTTGAAGATTTGTTTTCAAAATCAGAATATTTTATTGTTTGACAGCTTGATGTTTGTCCATTGATTCATTTCATTTGATTCATTGTTGTAAAACAAGCTTGCAAGTAGCCTACCTAACGTGGACGACGACGACATTAACAACAACAATAACGACGACAATATCCGGTTTGACTGGAGTAGGCCTTCTCTTCTCGAGCTCTGATTGGTTCGTCATAAGGTGCATCATGGGAAGTTGAAATAAGAAATGGAATTGATTCAATTCTTAAGACTATTTCAATCCACTGTGACAGTTGTGAACCACAGCATTGTTATTGAATGTTCCAATTCGCTTAAACCTTATTGCTATTTCACTATTGCAACTCTTATTTCAATTGTGAATCGGCCTTAACAAAACAATCCTACAGCAACAAATCTTGTACTTAGCTTGACATTTGACTGCATAAGGCCCTTAATCTCACAAGTTTTCCTGAAGCTAAAGCAATTTCCTGATACAGTGGAGCATCAATTATACGTTTTCCAAGGGCCAAACCAAAAAAAACGTATAAGTACAAAAAACGTATAACTACAATTACATTTGTTTTTGTTTGCAATGAGTGGAAATAGTGACTCGGCAGTCTCCTCTTTCTGCAGTACAAAAATTCCCTTCACGGTGTGTTCTAGCGCACGTAGGAGCGGGGGTGGGGGGGGGGGGGTTAAATGGTGCTTAGGCCTAAATATACTGTATATTTTACATGCTCCGTCGTGAAAATCGTCGTCTTTATTTCGAATAGTCCCGACCGAAAGTGATATCTAAGTCATTTTATTCCAAATATCGTTGCTTGCCGTACCATTTTTCAGCATCGATCGCTTTATTTTTCCCGTCCCAGATCAATATTTACCTCGATTAATCGTTTTTCGGTTATAAATGTCAACGCGGAAACAAGTTTCAGCAACCGCTACGTAAGTGTTTTTTGGACGCGACTGTACGGCCGCGCGTCACCAGGAGACCGCTATCACGAGCTGGCGGCAGCTGTCGGCTCAGCGCCCGGGAGGGATGTATCACACAGCGCCCGCGCTCGGCCCTCAGGCCTATTACGTCGGCAAGGTCGGGAGCACGGATAATTATTTTAAATCAACAAATTGAAGAAACGATCAGATCAATACGTGAAATGTTACTATAAAATCAGAGGATAGTAATAAAACAACCTATCGACAAAACAAGCCATTATGAACACGTGGTATCAATTTAAAAACACCAACAAACTTGGAACAATCTGCATGGACAGACAGACGCTCTGTGAAACGTAGTATGGTGGGAGGGGTGAGGGGCTGGCGCATACGATGCCTCGGGGCTTGGGCTACCTGCCAAGAGCCGGACGTGAGCAAGGGTAGCGAATGGGAGGAGGGGAGGGGGGCGAGGTGGGGTGACCGCTTGACAATAACAACATTCCATTCTCGCGCATTCACAGCTGCATATCCCGAACGAGATAAAGCTTGCGCTTCCAGGAAGTGATTTCGGATGACAAATAAAACCAATTAGCGTATAATCGCTACCAAAATGTCTGGGGGGAACAATTTCTGTCGCGTATAACCGAGAATAACGTATAACCAAATAACGTATAATTAAATTATTTTAACATTGATTCTTATGGGAAATGGCCGGGACCATATGGAAATCACGTATAAATACGAAAAACGTATAAGTACGAAACGTATAATTGATGCTCCACTGTATTTGTAGATTTAGGCCTACACTGAAAATCTGCTGTTTGCCCACCACTTATATTAACCAGTTCCGTGGTCATGACGAGATATTCCGTCACGCCGGTTATATCCCAGTAACGCCTTGGACGTAATATCTCGTCATAAGTATTTTGAAATCGCTCCCACAGTGGCCGTGACGAGTCTTGCTTTAAAATTTTCCCGCACTCTCTGCAAAGAAGTTAGTTCAATCTTTTTCCGCTAGATAGAACTACATGTATTGAAATGCTGTCAGCAACACGTTTTTGTAGAGAAGGTCTTACGACCGACCGCAAGTAGCGTGGGGAAATAAGTCGCCACTGAACTGGTTAACACAATTTGGCACTGTCCATAAAGTGTAAAAGTATGGTGTGACCCACCTGTCGACCCTGTGATGTTGCAGCGTCAATCATCTTCCGCACGGCCGAGACACCACCAGGTTGCAATAGTTGCTGAAACAAAACAAAATATATGTTTATTTTATTTGCTAGAAGTTGTCTTTGCTGCCACTGTACAGCGCCGGTAAAAGCATTGTGCTTATAGGAAATAATGCACCAGTCTAGCAAAACAAGTGCCAGTAATTATACAAGCGCACTTGCCACTCAAACTGGCATTTTTCTGCTACAGAGTAAATTACTTGATGTCAACGTATAATTTCATTTCAAATATTTCATTACAAAAAAAATATTTATTTGAAGTCGTTTTTTTTCTTGGTTGTTAAGAAAATCATATTTTGGCTATTTATCAAAGAATTGTATTGTTAAGAGTAGAGAGAGGTGTTAATAATTATTTAGTTAGGCAATATTTTGTACACACAATACTTAGGGGTGTGCGGTTAACCGACTTTTCGGGTCGGGTCGGTTTTTTACTAACCGAACCGAAAATTCGTTTGAAAACCCGAAAGTCGGTTTTCCCGCGCGCGATGTTTGAAACGACCGTGACATTCTCGTAAGTTTCCTCCGCCTGCTAGATCGCACCGCTAAGCGTCGAGATATGTACGACCTATCGATATATCGAACGTACATCGAACCAAGACCACCAACCATAGGCCTAGGCTCTCGTCTGGTTTGTTGTAGTCGTCAACTTTCGTTGTTTATTTACATCCGTCGTGTGCTATAAAACGTAATTCTTGGTAAATAATAAAAATAAAATGCGTCGTACAGCCACAGGTAGCCTAGGCCTAGGCCTAGAGCTTTAATTATTGAGAGCGATGAAGATGCTGATGATCCACCGGAGCAGCGTAGGCCTAGGCCTACAAGTTCTTCCGAGCCTGAACAACGTGATGTTGGCCTCTCAACCAAGGCAAATATTTGGGCACACTTTATCAAAATTAGTTCGATCTGTGCCAAATTGCGCCAGCCAATTAAAAACTGAGTTTGGTACGACGTCGAGCCTATATTTTCAAATATTCGCACAGGCCTAGTTTCTACCTCTTCTACAGGCCATCAACTTCTTCCAAAATAAAGCACACACTTGTTTCCTACTTCCCAGTTTGATTTGGTTCTTACTTGCAAAGTCATGAATATGCTTAGTTTATTTAAATCAAAAAATGTTTGCCTACAAAATGTGGAATGGAGCTATATTATTTAAGACTAACCGACCCGGAACCGGAAAACCGAGGTTATTACACTAACCGAACCGAAAACCGAACCGAGTTAAAAAAGTACTAACCGCACACCCCTAACAATACTTAATACTAGGAAAACGCTCTGCGTGACGCGTTGATAAGCGTCCATATCTATGAACTTTCTGGTGAAAAGTTCTCAAAGCTAAGAAAAACAACAAATAAGAAACAAAACAAGAAAAACAACAATTATCAACAATTCAACAATGAGCATTGCAAAAATGTTTTTAATTTCCATAGCTATTAAGGCACGTTCAGACAGAATGACTATGGACTAATGCTTAGTTCAGTACATGAACGTCGACAAGCGCCGAGCACCAGAAATGGCTAAACCGACCAATCAGGGCGAAGCGGCGTTGGTTGGTTCCAACTTCTTCAGATCATCTACTTCCGGCGCTCGTCGACGTCTATGTACTGAACTAAGCATAAGACTAACAACCAGTGACTAAGCCTTAGGAAAACAAAACTCCGCCCGGCATATCTTGCAAAGAAATACATGATGACTTTGGAAGATGGCAGTCTTCGAGTGCTTTGACAAGTGAGTAGCGCACTCTTCACGAAAAAATTAGTACTATGGCGTGGGCGTGTAAAACAAAAACGGTTCCATGTTGTCCCGAAGTTGACAGCTGTTATTATATTTGCTGAAAATGGATGAAGATATGAATGATATCGCCATAGTCACTCATTATCGGAATTCATTTACAAATAGTAACTGATATGAAGTATGAACTGATAACCTACAGGCTGCAGCAGACAACGTGAAACTTTGATTTAAAATTAGATTCGTTTGATTTACCCTCACTTTGTACTTTTTGATATTTACCCCATGAAATAACATGGAGTGAGTGCAAAGAGTACAAAAGGTGTACCTAGCCAAATCAAACGAACCTATTGTTCACATTGGTACCGGAAGCTGTGACCGGAAGCTGTCAAAACAAACTATGCAGAAAAGTGAAAACCTAAACAACATTAAAACTTAACTTGACTCGGATGGTACGATTTTCATTGGCTGAACTACTGTGACGTTCCACGCAGCGATTGGTTGTTACTAACACTTAACCATCGACATCGTGAATAACAATAATGAACTTTCTTAATCACTCGGTCTTAAACACTAATAACTAGTAAAGTGTGTGAACGCTTCAATGTATATCGTATACTTAACTTTCTTAAACCTTAATCGTTAGTCTTAGTCATTTTGTGTGAACCCGCCTTTATACTTCCCGACATTGTTGAATGCTTTACAAAGTGCGTGGCCAAGAGTTTTCGTTGTCATTTCGTATAGTGTTTTCGACACGGCCCGCCACCGTTACTTACACGTCTTATTGACAGCAATAGAAATGTAATTTCTGCCTCTAATACGTATCAGATCGTTACTAGATTAGTAGGCTACAATATATTCGTGTCCGGACAAAAATGTACTATAAACTAGCCACCTCACATCTTGCCGTTACTGTTTCAGAAAAATATTTTCAAGTAACTTTTGTGTAACTTTGCCAATCAGATTGCCATAACATCAACATACTCGTGACCGGAAAAATCTTTATAAAAATATGTCTGTCTCACATTTTGCTGCCATTCTGTTTCAGAAAAATATTTTCTAGTAACTATGGTGTAACTTTGTAACTTTTCAAATGATTTTGTTACAAAACCATACACCTTCAATCCACATTGAGGCTTGTGGATGGTCCAAATTTCAAATTCAAATTTCCAAGTTGATTGGACTTTCCGTTCGACCACTATAGGGCACTAGCAACACCAACAGACAACAATGGAACAAATGAATTGAAGTGATGGACACACAATCAGCTGTCAAAATAATAAAATTGCAACCATAGAAATAAAAACAAGTGTAGCAATTGTAACTACTCGTCATTTAAAACTTTTAATGATAGACAACAACTAAGTGAAAGTTTTGTGTGTGTATTTGTTTGATTTTTGTGTTGTTTTCCAAAATCAGAAGAAATTATGTTTTGACAGCTTGTTGTTTGTCCATCGATTCAATTCATTTGTTTCATTGTTGTCTTTTGGTGTTGCTAGTGCCCTATCGACAGACATAGTTTTTTTTTTTTAAACAGTACGAGTGCCATAAAAGTCTAATGGAGATGCTCACAGTTGTAACACTAGGAAAACGCTCTGTTTGACGCGTTGATAAGCGTCAAATATCCGTCCATATCTACAAACTTTGTGGCGAAAAGTTCTCAAAGCTAATAAAAACAACAATTCACAACAATTCAAGAATGCGCATTGCAAAATTTTTCATAATTTCCTTAGCTTTTATACTTCCCGACATTTTTGAATGCAGTGCAATGTGCGTTACTAAGAATTTTCGTCGTCATGATTTCAACACCGTTACTAACAGTTATTGACAGCAATAGAAATGTTATTTGTGCCTCTAATACGTATCAGATCGCGTTTAAATTAGTATATTCTTGACCGGAAAAAAATGAACTATAAGATAGCTACCTCACATTTTGCCGTTACTGTGTTTTAGAAAAATATTTTCGAGTAACTTTTGTGTTACTTTGCTAATTATTATCAGATCGTCATTAAATGAACATATTCGTGACCGGAAAAATCTGTAGAAAAATATGGCTATCTCACATTTTGCTGCCATTTTGTATCAGAAAAATATTTTGCAGTAACTATGGTGTAACTTTGTAACTTTTCAAACGATTTTGCCTCAAAACTATACCCCTTCAATCCACATCGAGGCTTGTGGATGGTCCAAATTTCAAGTTGATCGGACTTTCCGTCCGTTCGACCGCTATCGACAGACATAAAAAAAAAAACAGAATGAAGTGCCATAAAGGTCTAATGGAGACGCTCGCTTCGCTCGCTTAATTATTTCGTACTTGTATTTCAAACAGTTAATTTTCGACAGTTGACAATTTTACTGTTGCTTACACAATGAATAATTTTTCTTGTAAGCTTGCCAAAATGTGTACCTACTTAAAACATGGGTAATGAGATATTTGAAAAAGTACTTTAAAAAAATGTTTGAGCCCCCATGGAACCACCTTAACAAAGTAATGTTGATTCTTCTTTAAAAAAAAAAATAGTACATGTAAATTGATTCTGTTTTAACAAAGGTCCTTATTTTAGCAGAGTAAAAATCAGCTCCCTTCAAGTTCGTTATAAGTGGGCTGGACTGTAGTAGACTAGGCAGGTTCAGCAGTGAGTGGCTGTAGTTGTGTTGTGTGTATCATATTCATTACTAGTAGGTCATAATATATTAATCATTATTAAAAGAACCAATTTACCGTTTTGTTGCTGTTAAATTAAACAAATGTAAGTTCAAATACTAATTTTAAAAGATTGGGCTATTCAATTCTTAATAGGGCTGCCAAAAACCATAAGACAGTAGCCCGAAGGCTGCTGTCCATAATTGTCAATTTCAAACACTGGATGTAGGCCTATGTGTAGGGGGAGCGCATATTAGAAGCCAAACGGAATAGAAGCCAAAGTTACGAAATCCGAACATTACCGAAGCTTGCAATGTAGCCAAACCATTATTTTTATATTATACCCTACCCGATAATTGATGTTGGAAACGGGGTCAAGATATATATATTATACTAGGAAAACGCTCTGTTTGACGCGTTGATAAGCGAGCGCGTCAATATCTACGAACTTTCTGGCGAAAAGTTTTCAATGCTAATACGAACAACAATTAACAACAATTCAAGAATGCGCATTGCAAAAATTGTTCTTATTTCCATGGCTATTATACTTTCCGACATTGTTGTATGCAGTGCAATGTGCATTGCTAAGAATTTTCGTAGTCATGTTTTCAACACGGTTCGCCACCGTTACTAACACTTATTGACAGCAATAGAAATGTAATTTCTGCCTCTTATACGTATCGGATCGCGTTTACATTAGTATATTCGTAACCGGACAAAAATTTACTATACGATAGCCACCTCACATTTTGCCGTAACTGTGTTTCAGAAATATATTTTCGAGTAACTTTTGTGTAACTTTGCCAATCTTTATCGTATCGCCATAAAATGAACATATTCGTGAGTGGAAAAAAGTTTTAAAAAATACGGATAGGCCTATCTCACATTTTGCTGCCATTTTGTTTCAGAAAAATATTTTGCAGTAACTATGGTGTAACTTTGTAACTTTTCAAACGATTTTGCCTCAAAACTATACACCTTCAATCCACATCGAGGCTTGTGGATGGTCCAAATTTCAAGTTGATCGGACTTTCCGTTCGACCGCTATCGACGGACATAAAAAAAAAAAAAAAAAAAAAACAGAATGAAGTGCCGTTAAGAGTCTATTATGGTACAAAAAAAAAAAAAAAAACAGAACGAAGTGCCATAAGAGTCTCGTGGAAACACTCGCTTCGCTCGCTTAATTATACATTTATTTATATTTATTTTCATTTTTTTTATCCGTAATTTACCAACATAAACAAACCCCAAAGACCAAGTTGCTCACATACAATACATGTGTAGGTTCCTTCACATTTATATACTTAGCTACCAGCTACTACCAAACTACATGGGCCTACATGTCTTTCTGATCCACGGAAAATGAGCCATGCATTTTTATTGTTCCGCTAATTAGACGTTTGGAGGATAAATAGACACCCCGATTTATATTTTTAATGTAATTTAATTTTCTAATTACATTTTTTTTTTACTTTGTACTTACTACTTACTGGATAACCCGTGGGTATTATGAACGGGTGCCCGGGTCATAAAAAAGTCGGGATTTGTCATCCTTAGTCTAGAGTAGTTTACACCTACTATTATTCCATTAAAGAAGGCTTATCAAGAATTGGTACATGTGAAATAAAAACTCACTTGGACTTGTTTGGCTTGAACACTGCCAGTTTGCCGCTCCAACTGCTTCTGTTGTTCTTCCAGCTTGGCTTTGGTCTGCATTAGCTCGAGTTCCAGTTTTTTTTGTTGTAATTCAATTAGTTCTTTCTGTTTTCTTAGCAGTTCATCCCTCATTGTAACATCACTAACAGAGGGAGTGTCCAGATCCAAAGTAATTGTTGGTGCAGGAACAGGAACAGTAGCAGTAGCAGGTGATGGAGACTGTTGAGAAAACATTGCAATTAGAATCCTTACAGCAGCATTTTGCATTTCTGAGGGAAATGCTCATTTCACACCAGTTTTCTAACATTTTGGTAGAATTTACCTGCAAATCCCACCCTCCACTTTACCTCATTATCCAGCTTTGCTTCTCTAGTCAAAATAATATCCGGGGGCCAGATTCACAAAAAGTCTTAACTAAGGACAGGTCCTCAGTCTACTGTACCATATGTGCTATTATTAGAGGTCCGTGTATTTCGCGAATAACGATAACACCGAAATTGTAAGAATCATTTTATTTCACAAAATGATAGGGCTGTGCGAGTACTCGAAAAGTCGAGTTCGGTCGAGTAGTTACTACTCGACTCGAGGTGATCGAGTTTTTCATGAAAAACGAGTCGAGTTCGAGTAGTTTTGATCGACTGAGCCGCCGTACTCAACTGGTTAAAAATACCGCCAATAGGTAGCGCTAGTATCCAAAAATAGCTTAAGTATCGATTTTACAATCGACTTTGAAGAAAAAGTGACCTATCGATCATTATCGAGCAGATCGATACGCGCAGACGACGCTTATTTGGCCTATTCTTCTGCAAATTCGCAAAAAGTGTCTGCGTTTTTTGTGAACTAAGTGTGGATGATGTAGAAGTGGCAGCCAAACAAATGGAAGGGAATCTTCGAGAACCTAGGCCTACGAGATCGTTGACGCATAGGCCTAGGCCTACTATGTTCAAAGAGCCTAGGCCTAGCCTAGGTCTAGGCCCTAGGCCTAGACCCTGGTCGTAGGCCTAGGCCTAGACCTAAAAGTACCTAATCATCAAAGATATTATATTCCCTACTGATCATCATGTATTTGGAATCATTTTTAAAACGTTCCATACAACTTAAATTCAAAATGTAATCTTTGCATTATTAACCTCAAAATGGGGAAACACTCGCCAACGGTCTCACAAATACAAAAGTGGCCATCTGACAACCCATCTACAAAACAGATTACACTGTAGTTCTATTGTTTCTCTTAAAGTCTTTCTCCTGTGCCAGGTCCCCGTGTACAGTGTAGGCCTAGTCCTAGGCCTAGCATTTGGCCATGCTTCGAGCATAGCCCTAGCCTAGGCTACCTATCCCAAGACCCAAGACCTAGGCCAAGCCAGTACTTTCCTTGTCTAGATCACGTAGGCCTAGACCCAGTTGGCAGAATTTAGCATCGTTTGAGCCTTAGGCCTAGGGAGACAATAATATTGAACAAATTACAGTATATGGTTTTAAGCCTGGCCCCAGGGACAGCTTTTAGGCCAAGGCCTAGCCTAGGTGAACTCGGCGGTAGCTTAGATGGGGTCCTAGGTCTAGTCTGCCTAGTCCTCTACCGGTAGTTATTCCTTTCCTGTATATTTTTATTATATTCAGGCACTACTCGAAACTCGACTCGAAACTCGCGAGTTATTTACTACTCGAACTCGAACTCGACTCGATTTGGAAAAGTGCTACTCGCACACCCCTACAAAATGAGCATGAATTGATCGATTTTAAACATGAAAATGTCAAAATTGAATCACCGCCAAACACCGAAATTCGTATAAATCGGTAAATAACACCGAAATTCGTATTATTCGTGTTTTTAATGACGAACAAGAGGAAAAATCAGAGATTTTTAATTATAAGCCCATTTTTTCCCTTTTTTTTGGCCGGTAGGCGACAATCTGGAAAAAATAGTGTCTCAAGTAACACTGTATAAATGCATATTCAAACTTCTCGCAGAAAAAGCACCCACGTGTAAGTTGTAAATGAAACGCTACATGCGTGAAAATATAGGGAATATGGATAAAACCGTCAAAATACAGCTTTTCTTGATTAACACCGAAATTTGTTACTTCAAAAACGAAATTTAATGAAAAATAAAACCACTTTCACGGACCCCTAGCTATTATAAATCCATGGTAGGCCTACTACACAGCCCAATTGATAGCTACTTTCGTGAAAATCACAGTGAGCACGAAATATTCCAAGGCGGTGTTTTAAAGTTTCGTGTTTTGTTTCCTAATACCTCCACACTTTCAAAACAGACAAATGCGTTTGTCAAGGTAAGTAAACGATATTTATTTATGTTCACACTTCGAAGTCATAGACGTATTGCCACCATCTTTGAAAAAAGATAAGACCAACTCAGACAGGGCCTAAATTTTGGTCCTAAATGTTTGATATTTACTAGGGTTTCTTAGTAACGTCGAGTCGAGGGTGTGTGCAGGTCTGTATCAGCCAATGGCGTGCAATAATCCAGTGGTCCTTAAGTTAGGCCAGGCCTAAGTTAAAGACTTTTTGTGAATCCGGGCCCAGGTATTGAAATTGCTCATTTTCCTCCAGTTCCACCCACAGTGTAGGTAACCCTATTGATATGGGACATTTTCCCCATTTCCATCACTAATTACCCACTCTTCATTCGCAACACTAATATTAACTTCAAACCCTTCCGTTACTTCATTCCACTTATCAACCTTCTTCTGCACTTCTTTGGCTGTCTTCCCATTGCAAAATTTCATCTGCATATTATATGATTGTAAGCATTTACATAAAAGTAAACATAATTATTATAAAGATGACCTAACCTGGTAACAACTGTATATACATATTTTAATAGCTAATCTATAGATTTGTAGAAGAAATAAGTTTTATTCCTTTTTAGGTTTACTACAGCTGTAGAGAATAATTGTGCATAATTGTACTTATCAATGAAGTTATTTAAAATGATTTCCAGAAACAACATTAAATTGTAGGTACCCATGAATGGCCCCTTAGAAAAAGAAAAAAAATCACTACTATTTTGAGTAGCTTTACTAAGTGCTCGAAATTAACGGCAGCTTCGGGCTGCCTAAAACGTACTCGGGCTGCCACTTGTATGTACCTGTAAGAATAACGACACCTCTCGACACACACACAATGTTCTGATGATCGTTTAATGCCAAACTCCAACCTCCCAGGCCTACTAGGCCTACACTTCTCCACCCTAGGCCACACACACTAGCCAACCACTCTCTTCAACTCCCCACAGTCCACACTTCTCGATCTCACTATTACACAAGATCCTCCTCCTCCTCCTCACAAAACCACTCGATGAACTCCTGCTCGTCTCCTCAACAACTTGACCTCTCTCTACCACGATACTAGGGCTGCCCAACGATAAAAAAAATCATATCGATATCGCGGGAAGAAATATCGAAATCGCTTCGCGATATCGAAGTTTTCAAGTGACGTATCGATATCGGCGATATCGCCACATCGAAACTTTTCTCGTCTGTTTTTAGGATTTACAGGCCAGCTAGAGGTCATTCTTTAAACAATATTACGTAAATAAAATATTTTAGTTTTGAAATGTCTTACTATGTGTGTCAATTTGTTTGTTGTACTATTCAAATTGTAAAATATCCACACAAAACAGCGATGGTGTGGTTGGCGTGACGTGATATGTAATCGGTTTTTTGTATCAATCAGCTTATTAGGCACAAGTTCGATATCGACGATATGTACGATATATTAATTCTATATCGATATCGAATTATTTATCTATTATCGATATTGTATCGAATTATCGATATCGTTGGGCAGCCCTACACGATACATTCCCTAGCTCCAACAATCCACTGAATCCACACGCGGCACTCGATGAACTCCTGCTCGTCTCCTCAACAACTTGACCTCTCTCTACCACGATACATTCCCTAGCTCCAACAATCCACTGAATCCACACGCGGCACTCGATGAACTCCTGCTCGTCTCCTCAACAACTTGACCTCTCTCTACCACGATACATTCCCTAGCTCCAACAATCCACTGAATCCACACGCGGACACGCCCACACTAACTCTCTCGCCCCAATTCCACTCCTGCCAATCTAAACCTTCTGCTGCCAACCTTGCTAAAATAAAACTAACCTAGTAAATAACTAATATCTAACATACCCAGGCAGCCTTAAATTTCACATACAAACACATTATTAAATAGAGTTTTTTCTAAAATCAAAAGTGCCATAAATTCACACAACACACTGTATTATATTAACAAATTATCAAGGTTTTTAATGTATCAAACCAATAATCTTATTCTTATGAGACTAGGACGTGAGACTAATGAAACTAATGAACTGAAACTAATGTGCGTGGTACCGACTACGACCTTGAGATCGACCATACAGAAGAAAAAGACCAAGAACGCATCATAGACGATGACACTTTAAGCAGCTCAAGCAGCACTGAATTGCAATAACATGGCAAATAAATCATGACCATATAATTCATATTTATTTTTTGCACTGTAATTGTATGTCATTATTGTCATAACATATTAACAAAAGAAAAAAATTTACATTTTCTTCACAATAATTAAAAAACAAAAAATGTAATTTCAAATGTTAATTACGTAATAAAACGAAAATATTAATAAGAAAAATCGGGCTATTCAATTCTTAACCGGGCTACCAAAATCTATAATTCCTAATTTCGAGCACTGGCTGTACTAGTAGTGAGCTACTTACAAATGACAGTAGAAGAAAAGTAACAACTAAGTTACTTTCAAAGATCGAGTAGCTGTAGCCGTAACAGTGCTACCGCTACTTTAAAAAATATAGATTTAACAACAACGATGATGATGATGATGATGATAATAAATTAATAATAGTACCTACAAAGCAACTTTACGAGCAGACACCATACAGCCTCTGTTGTGTGCGATCCCGATAACGTACAAAGATTGTGCACTAACCTGAGTTTTGAAGAATTTCGGGTTGACATGAATACTGGTCGGCATTTGAGCGGTGATTGGCCAAGCGGGATCGATGGAATGAACACGAACATCAACAGCATACAACTTCTTGGCATTGAAAACTTCATTCCATGTTTGGCGAAGCTTATACATCTGTAACCGAGTTCTCTCGTCGACCTACAAAGTCATTTGTGTCAGAAATGTAATCATGTCTGGTCCCAACACACTCAAATGATTTGGTTACATTACATGCATTTTGGTAAACACGACTAATGTCAAACAGTTAGAAAGCAAACTTTTCCACTCCACTTTTCCATTGAGAAAGGTTGGTCACTGACAAAGCAAACACAGTGTTATGTGTATTTAACTAAGAGGGTCAAGATGTGTGAAGCTTAATATGCTGAAATTGTCTATTTTCCTAAGAATAAGTTAATAAGCATGAATGCTGGTACCCAAATTTGAGAAACAATGAGAAAAGCCTTCGTAAGGTGAGCTAATGTCTTCCTGTACTGTTACTCCAACTAGAACATGTTTGTGTATGTTTCTAGTTTAAGTACACATAATATTATCTTTCATTATGCAAATAATGAATTTAAGGTGGCTTCCTGCAATATGATTCAATGAAACTTCTTCCACTTCCTCAGAGACCCAAGTCTACATTAAGCTCATCATCTTTTTTACTTGAATCATCCATCCATTTGTCTTTTGTTAGCTGTTGTTGCAATCACCACTTGTCAAAGAATGTCCCCAAGGTGCACTGCAATCACTGGCCTTGTATGTAGTAAGTCTTGTTAGATTTCATTACTTAAAAATACCAAGGAGTTTTGGTATTGGCAAGAAAGAAGTCTTCCACATAGAGGTCAACTTGTCTATTTTCTTTAGTTTTTAATTTCTATTGTTCTAACATGAAATTAAAGCAGGATAGACTTGGTCCGTCGAACATTTGTTTGAATTGCACAAAAACAATTAACAGGGAACTAAACCACCCGGTGTATTTAAAGGTGACAAACTCACGTAGATATTAATGTCATTGCAACAAGGTAATTGAATTGAACTGACCGCCAACTGAAACCATTACTTCTTATTGCATCACCGGTAACGGAAACTGTAGCCAAATTTCAAAAACAAAAAGTATAGTTCATTTTTGGTTCACAATATGAACACAGTACTAAGAGGGATACAGTAGCGAAACATGGGCAATAATGCATCGGCAAACTCCTGCGCGCGCGGCTACGGTCGCCCTGGCGGTGAGTTATCCGACCGAGTTAGCCCACATTGGAGGCGAGGAGGTATCCCTCCCCCCCCCATAGGTCTCGTCCATGGTCTCGTCAAGTTTGGTCTAACTCATCGCTACGAACGCCACCCGCTTCAGTGCCGCAAGTCGTCTGCTGTGCCAGGCATAGCGCTCTCGCTACTGTATACTCCTTATACTGTGATATGAACTTAATTCATGTCTGAATTTCATTTTCAATGTGTAACAAAGAACATTGGTCTAACATAACTACCAGCGCCAGTGATATCGTCTTGATGTGGTTTAATGGACCCAGACCACGGTAACCGGAACTGTTAGAGAACATTTTCACGATTTGCTGCCATGCTGCTGTGAACGCTCAGTTATCAGCAGCGCTTGTGGTAAAACAGTCTCTACTGGTTGGCTTGAGGACATGCACGATAGGCCACAATCAAAAGTGTCCACCAGAAGGAAGGGGAGAAACGAGTAGCCCAACACCCATGCAACCAAAATTATCTTTGAAATGTTTCACCACAAGTCATCAAAGCATTCCTAGGCAACTGCAACCAACACCAATACGTCAAGAAATCACCAAAGTGTGCCTAGCTGTCTGTCCTCTCATTGCCAGCTTCTACCACCCTCCTCAGTAACACATTGTAAATACATATTCATACTATGTTTAGTTTTAGTTTAGTACCTCTACCACGCTGAGTGATCAGGACCAAAAGTTACAAGTTTGTTGAAATGTGCAAACAACACGTTTGTGTTTTTGTCCACCTACATATCTCGATTGGCGAACTACCTACAGTCCTTAAGGTAAGCTGTCATCCTTCTATACCTTTCTCCACACTTAGGGTGACTATAATTCAAACTAAATAGCAGGACACTTGGGAGACTTGTGATTGCCTTGGACATGCATGTAGCATAGGCAGGGGCAGGAGTTTATGGTATTAACGATAAATGCGATTTTCTTAGAAAATGTTTTATAACTACAGATGTGGACGTTTTAGGTACTTATGGTGCTGGAAATGACATTTTGTTTCGCGCGAATTTCCGCGATTTTTAAGTATAGCCGCGATTTGAGCGATTCTACCCATTATTCACGAATAACGTTCGAATAAAATAAATTAATGAAAAATTTGCGATTTACCGTCCAATTTTTACGTTTTTGTGTCAACAGTCACGTCACGGCCGAACGCCGTCCTCGGCAACGCACTGCAATTTGGAGATACATAGATTAAGGAAACTAGTGCGAGTAGGCAGCTACAATAAGTGTTCACTGTTTTACATAGGCACACTCAGTGATTCATTGATTAATTAGTGTTATAGTTTTGCTATGTACCTTATAAATGTAGATTGATACATATTTGTGTTCCAATTTTTAGCCTATGCATTTTCCATGGTCCCAAAGTAGCCAAAAATAGAAAAAAATTAGCACCGCTATAAAAACGATTTTTTCCAAAATATTCAACACCAATTCACCACCTATTTACATCTAAAAAACGAAATATTCAAAACATTTTCACCATAAGCTCATGCCTCTGAGCATAGGCCTAAGGAGTGAGTCACTACTAAAAATAACTAAATGAATAGTCATGTTCACTGTGGGGAAAGGTACATAACATAAGAACGACAACTAACCTTAAAATCAGTAGGTAGGTGTGCAATAGACACGTAGGGTAAGCAAAAAACTAAAATGTTGCATTGTGAAAACTAGGGATGACAAAACCCGACTTCTTAATGACCCGGGTACCCGTTCACAATACCCCCGGGTTACCCGGGTATTAAGTAGCCTGCTAAGTACCAAAAAAAATTTGTATTAAAAAATTAAATTAAATTAAATTAAAAATATTAATCGCGATGTCTAATTATCCGCCAAACGTCTAATTTGCCAAACAATAAAAATATATGGCTCATTTTCCGTGGATCAGAAAGACACGTATGTAGCTTGGTATTTGCCTTAGAGAGAGCGTTACTGTCGCCACGAGAAGTGAGTGATGGCAGCTACGATGAGGTCTGTGAGGAAACTTAACATAGCTACTACAGTAGAGTTCCGCGGGAGTTTACCCCATGGCCACACCATTTTCCCGCCGTTTTGGACACCCTTAGATACGTTGAAAGATAAGCTACCCTGCCTGGGATTTCTTGTTTTCCAAGAACGATCGGACCTCATTGCCTTGAAGAATGTGAGGCATTCATGCACATTGAATGAAAACAGGACATGGCTATAGCTATTAAAATAATTGCGTTCTTTTTGCCGATTACATTTATGAATAGTAGCAAAATAATGTTTTTTAATGCAAATGTTGCAAAATTGTTGGCAAGTTTTAATTTTGATGGAAAATGTTTTTTTATTTTTGTCTGTAGGACAAAAACAACGCCATTTACGAGCAACATAAAGTTTTGATTATTAAAGTACCCTACATAATTAATTTAAAGTCGTTCCATTGATCAAACTACCAGTTTCAAGCAATGATTTTAATATTTGTTTAAAATCACAAATAATTATTTCTTTGACAATTATTATGTTAAATTACTATAAAATGTAAAATATATTTAGTAATCAAGTAAGAATACTATTTTAAATCCAGTATTTACACGAAAATGCAGTTATTTATAATGGCATGATTCTAGACACTAGTTTGACTGCAGAATAGCCAGTCCCTAAAAACGAAATTAGTTCATCAAAACTCCAAATAGTAGTCAACTTCTTATCTCGCTTTTGGCTTTAATTACACCACAACACATTCACAAATTATAGACATATAATGGATACAAATCTAAATTGATTTACAAAGCCAAGGAAACAAAAAACTCGTTTTTAATATTCATCGACAAAGTATTGCCAACCTCCAATATACTTGGCAACGCTGCAAATACATTGTTATTGTCAGATGGTGAAAATGGCGTCGAAAAAATACGGAATACGAAGCGGAGGACGTTTTATTACGATAAAAGAAAATGATAGGATTGTATATTTTGTATCGTATCATGTTGTTTGTGCAATTGTTTACCTGACGAAGTGATCTCAAGTAACTTAAGTCCATGTAGGACATGTGAAGGCATGCAATGGATGTAAATTATTTCAAATGCGTGTAGGGGGGCTACATAAATGGTAGGCCTAGGCCTTGCACATGTAAAATGATCACAAAACGTCCTTGAGTGGCCTTAGGGCTTGGCATATTTTCTTTCATATTATACAGATGCCTCCTGGCATACTATACTTAGCATATCTACATTGGGGAAAATGTTTGCGTTTACGGACGTACAATACATGAATTTCATTTCGGATCAGGCAATATAGGCCTAGGCCTAGGCCTAAAGGCTCGTGTACATCCACTTTGCGTACGTGTGAAAATTATAGAAATTATGTTAGCCGTTCCCATCGAATGTTGATAATTTTCTTAAGTAAACGTAAACCAATCAGAGCTCACGAATTTCCCACCAATAGGGAACTTGCAACTGAGTTCAGAGCCAACAAATGAATCAAACTGATAAACAAACAAGGAGCTGTCAAAATAATAAAATTGTAACATTATGAAGAAAACGAGGTATGGCGATAGTTTATCTGCGCACTAGTTAAAACTTTTAATTATGGGCAACCAAGTTGTGAGAGTTTTGAATGTTTCTTGTTTGTTTTAAAGATTTATTTTCAAAATAGAAATGTATAGAAATGTTGTGATGTGGTTTGGTTTGACACTTCGATAAAGAAACAATGTAAACTGTTGGTATGTTTGCTCTCTATTGCGCATGCGCCAATTAACCAAATTCTAGAAATTAGAAAAAAGTTGGAGTTGAATCAACTTTTCGCGTCGTGAAACGTACGTTAATTTTCCTAATTTCAATGTGCATGGTTACATGTAAATTCAATATGGCCAACTCGCTAATTTCTGGAAGTTACGTACGCTAAGTGGATGTAGACGGGCCTTAAAGGTCGGTGCACAATTGCCCGGTAACGATAACTGTAACTATAACGATAACGATAAAACGGTAACGGGAAGGCATTCGATGCACAATTGCCCGCTAAGCAGACGCTCGGCTATTTGCTAATACTTTTAACAGGCCGTGGACGCTTGATTCTGATTGGTCCCGGTAACGTACAGACGGGAACGGTAACGTTAAGTTGAAACTTGGCGAACTTTCCGTTACCGTTACCGGGCCCGGTAACGGGAAGCTCTTATTGTGCATCGTATCGTAATTTAACATGAAATCGAAGTTCATTCCCGTTATCGTTATCGTTACAGTTATCGTTACCGGGCTATTGTGCACCGACCTTAAGTCTAAATAAAGGTGCCCTAGGCTAGGCCTCACGTACCATATTCAGATACATTCCCGTTTCTAACTGTGCCTTCAATTTGAATTGAGTGCATTATTTGTATGACGCAAAAGTTAATTGGAAATAAGCGACAATAAATGTAATTAAGAAAAAGTCCAGTCACGTCGCATCGTGGAAAGGTGACAGCCAGCTCATGTTTTGACGCGAGGCGGACGCGGGCTCAAAGAGAAATGACGTCATCGCACGCAGTGTTGCCATACTTTCACGGCTCGCCCGATTTCCCATCAAATGTTCTTGTAGTGAAGCCAATATTGACCGAAAACGAGTCGAGAGATTGTATTCATACATACATATTTAGAATTGTCGTTCAATTATCTTCAAATTGAGTATAAAATAAAGAAAATGACAAATGTTTAGTATCTACTTAGTCGATGCTTTATACTCGAAAGTGTATGATTTTTGATAGTTTCAATGGTAGGGGATAGGGAAATCGACGGATTTCAAATATTTATATTAAAAAAAGTAGTCGATGAAACTACTTTATTTTTCGCTAATATTTAACATGATATTTAAGTGTATATTCAACATGATTTGTAGCACAATGACAAATAGTTGGGTAAACAGTGGATCGACTTTAAATTAGTCTATTTCGATTATAACAATTTATGACAAGTTCTGAATCGACCTTGTTGATTCTAGCATTTGTCCACAGGTTTTCGCACTGTCCAATCACTGATTCATATGTTTCGTATTTAAAATATCGATCTTTGATTGGTTATCGCTCACTTGTCGATGGTGTTCGGAGACTACAGGGTTGATTAAGTCGCTAAAATAAATAAATAATAAATAAATATTGAGAAAATAAACTTAGCTGACTCGAACCCAGACCATCGGCATGCTCTTACTAATGTATTTAATCGTTTCATTCCACGGCGTAAATTGTCAATTTTTGTCGTAGACATGAAATCAAAAAAGTAATCTGTATGAGAAAGATGTGCAAATTTGAATTAAATCGAATTTAACTCTAATTATTGAGTATATCTCAAAGTAAAAAAACAGCAGTAACCAAGTGCATTATACCTGGGAATTACCAAATACCTGTCTAATGGAGAGGAACAAGTAACACATTATCATATTCAGTCATCTGAATTCCTCGTCCTTTGCTCGAGTTTGAATGGAGATAATTGCTCGACTGGACTTTGCTCTAGGGGTGTACCAAGAAAACTACCTAAAAGGTTGGAGTAAACTCCCGCGGAACTCCACTGTAGATGCGAAACAACAGTTTTTATTAATTATATTAAAATCTAAGCAGCCAGTACTGTCAATATCTATGTATATAAAAGCCTGTACCATTGAGTTTATTAGTGTAGGGTTAGAGACCCAGCGGCCATTGGCGGCTATCTACCAATAAATTTCCTGTGGACTCTAGTAGTACGATCCCGTACCGCTAGAAAGCGCTACACGTACCCACTGATGTCAGCGTTCCTGTGGAAAGAAGGGATACTACGTAGTACAATCACGTGGCTTAGGTCTAGCCTAGGTCTAGGCCCAACTCTTTTAGTCTAGGCCATTACTAGGCTACAATAAGCCTAGGCCTACATTAATAGGCCTACATTTGTAACGTAGTACTACAGCCTAGCCTATATAATGTATAAAACCTTATATAATGTGTTGTAATAAAGTATTAGCTTACTTATTGTTAACTTCGTGCCCGTTTGACATGTTTATCAGAACAGATGATAATGCTTTAATAACAATATCCACCGCCATCTGGATACTACTACCTAATCGACTTCGCATCTGCGCGTACTACGTAGTATCCCTTTCTTTCCACAGGAACGCTGACATCAGTGGGTACGTGTAGCGCTTTCTAGCGGTACGGGATCGTACTACTAGAGTCCACGGGAAATTTATTGGTAGATAGCCGCCAATGGCCGCTGGGTCTCTAACCCTACACTAATAAACTCAATGCCTGTACCAATGTAGAAGACCCGTGAGCCATTCATATATAATAAACATCCATAAATAACGATTTGTTTTACAAATATAACCTTGTATATGTAGTCTCGGCGTGCGGTTGGGCCGTGAAAATTTGCACCTTGCATTTTAGTGCATGCTACGAATTTGCATTCAGTGCACTTTCTATCTAGAAAGTTTATTTTAGTATTGTCTACAAAAGCTGCTACGCATGTTTGGAGAACTCTCGAACACATCTGATCATTAGTTTTTTGCCAATTGAGTCTGAGAAAACAAACAATTTTCTAGAGCTGTCCATCTCCAATGCATGAATTGTCATAACAAGCTAACTACATATTAAGTATATATTATTTTGAAACCATCTTTACAACAATAATTGATATGCGAACTAAATATTATGTCATATAAGTTAAACCATAAAAATCAATACAACAACGGCCAGAACATGGTAAGTGGAGATGTGTAGGGCTTAACATTCCTAGCACGCCACGAACCTTGGCAACAACCTCACTCTAGCGCATCTCGTTTTGTCTGCTTGGAGCGTGTTGTTTCTTTTTAAAGGCGAATAAATGTGAAGGAACCTACCCACCTATTGCATGTGAGCAACTTAGTATTTGGGGTTTGTTAATGTTGGTAAATTACGGTTAAAAAAATTAAATTAAATAGCCTAATTTTTTTTTTTATTTAAGGGGGGGGGGGGGGGTTGGGTTATTGAGTAATGGAACACATACCCGCCGTATTTGGTTGCGTCGGGCGGGTAACGGGTACCCGTGTACATCCCTAATTAAAACTAACTGATGGTCTTGATCACTCAGAATGAGTATAGTTAAAATATACATATATATTACTGGTTTTCCACATACTAGCTTTTATTAACATTTCAGAAGATTTTACTTCCAAGTTTCAAAAGAAATTAGATGCTAAAAAAATTAAAAAAAGCAAGATAAATAATGAAGAAGGTTTTGGCAAAACTGAGGCAAAAAAATTTGGACAAATGGTTCAAAAATGCATCGTCCAGAGTGCTGTGGAGAAGAAGTTGTAAATTTGATATTATGACTTTATAGTTAGAGGTGTTTGTTTTTCACGGACCGCGAAATCGCAAAAAGTGTTGATAAAGAAGTGGGAGATAAACAAAGTGTATATCTGTTGATAGGCACCTTAAAAACATCAAAATTTCACCGCGAAAATTCGCAAAATCCGTCAATTTCCAGTCATAACATCGAAATTTGTATTAAAGAGCGAAATAACCTTGAAATAACACGAAATCTCGATTGTTTTTAATTTATTATAAACATTTTTGAAAAATTTAAATTTATTTTTACAGTCAAACGTCATTACAACACAATCGTGGGGACCTAATATTTTTTCATTATAATGATGATTTCGTTAAGAAGATCAACGATATATTTTTGCTGAAATTCGGCGTCAAGCAGAGCAAACTAGTACAATTCTGAGGGATTTTACGTGACGGACAAGAAGATTCTTATGTGTTGTGACTGCCGCCTTTAATTCGACCGTAAAGACACACTAAACAAACACAGGTAATGGTAATGTTAATACACTTTGTATTAACTAGTACTAGTTTGTACATACAATTCAAATAAATTAAATAACATTAAAATTCCTTTTTAATTTAAACATATTTCTGGTGAAATTTATTGTAGAAAATCTTCCAAAAAGCATAACACCGCCATAACATCGAAATTATTAAATCTATAAACGAAATTTAAGAAAACATAACACCATTTACAAACACCTCTATTTATAGTACTTAAATATGCCATACTATATTCTTTTTATGTAGTTTTTTATTTACTTATCAATATCATCTTATGGATGTTTTTCTTGCATTGCATTTCTCTTGTAAAGTTTGAAGTACAATCTAACATAGATAATTTAACAAAAGCTCCTGCAAGAAAATTCATAGAAAAGTAACGATTTTATGTAAAATGTTAACAGGATACCAAAAGCACGCACAAAGAAATATCTCAGTCTTACCTTTTCAAAAACACTGCAGAATGATGATACAATATTCTGTGTGAAGAGAGAAATGTACGCCCTGCCAACATTCTTGATGATGGAATCGATGAGATAGAGTACGGGGAGTTTGATGTCACTCTGCACCTAGACAATAAAAACACATGCCCTGCGGCCTCACATACCCGTGCCGTGGTAACCTAACCTAAAAATATAAGCTTCGGTATTATCATGTCCAGGCCGGGCCTATGGGGAGGCGTAGCAAGTGCACAGAGAGCATTGTGAGCCATCCAGCCAACAGTCACTAATTATTGGATACACACAACTTTCTAATATAAGAATTACTAAGTCGCTGGAAAGATTAACTTATTGACTTCTTTGGAATCGATGGACATTTTCCCAAGTGTACTGGCTTCTGGAAGTTTTTGATTAATTCTAGCAGGCAGGCCTGCTCAGTGGCCGGAATGCTTAAGCGCTGCAGTGCAGTTGTTTGTACACCTACCCATAGGTAACCTTTGAGCGTGAAGTCACCTATGCTGGGTAGAGCTCCACTGCCAGCAACCGACTGTCTACCACATTTATCATCCAATATGGGCTGCAGTATGGACATGTCCACCCCCAGCCTACAGGACTGATCACTGAACTCTTTGAGCACACTGCCAGTTAGGTTGGATAGAGTCCCATCGCCAACGGCTGTTTGTCTACTACGTAGGATCATCCGATATTAGCTCCAGTATTAACATGTCCAGGCCAGCCAGGTCTATGGGCTAAAACCTTTGAGCGTAAAGCCACTAACATTGGGTAGGGCTCCATCACCAGCGGCTGTTAATCTACCAAATCTTAGCATCATCATGGGCCGCCATTATACGCAAAAGGTAGCATTGTATACTCTACCTAATGTACTTAGACCTACGTACACTATTATCTCACATTAAGACAAATGAGTTCATCTGACAAAGCCTGTGTGATGTGTGGTAATAGGAATAGGGCATAGTAGTAGTTACCCAGATATTACGATCTCGGTATAACTACCGTATTCATCCTTGGGATAACTTGTAAACACTATGGCAACCACAAATCAGAAGCATTGAAACGAGTCTTATCCCGAGAGTAACTTTATCTAGAACCTTATCCGGAGATCGTAATACCGGGCCTAGGGGCTACTTGAACTTTGTAGACTTGTAGTAGAGAAGAAAGCAAAGCCCCTTCAATCCCAGGTTATTATATTTGGATATTTTTATTTCAAAAACATCTTTTTATAGGCCTACATCTTCAGTTTCGAACCATGGAGGGACTAGGCTACTGATAAACTAATAACCAACAAACTCTTTCGTGATAGTAGTTTATCAGCCAAACATAAATTTCAAAGCTTACGCAACCATAAACCGTCCCTCAAATTATGGTTCTAAGAGGTTTCTCAAAACTTAATTTAAATAGGTACCGTACGTACTAACTACTACTTGGCAAATAAGTAGTGTAATCTAAAACACAATGACAAAACACAAATTTAGAAGATAATTTGAAGTGGACACCAGATAATAAGCAAGAATTATGGAATGCCTAATAAATAACATTTATCTGAACCCCCTTCATGCGGACATTACACGGTTCAATAATTCTGTAAAACTTACTGAATTCAAGAACAAAAGCATTTCAAAAACAGTTTGGTAAAAAATCGCAACAATAGCTCCTATTAATTGATGCTTTTTGTACTTGAATTCAATAAGTTTTACGAAAGTATTAAACCGTGTAATGTGAGCATATCAGACAGAAAAGTAGGTTTATTAGTTCTTCAACAATAAATAAATAAATAAATAAATAAATAAATAAATAAATAAATAAATAAATAAATAAATAAATAAATAAATAAATAAATAAATAAATAAATAAATAAATAAATAAATAAATAAATACATTCATATAACAGTCTTAACTACTCAGTGATTATTACTGTTGCGGATGATAATCGTACATCGATTTGTATCAACAATATCGTATACATATCCATACGATACGATTTGCGACGTCATATCGCGATATTATTTTGCACCCAGTATCATGATAAATTGTTAATGTCTTGTTTTCATCGTAGTTTACAACTTTGCACGGCAGTTATTTGATTATGTTATATTAATAGTTAGCTTTCAATAATTTCAATTGATGACATTGACATTGTTTCAATAACTTGAGGAGTGTATTTAATTAACTATAGGCCTAAACCAGCTATTGAAGATATTATTAGGCCAATAGGCAACACGCGTACGATTTTTTTTGTTAAACCAAAAACACTTAGTTTGATCGTATTAGCTACAAAAAAGTATATTAATGCAAGTTGCACGTAAAAAAGAAATTTTTAAATAGGTTTAATGTGGTCGTATTTATTGAAGTTTAAACTCGGGGATCTGAAACGCGTACAGGTAGCTGTGAAGCAATGATTGTGTAGACGTGGTGGAACAGACCAATCGCTGAGGCGGTGAGCGTACGCAGTACAAAACCATGACGTCAAATCCACTCAACATGGCGGCGGCTTGTTTTTCGCGCCCTTTTATTTACTAAACCAATTATTTTGAGGCATAGACTGATCTGTTTTTCAAAATTCAAAGACACAACATTAGTAAATGAGAGACAAGGTATTTAAAAATCGATTAAAATTTTCATACGCGTGTTCCCTATTGGGGAACGTTTCCATTTGGTGCGATTTTTTGATATTATCGCGATATCGTCTCGCAATATTATTATATGCTCACAATATTATCATGATATATTGTGAAAAAAAATGCGATTATCGATATGAATTTAATCATAATTCATAACGCATCCTTACTAATTATTTGAATAATTCATAGCTGTAATATTTTAGGTTATTTAAGGTTATTTTATGAAAAAAAAAGAAAAAAAAACATCATGATGCCATCATACACTCCCACACATGGGGGCTCCATATTAGATCTATGGGTTTTCTTCTTTCTGTACATAATACATTAAACAATATTGTGACATTATATCAACTAGGTTACCCTACATCCTTACTGAGAACATAATTATGTACAGTATTTTAAATAAGACTTCGTTTGTAAACTTAATTTACATTGTACTGCAAAAGGAACTATGAAGTTCTGTTTCTACTCCGAAATATTGTCTTCTTCTTCTTCTTATGCCAACAATTGACCTATTTGGTCATCATCATGCATTTTTGCGTTTCCCAGTACAGATAGAGATATTGTATTGTAGGCTACATTTTATGTACCAAAGAAATTGATATGTAGAAGAAACCATATGTGGTTTGTCAGGTGTGCCGTATGACACTCTAAACCAGATGATATTAGAACTTATCTGACAACTTCTATGTTCAATGTTGTTACCCTTTGGAAGGGTCCAGGTGTTAAGCCAATGCAACCATGCATGATGTATTAGAATTAAGAGGGAAGGATACCTCTACGTCAAAAACCGCAGAAAATTTTCATTTTTTAACTATATCTCAAGATTGAAACACAACATCAAAAATCTGAGACTACATAGCACTGTGGTTTGGTACTCCCTACACACTGAATGATAAATGTATTTAACGTTATCATCAGTATGACTGTGATAACGATTTATTTAAATTACTAGGGAATTACTTATCACAGTCATACTGATGATAACGTTCCATACATTTATCATTCAGTGTGTAGGGCTAACCAAACCACAGCGCTGTGTAGTCTCAGATTTTTGATGTTGTGTTCCTATCTTGAGATATAATTAAAACTTGAAAATTTTCTGCGGTTTTTGACGTAGCTAGGTATCCTTCGCTCTTAAATGTTTTCACCATTGATGACTATTTCACCACGGTGAGGGTACCACGTTGCAAAGCTGCTCCAAGTTCTGTCCCAAGAAGACAGTTGTCTTGAGGACAGAACCAAGAGCCGTTTGAAATGTTGACCCAATGTAAGACCACCATCTAGCAACATGTGCCTCCTTGAAAGTATGTATTTGATAAGAACAATTATGACAGTAGTTTCATGATAGATCATTACTGTATGTAGAGCAAGGATGGCGAACCAATGGCTGGCAATGGCACGCGAAGACTATCTGGCGGCATGCAGAAATGCGTTTTTCATATTGTATCAGGATGAAATTGACCACCGGATCCAGCAGGATACGGTTTTTTTCATTTGTTTTTTAAAATCATAAAATAAATTATGGTCTAAAACACGTTTCGATGTGATATCTTTGATCTTTCACACAAACAATAAAACGAAAGTCAATATTGCATAGGCTATGCTTAATGGGCTAATGGCACACTACATTCAGAAATAGCGAAGTTGACTCGCAATCTATCAAAAGTCACTCGCAAGTTGCAAGCAAGCAAGTAGAATTTTGGAGAGTTGCCATAGACGTTTTATAAATATTACTAATCAAGTTTTGAAGTTTTAGCTTAAATGCACATAAGATCCTATCTAGGGATAATGATCCTATGATTTGTAGACAATCATCCAACACGATTGTTTCCCTGATCGAGGTATGTTCCTCCTTGTGCTGACCAGTTCCTGCACAGAGGGCTCCCGTCCATATCTTGAATCATCTGTTTGCTTATCAACATGGTCTTGCTCATTGTTTCCATTTTTTCTTCTCAGTCTTGCTTCAAATTCTCATTCAAGCTGGCCATCTTTGCAACCTAAATGCCTATCAATCTCTCATGCCCTTACACTGGACACCCTCCAAACCACATGTTTGGTTTCCCCTTATAACAACCCTAGCAATATGTGATGGATACCTAGCTGTAGAGTACGTCATAAACTAACAAAATAATAAAATGATGGTTCACATGATGACTGATGAAACAAATAGGTACATTTTGAATTTAGTATATTAAACTGTCCCTTCCAGCCCACAAACATTTGATGAGCCACCCATACCAACAGTGTTTGGATGGTTAAAGTAGTCGTACAGCAACTACGGAAACGCTTTCGTCATCAATCAATGTCGTGTTTATAGTCTTGGCCAAACCGAGCACGTATTTGAATTAGCCACGGCCGCTGGTTGGCTGCAGCCGCTCACCCACCCATCCGTGACGTAAGCATTACTGAAGTTGTTGTACGACGACTTTAGTACTTAGTATTTTGAATTCACTGATCAAAATAGAGGGTAGAAAATTTGAGCAGATATTGATGAAAGCTCTAACAAAATTATCCTATTCCATTTAGGTTCCCCTTGACTTCTGGCTCTTCAGGTGCGTGACAATTTCCCTTCAGGAATATCGGCAACAACCAGCGTGTAGTTGGGGATAATTTTAGATATAACCAGGAAGTTAAATCTAGGTAGTGTATTTTTTAAGTGTGATCTGCTTAACAAACTTTATGTTATAGCAGCATCCAAGTTGGTCTACCTACTTCTGACCTAGGCCTACAAAACGGATCAAAAGTTGACCAAACAGCCAGCTTAGGAGCTCTATATACACTAACTTACTACTGGTACATCATGTCTACATCTGTAGTTACTTAAAGGCTACTATGGTATTTTTGGAGACAAAATAACACCCAGGTAAATTAATGTACTTTTTATTACAAGCTTTTACATAAACCTACTTGTCTTTCCATTAATACATATATCTTGATTATTGTACTCGTCATTAAAAAATGTATTTTTGAGTACATACTCTTGTGAATTTCACCGGGGCCTTACTAACCGAATATTGATGTTGAGAAATGCCATGATTGTAGCATTCAAGTTTAATCTCTGCATGGTACCAATTATCCCTAGTGACTACTAAACCTAACATGAAGTAAGCTCACATTCTGAAGATGCTTCTCAACTGCCTGGACGATCGCTGGGGCGTGGTCGATGTTTTCCTCAGCTAGCATCGTCAACATGTTGATGAGAGGCTTGCTGTTCACCGTTAAATCAGACAGCGAGGAGGCATACTCCTCCGCTACCACTTTTGACATCGCGCCCTAGCTTGCTGACGTGGCCTTCAAATGAACGGACGTAGCTTTCTTCATGTCACTGCAACAGTTGAAAGAATGGTAATAAATAGTACAGCAAATACTCAAAGTCAAGGCCTAGATTCACAAAGGTGCCCAAGTGCTAAGACAAATCGTAGTTATATAAATCACGCATATGTCGTTTTGCAATGCCATAAAGATAAAATATAGTAAAATATCAACATTTTAACTACTGTAATTGTATTTGAGAATTAATACCCAGAGTTGATTTATCTTGATTTATCTAGCTAGGATTTGCCTAGCTTAGGACAACTAGATAGGCATCTTTGTGAATCCAGGCCCAGGTTCCCAAAGGTGACTGGCAAAACAATTCAAGAAAGCTTCGACCTTTGCCAAGTGACTGTTGGGCAATTCCATGAAAACGTCAACCAGTCAACCAAAATTTGAAATTTGTTCAATCATATCATGTCATACATCATTTTCAAGCTTTAAGTACATAGAATCAGAAAATGATAAGACATTTTGATTATGAAAGGTATACATATAAACTACAGCCATTTGAAGTTGACAAAGGAGACAACTAAAATAAATACGGAAATTGTGCTTTGACTTGATATAGTGGATTTTTGTGTATACATTTTTTTTATCAACTTCTTTATACTTAAATTTAACTATTCATCCTATATTAGGCCTTATTAAATAGAATAACAATTGACTTTATTTTTTTTACTGCCAAAAAAAATGATCACAATGAAACTCACTTAACCGTGTTTACGTCCGACACTAAAATGGCAAAAAAGTTTTGTAATTAGCAGGCAACTGATCCCAGAGTGTTAATATTTATTATATAAAGCAAGAATTGTGTCTAGTATGAATATTTGGAACGAAAACAAACTTAAAATTCGTGGTTATAGCCAAAATTGTGGTGTCGGACGTAAAAGTTTTTTTACGTCCGACACCACTTTACGTCCGACACTTTGAAATAAGCTTTATATGTTGTGTTTCTTGTATGCTAATGCAACTGTGGGCACTGAATAAATGCCCTAAATTAAAAAATACATTAAAATGAAATAATTGGAAGTGGGAAGTCAATAATTTGCAGGTTTACATTAATTTTTCTCGTTACAAAAAAAAGTTCATTCACTTTGCACATTATGGCAAAAAGCTGAAAAGAAAGCAGAGAAAGTGGAAATATTTTGCACTGTGCAAGAAGCCTTTAATGAGTTGGTGGTTGAACTACAGCCATTTCTGCTCCATACGTATGTAAAACGTAAACAAGCTGCCACGTTTAAGGCGGCAACGTTAATGAAGAAGAAATTATCTTCAAGTTGACTTAGAGGAAAATGCTTCTTTACTAAATCAAAATGAGATCCATTCGGCCCATTGGAGTCATGGTCAGGCCACAGTTTTCACGGCATGTGCTTGGATCAGTGATGGCATTAATAAAAGCATTGTTTTAAAGTCTGACAATTTGGACCACACTAAAGTGAGCGTATTCAAGTATATGGACACCATCTTGACCCTTTTAAAGCATGAACATTGCACCATTGAAATTGTGAATGTATTTTCCGACGGAGCAGCGTCACAATTCAAACAGCGCTACTTAAGACTGGAGCGGTGAATGTAAATATACACCAGAAATGTTTGCGAAAGTTGCTGTCGATAGAAATCCGAATGTGCATATCAAGTTCGTCTCAAATGAGGATATAGAAAAGAACAGGACAACACTTGAAGAGTATTGGACAGATACGAAGCAACCTCCTTTCAGCGCCATTGATGAATAATAACAATAAAACAACAATGAAAATTGACAGCTAAACCACTCCTAATGATAATGGCAAGAAAATAAACTTCTATTAGGAGTGGTATAGCTGTCAATTTTCATTGTTGTTTTATTGTTATTATTCATCAATGGCGCTGAAAGGAGGTTGCTTAGCAGCGCTATCTATGTTAGTTTTGAGTCCTCTATACCGAACTGCCTCTCTCTTCATTGTGTGTACCCACAAGGAAAAGGGCATCTATTCATCTATGTTTCGTCCTCTAGAAACTTTACAAAAGTGAGAGTTAAAGACATCGAAGCCGAAAGTGATAAAAACGACGATATTGATGATATTGAAGATATTAACGTCAACAACTGGGTGGTCGTAATTTAGGACGGCATGAAATTTCCTGGTATAGTTACAAAATTGGGTAGCCAAAATGATATAGAAGTTAAGGCTATGCACAAAGCAGGAGCATACTACAAATGGCCAGAGCAAGATGACATTGTTTTTTACCTCCGCCAAGACATTCTTATGAAGGTTGAGCCTCCCTCTGTCAAAGGATCTCGAGGGCAATATGCTTTTTCAGAAACTTTCTAAATAGACCTAAGCTTTATCTCAAATCATGATCATGTGAAATTCCAAATAGGCATGCCTAATACATACCTGTAATTAATAATTTTCCAATACCATATCATCAGAATGCTTTAATTTGTCTATCGTTCAGACGGTTTACATCCGACACTATTATTTTACGTCCGACACTTATTTTTGAAAAAGCATAACTACTACAAAAAATTTTTTTTTTTGCTTGCAAAACCTTTTTTAATCTACAATAAACATTTAAAATGATAAATATATTAGCCACTGGCATGTAACTACTAAGAAATCACAGAAAAAAAGCAATACACATGCTGGTTTGCTAAAATGGGTTTTGTGTGTTTTACGTCCGACACCAGTCATTGTCCTTGATTACCTTAGCCTTATTTTGGTTTAGTCAGCTTGTCATGTTACTTTTTTAAATTGTTATGTTATACTTGATGACCTAAATCTAAAGATTGCAAAGAAATCAAGTGTATTCTAAGAAAAAATTATACTTTAAACGCAAAATATGTCAAAAAATTTTACGTCCGACACCATGGAATTGCCCTGTTTATAAAAACATTAAACAGGTAGGAGTGACAATGGGGATTCTAGATACTAGGAAAACGCTCCGTGTTGCCAGATGAGCAATTTTTTTCAATAAATCAAAAATTATTTGCATATCATTCTACTCTTACAAAAAAAAAAATATACCTTTAGGATAAACATAATTTTTTTACAAGATGGCGGTTTAAGTTACAACCTTAAAACTTGTGTACATTATTTCTTGATACATTGCTAATAACTGCGAAATATTATTTAAATCCGTTGAAAAGGTTTTTTTAAATAAATTAAAACCTTCAAGTTGATTTTTCAATGGATTTACGCAGAATTTTATTCAACCATGCTATTCTGAATAGGCTCTAAATTCATAAGCTATTCAACTTATCTGTGTATAGAAAGTTGCATAATGTAGATACAGGCTAGATCTGATAGACTAGACGTGATATTGTTAAATCATACAATAACCAGATTTAAATCATCGACAAAGTTCTTTGTTAGCTTTTGCATGTTTGCCGTATAAGTCATCAAACATACCACGCCATTGTTGCCATTATATTACAGTTACCGAAATCCCAAAAGTAGTTTAAGAACGGTCTTTTTGTACACGCCATTTTTCATGCATAGTAGGGATGACATCGGGTACCCGGCTCCAAATATTACCCGTATCAGAAAAACGGCTCAGGGTAACTTTTTAGTCCATTTTTAGGATAAATGTACGTGCCAGTATTGCTGCGGTCGATTCTGGTGGAGCCAGCAGGTACGGCGCGCGCCGACCCATCCCCCACCCTTCACACAAAACAAGTGCCTCGGCGGGGAACAGAACAGACGCGAGCCAACTTGAATTTGTTACCTATTTGTTCTTCGTTTAACATTCTGATGAACATTCTGGCTAATACTTGTTCTATTAGGCCTACTATTTATTTTCCTAAAATATCCTGTTTTATGTGCGTGCTTCAGTTGTATATTGAGATATGTTTTTTACTCGACGTGATTACTGCAGGCATATTCACAGAGGGTAACCGAGCGGGTGGCATGCATATCATTCGTCCCTCGCCTTCGCACCCCACGCACTTCACAAGGCCTAGCGACGACCTTCAAATCAAGCCTACACATCGAAAAATATGTTTTCAGGATCCAGGTACCCGGGTAATACGAGAGCTGCCATCTTCGGAACCGGTTCCGAATTTTATTACCGGATGTCATCCCTAATGCATAGTATGTGCATCTAACTTCAATGGTCCTCAAATGAGAATCATATAAGTGGAACACTGTAAAGAAACCAATGTAAATTCACATAAATAGAAACTAAATATTTTTTTACAAAATGGCGGTTAAAGTTACGATTCCAAAACTTTTATCCAGTGTGGACATGGTGTGGATATAAATATAAAAAATTATTTAAATCTGTCCATAAGTTTTAATTTAAAAAAAAAACAAGATTTTTTTCGCTAGTTAGGCCTACATTTTTTGTAGGTCGGCATCTTGACAGATTTTGCTGATTATGTTAACAGCCTCATCTAGTTCAGTGGTCACGAGTGTTGATTTAAAATTTCAGCCCAATTGTCAAGCCGTTTGAGCTGTGCACGACGAACAAAATTTGGCCAAATATTTTTAATTTTAAATAATAAATTGCTGTTTTTCTGTTTTTTGTTGTAATTGACTACTTAGGCCCGGTATTACAACGCCCAGCTAAATGTTTTATACCACCGCTAACTTGTTTTCTCCTTTGAAACCACGCTTCTGATTGGCGGTTGCCATGGAGAAAACAAGTTAGCGGTGGTCTGAATATTTAGCCGGGCTTTGTAATACCGGGCCTTTATAACCCACTCCAACGCGTATCATCTTACCAAAGAGAAATAAAAAGCGATTTAAAAAAAATGTAAAATCTGAACATTAGGTAGGCCTACTTTAAGCTTCCATTTTTGTTAGTTCATATTTTTAGTATAGCTTATAGTTCATACATATTACTTAGTTTAACTTCAAACTATATAATCTTTATCCCTAACTATATAGGCCTAGGCTAAATATAATATACCGGTATAAGTTACAAAATATAATATATATATTTATATGTGTAGCAAGTACGAAAGTTACTGTGGAATGAGGATTTCCCTGGAGAATGTAAGGTGCTACTATATAAGGTATACTATTTACCCATCCTTACATATGGTTCAGTGACCTGGACACTAGGAGAGAGAAATGCAAGTAGGATCCAGGCAGCCTCCATGAAGTTTGTGAGAGGCATAGCTGGAGTATCAAAGCTAGACAAAATTAGAAGCCAGAAAATCAGGACAAAAGTTGGAGTTGAGAAGCTGTTAAATATAAAATAGGACGAGAAAGGTTGAGGTGGTATGGACATGTCAGAAGAATGGGAGAGAACAGAATCCCGAAGACAGAATTTGAAAGTGGAGACCAAGTTAAAAGAAGAGTTGGTAGACCGAGAGAGAGGTGGCAAGATCAAATAAGAAATGATGTAGAAGACAGAGGTGGAAGTTGGCAAGAAGTACAAGCAAAAAGACTGTGGGAAGACAGAAGTGGATGGCGCGAGCTGGTGGGAAGAAAAGAGAGTGAATTTGAAGAGGACATGACAGGCCTGGCAAGCCGGTGTTAGGAGCTCTTGAAGTGCCCTAGAATCCTAGTGGCTGGCTACAGCCACCCCCTGACCTAATTTAAGATGGAAACAGGAGCCAGATATATATATATATATATATCAATACATCAAGACCACTAGTTGGCCGAAACGTCTCAGTTTATTTGTCTTCTCATCTATATGTTTCTCTAAGCAGCCTATCTACTTTCTCATGTAAGCTGTCGTCCTTCTGTACCCTTCCCCTCACTAGAACATGTTTTATCTTGTTCTGCTGAGTTCCAATTATATATATAAATAATGTATACTTGGAGAGGCCAAAAGGCTGAGTTAATTGGAGCTCAGAACAAGATAAAACATGTTCTAGTGAGGGTTATCTCAGTTTATTTGTCTTCTCGTCTACATGTTTCTCTAGGTGGCCTTTTCTCAGGTAAGCTGTCGTCCTTCTGTACCTTTCCCCTCACGAGAACATGTTTTATCTTGTTCTGCTGAGTTCCAATTATATATATATATATATATGTTGGAGAGGGTTTTTGGGTATTAGTCCACGCTTTGTGAGGAGGTTGTTTTTTTACATACCTTCTTTGGTGAAAGAAGGTATGTAAAAAAACAACCTCCTCACAAAACGTGGACTAATACCCAAAAACCCTCTCCAACATCTCAGTTTGTCTACGAAAATTTACGTCTCAACATAATATATATATATATGATAGGTAGAAGGATAGACCCCAACAGCTTACCTGAATTGTAGACCGTGGTGGTATAGAGATAAAGACAACATATATAAAGGACAACACAAGTTTTCCGAGACGTTTCGGTACAAGACCTTGATCACTCGGGAGTAAGAAGACTACTGACTAACTAACCTAACCTATGAACTAAACTAGCTGGCCCTATTGGCTGTTGGGGGGGGGGGGGGTAGGGGGAGAGTGGCAGAAAGAAGGGGTTGGGAGGCTAGGAAGGTGGTGGGGGAAGCAGGGACATAGTTCCTCTTCACCGGATGTTTAAGTTGGGTGGAGTGCGAGATTTAGTTATCCACTGATGGGCCAACTCCCATCTTCGTAGCTCTCCTGGATTGCAGCTGGCAGGAAAAGATTTTATGATCCTGGTGGTGAAGCATGAATGGAATGGTAAGTCATGTAGTGCTGCATGTACTGCCACGGGCTCCTCCATGTCTTGTTGGTTTACACTCTGTCTGTGTCCCGTCATACGCACACTGAGAGGGGTGGTTGTGAGTCCTACATACTCAGCCGGACAGCGAGTGCATCTGAGCTGGTAAATCACATTGTCCGTGCTACAGGTGTTATGGTGCCGGATGGGGTAAACTCTGCCTGTGGCTTGGGCCTCAAAAGTGGTGGAGGGTGGATGCATAATGCATGTCTTGCATCTAGGCCTATTGCAGGGGTAGGATCCTGTAGGCTGAGTTGTTGTGGTTTCCCTGGTTTGACAGTCGCGTCTAACCACTAGGTCTCCGATGTTGGGAGGACGTCTGAATGCCACTCTGGGGAGGGCGCTGAATATGTCCCTGGTTCTCGGAGAGGCCTGGAGAATATTAAAGCCATTCTTAAGGATGGCATTAAGAGCTTGGAGACCTGGGTGCCACTCGGTGGTTAGCGGGATAATGTCGCAGGTTGCGGGAGGCGTGGTCCTCGGTGGGCGATGAACGAATGAATTCATCGCCCACCGAGGACCACGAAGTCGAATACACGAATAAATCCGTACAACATTTTCTTGTTTCCCTCGTAATCCTCCTGTAATTTGTTGCCAAAAACTACTATTGCTTTATTTTTCTCCTCTTCCACTTTTTTCTTTACATTGTATTTTTGTTTGTGGTAGTTTTCCATAGTGTCTTTGGTCTTGCACTTCTCCTTCAGCAACAACACTTCCCATTTTCTTCTCACTGCCTCTTTCACTTCTTCGTTCCACCACGGTGTTTCCTTTGTTTTCTTTCTTCTCCCAGATTTGCCACAGATACTTTTGGTACTTTTGATTAACGCTTTTTTGAAGTCTGCCCATTCCTCCTCAACTCCTCGTAGATCACTCATGGGTATATATATATATAATAAATAATTATTTCTTGGGGTATTCTCACATAAGTTATAAAATGAGTGTTGCCATAAATGCCTAATGATAATTCAAATTTCTTAAGATTCAATATTATTGTATTTTTACTCAGTTTTAAGGGGTAAGGCGTATGGTTTAATATTGCCAAGCGTATGTTTCAATGTTACTGTTCACAGCGCGTCGTATGTTATAAGGCTTAAGGTGCAAGTCGTAGTGAATTGCCCAAAATCCAATTCTTACGACGAGACTCTTACGACGAACCATCACAACAAGGTATCTCCCACTCCTACCATACACAGCCATGCAGTCATGTGTCCAACACCGTGGTCGAACATACAAAAGGCTGTGCATCGTCATCGTCGCATCCGTTGCGCTTGCGTAGAACAACGGGGCGTTTACTAAATAATGCCATTGTGAAGGGTTGGCTTTTCTTACGTCTTGCGACACCATCCGACTTACTCCTTACGCCTTACAACAGATTATAAATGATGCTTAAGACTACAGTGTGATTTAATTTAGTTTATACTTTATATGTAAAGCTGTACACTTAGTCTTTAGATTTAGTTCCTACTATGCTCTAGCTTTTCTAACACTCATCTTTTCTTACATAGGCCTATAGGTAGGGATGACGTTTTCCGGAAAAATGCAATTTGGAAAATTTCCATGGAAAGTTTCCGGAAATTTCCCGGAAATTTTTCCGAAAAATGGAAAATACATTTTTTATGACGTCCTGCATATATCATGCATACTAGTAGGCGTATACAGTATAAAAGTAGACTATAGGAATGAGAAAAAGTATGGGAAGGATTTCTAATGCTGATTGGTGCAAGTGTGACTTTAATACAATTAGGCTACTAGTATCATCATTTAGCTATTTATTTATTTTTTCAGTAGGAGGCTGCTTAATTACATTATCCACTTAATTATTTTGATTTATTCAAAATATTGAGTGTATTAAGACAGTTCTAAGGGTCTAAGGGCGAGATGCACAGTTGAGTCAAGTATGGAGTTAAGTTTATGGTTGCTATGGAGTTTGTTTTTCTGGGGAGCCTGAATAGCGCCGAATGGAACAACGCCAAATCGATCGTGTGTACTGCACTTTCAAGTATAATCCTAACCCAAAAAAGTTGACCTTGTAAACTGGAACAACGCCGAATCTTACTCTGCGTTAATCCACCGGAACAACGTCGAATATTTTTCGGCTTAAATCCACCAGAACAACGCCGAATCTTTTTCTGCGTTAATCCACCGGAACAACGCCGAATCTTTTTCTGCGTTAATCAACCGGAACTACGCCGAATATTTTTCGGTGTAAATCCACCGGAACAACGCCGAATCTTATTCTGCGTTAATCCACCGGAACAACGCCGAATCTTTTTCTGCGTTAATCAACCGGAACTACGCCGAATATTTTTCGGTGTAAATCCACCGGAACAACGCCGAATCTTTTCCGGCGTTAATCCACCAGAACAACGCCGAATCTCACAGTGTTGCTTATAATTCTTTTCAAAAAAAATATTTTTGGGTTCGTCAATACATTCAACTCACTGCACCGTTTAACCCGTGTATTACACAGAAAAAGATTCGCCGTTGTTTCGGTGGCTTTACACCGAAAAATATTCGGCGTTGTTCCGGTTGATTAACGTCGAAAAAGATTCGCCGTTGTTCCGGTGGATTTACACCGAAAAATATTCGGCGTTGTTCCGGTGGATTAACGCCGAAAAAGATTCGGCGTTGTTCCGGTGGATTTACACCGAAAAATATTCGGCATTGTTCCGGTGGATTAACGCCGAAAAATATTCGGCGTTGTTCCGGTGGATTAACGCCGAAAAAGATTCGGCGTTGTTCCGGTGGATTTACACCGAAAAATATTCGGCGTTGTTCCGATGGATTAACGCCGAAAAATATTCAGCGTTGTTCCGGTGGATTTACGCCGAAAAATATTCGGCGTTGTTCTGGTGGATTAACGCCGAAAAATATTCGGCGTTGTTCCGGTGGATTAACGCCGAAAAAGATTCGGCGTTGTTCCAGGTTACAAGGTCTACTTTTTTGGGTTAGGATTAGGTATACTTAAAAGTGCAGTACACACGATCGATTCGGCGTTGTTCCATTCGGTGTTATTCAGCGTCCCCGTTTTTCTTATGGGAAATAGCATGTAATAAAACAATCCCATAGCAACAATCACATACTTACTTGACATTGACACTCATGACTGTGCATACGGCCCTAAGTCTCAACTCTCAAATTAAAAATCACAGATTCACAAGTCACTTCACATGATTGCCTAATCATTAGACAAAGTACTGAGTACATAATAAAATAAGTATATAGGCCTAAGAATGAACATGAATTATAGCAACATATTTATTTAATGTCTATCTAGGATTGATTCTAAATAGCACCTTGCAATGAGTAAGAGACTAGCATTGATTTAAATTATTGCAAAAGGAACTAACCGCATGCTCTTGAACCTAATATCGATATTTAATGACATTTTCCACTAAGTAATAATACCTGATTATAGGATAAAGTACCTATAGAAATAAAATGAATTAATACTGAAAAATCTGATATTTTGGCATGGAAGGACTAGGGCCTAGGCCATGTTAGCTTTATACATGCACTTCAAAGTCAAAATCATACGGAATCTCATCATCTGACTCGTAGGGATTGCCGTTAGTGTCTGTAATCTCTACAACTGGTAGTGGAAAAAAACAATTATCCTAGAACTCAAACATCTTCGTTTTTACTGACCAATAATAATTGAGAAAAAAAATTGGATTATACTAATATTTAAGAAGTTGGAATTTTTCCGGAAAAATTGGTCGGAAATTTTCCATGGAAATTTTCCAAATTGGAAAATTTTCTATTGGAAATTTTCCGACCCACATCCCTACCTATAGGCCTACATTTTTTTTTTAATCCTATCCAAGTTTCAACACTGTAACAATAGACAGGCATATAGCATGCATTATTGGTATAGGCACCGTGTGTTAGTATACAGCGCTATCTGTGGCCAAATTTAGCAACAAACTGCTGAAGATTTAATTGCGCGGTTGAAAATAGTACTGGATATTATTGTGATTGTGATATATCTTGTTTTTAGTTTGGTGTTTGTTTTGTTTTTTATTGTTGATGTGTATTTATTTTGTTTTGTTTTGTGTTTTTGTTTTGGCTTTTATTGTCTTGTTTTGTTTCTGTTTGTTGTGTGTGTTGTTGTTTGTACGTCTAAAACGTGTCCTGATTAAAATGGTGGCTTGCCTTTTTAAGATTTACTGATGGGATTCATAATCTGCACACAAATTTTAAAAGCCGTATTTAATTAAACAATTTTCACAATTTGCCTTTATCGACGTAGGAAGAACGACGCTGCTTCAGCAGGTTGTTGCGCGACTTTGCAACTTTGAGCGCTTCATTCGTTTTCACTAGCGCCATCAGTGGCCAATCTCGGTGCCTATAGACATGAAAACCGGTAATTCGGTATGAACTGGTATACCGGTATATATTAATAAACGTTTATCTGGGAAACAATTATTGTTCAATAAAACCGGTTGAGCTGTTATACCCAAGGTTTCGGGTTTTTGACCGTTCATCAAAGAATAGTTTTTTTTTACGATACCAGATACCGGTAGGCCTACGAAAATTTCCATACTGAAGAGGCCTAACCACAGTTCTCCCAGGAAGGAGTATCTCCTTCCATCAGTCTTCCATACCCTCCTCGAGCCATTTTCCACGTACAGTCCCGTCTACTAAATTGTAGGTACCTGCCACCTGGCAACCTTGTAGGCCTACATTTATTTTTCCCCATCTGCCGTTTCTTCTTCTTCTATACTCTAGTTTCTCCACCTCAGACCACCGATTCTGAATGGGTGACGATACGTTTATCACCGGTTTCAGTTGTTGGAAGAAGGCGATGAGCCAATCACCGCCTTGCATTTGCCTTCAGTAGCCTAACGACCAAAACCGCTGATAAATTTATCGTCGCCCATACAGAATCGCCCTGCTGTTTCTCTTACCATCTTTGGCACACTATCATGCTGGCCCATACTTTTGGCCCACACACCATCTCTTTCCACCTTTTTCTTGGCCTCCCCTCCTTGCCAGATATCCTTCTCACTAGGCCATACTAGCAACGTTCGTGGCTAAAAGTGTAACTGCTACGTCCCTGCTCGATATGGCCTTGGTCTAGTACTTTCAGTGGTGAGAACTCCTGCCAGTCCCCCTGTCAAAAACTGCTGCTAGGCCTATGGTACGTTTACAGCAACGCGTTGCGAGCTCCAATCAGCGGCCGAGTTTCACGCAAAGAAGTTAATAGGTTCACGCAAATTTGGCCACTGATTGGAGCTCGCGCCTTCCCTTCGCTCGCAACGCGTAGCTGTAAACGTACCACTAGGCCTACATCCCATTGGATGCAGTGCATTTTAATTAGTTAATTAGGTAACACTCATTAGGCCTATAACATAGGCCTAGTGAAATGTGTATTTTTCTTTGGGCACTGCTGTAAATGTGTAGCCTAAGATAAAAGCGTGTCTGCAAGGTCTTGATGTGCAGCTGTTTGTGCAAGTGTTCTAAAATAGCAAAGAATTATTATGTACCAATTTTGTGCCCTTGTTTTTCCTTTTAAACCTTTTGAATTACTTAAAACTTTAAAGGGGTTCTCACCCGCTAGATTTATTTTTTACCATATGATCTACTGCACCACACCAATCGATAATTAACCATTAAACATCGTAAGTTGAAACCTGTGAATTGTTATTAATTAATGAAATTTCTGGTTAACTGCCGCGGCGACTGTTGGTGTCAGCCGGCTTTTGGTGCGAGTGTACTCGAAGCGATATATCTAGACGGCCTTGGTGTACTCCATTCGACACCGCATAGCAGACCGCGTTCATTGTGCATGCGTTGACTATATCCCCTCCCAATACTACTACTCTCTCTCTCTCTCACTCTCTCTCTCTCTCTCGCTTGGCTTACTTGACACCAACTCGACAGTCGACACCGGCCGACTCGACGTGCACAGCAACGCACAGCAACGCTCAAAACGAAATGGAGCACCCGATTACACATCTTTATTTTGTACCTGAACGGAATCTCCGATTACAAAACCAAAATATACTAAATACGCAGAAAAGAAAGACGCAGCGAAAAGTATTACATCATTTTTTTTTTGGAGCAGAATCCTCCAAGGTCCCAAGGCATACAGGTCGTCCCAATGCTATTTCTTATGGGAGATTTTCGCCGATGGGACCTAGCTCGAAAATCACTAACTTTGATATTTTTTCCCCGGGTTATGGTTAACCCGATTTCTTTTCATTTAGTCGCTAATTTCATAGCTAATCAGCCTTAGTTAAACATATTTTTTTTGTTGTAGCGGGTGAGAACCCCTTTAAGAATAGAAAATCATCTAGCGCTGAATGTTAAACATAGGCCCACACTTCAAATTTAGAATCTAGGCCCTAGGCCTAGGCTATGTGTTTGTCTGTGGAAGCCACATCAGTGACATCCCACTGAATTTGGGAGGGAAAATACATATTTCACTACCTAGGCCTAGGGTCTAGGGTAGACTAGGCTATGTTGTAATTCCTAGCCTACTCCTAGGGTCTTCCTATGTAGGTACTTAGAATACACTGCAGTCAATGGGATGTAGGCCTAAGGCTAACAGTTTTTCACAGGACTAGGTCTAGGCCTAGCAGGAGTGTAAGGCAAGAGTGAGTGGGCATAAGTGTCCCAGATGGGAAGTAGGCCTAGGACCTAGGCCTAAGAGGGGAACGGATAGGCCTAGGCCTATCTGGCACGAGACATCATCTTTCTAGGATGCCCCTTATCCCAGGTGTCAAATTTGCATGGGGACTATCTAGAGATTCTCATATAGGTCTAGGCCTAGGCCTATGCTCTAGTGCCTAAAACACTAGCCTAGGCTGTAAATGTGCCTGTGCTGTGTGTGTATGTTAAGGCAGGCATAGGCCCTTGGCCTAGGCCTAGCCTAGGCCTAGGCCAAGCCTATAAGCAGTAGGGCTAGGGCCTAGCCTAGGCCTAGGCTAGGCTTAGCATACTAAAACCCCACAGATATAGCTTTCTTTTCATGAACAAAATGTAAAGCACTTTTAATGAGCAGGCCTAAGCGCTAGGCCTAGGCCTAGGCCTAGCCTAGTCTAACAAAAAAATCAATACTAAGACTAGGCCTAGGCCTAGACCCTCGTAAACACATAACTAGCTTTACAATTGATCCTTAAAACACTAGTCTAGGGACTAAACTTAAAGGCTCAATATGGTTAACGTACACTCAGGCATCGGACCCTAGGCCTAGGCCAACCAACCAAAGCAAGCTGGTTGAGATCAGGGCCCAAGGCCTTGTTAAAATGTAGAAGTTCTTGGAGAAATTAGACTTACCTTGTAATCAGTGAATACTATTTTGTCGTTATATAGAGACGAGAGAACAATTGGTTTTGAACGAAACACTTGTTTAAACTCAGTTCAACACAATTCTGTGTGGTAGGCTATGTACCTAGGCCTAACAGGAAATATTCAGATGTAATACAAAATGGATGATACTGGGGTAACAGCTTACGTAGCGTGTGCAATTGCTTTCGACAAACCTCGATTCTAATTGGTCGAAAGAGCCAAATAAGTTGTTGTAACAGTACGAGAGCCAATCATAATCCTTGTTCTATTTGTACCCACGACATAGAACTAGATTGGTATTTAAAGACAGTGTAGCTTGGACATGTAGTAACAGTAGCCCAATGGCCGTACCACTCACGCCTTTTTTAAATAAACCACTTTTGGTCGATTTTAAAATAAGAGTTTTTATATTTTTGCCAATCAGTCACTTGGAAAAAAATGTAAATGATAGATGCAGCTGTGATTGATCACTGAGTACGACGGAAGTACTTTTGTTGTCATGTTTGTTGTATTCCGAAAACCCAGCCCTCCCGTTTGGCTTTCGCATTCTGGTGTCTAGTATATAGCATTCTAGCTCTATGTCGAGGGTTGTTGTTGTTGTTCCTATGTTAACTTCGCCGTTGCTTCGCACGAAGATATCACCACTGCTAGCTAGGAGCGTTCTCGTTCTGTAGACTGCGCTTCGCCACCGACCGACCGACTGCAAGTGAAGTTGCAAGGGCGGATTGACGGGCTGGACGGGATTGACTGATTTGATACTGATAGTAGTAGGGTCACTTTGGTTTGGCTTGTGTCAGATGTGTGATCTACCCGTATCGAAAAGTCTCAGATAACCTTGCCCAGGCCTAGGCTGGGCCTAGTAAAACTATGGGATGCTGTGTAAGTTGTTGGGAGAACTGCTTCAAAGAAGATGGGAATTTGCAGGTAGGTTTAGTGTACAAGCCTGTTGATTCTGATCCATCCATAACCCTAAAAATGTAGACCCTAGACTTGACGTAGCCTAGGCCAGGCCAAGACCCCTTCTACAGGAATGCAGGGACAATCCGTGGGGGCTAAGGCCTAGGCTAGGCCTAGGCTTATCTACGCCCAGTTTACGTAGTGTGGGCCTAGGCTTAGGCATCAGCTTTAAACGAATGTAAGGCCTAAGTTTGCAATCACGACTGCTAGCCTAGGCCTAGGCCTACTTCAAATCTAATGCTGCTAGGCCTAGGGCCTAGGCTAGCATCGGCCTAAGTCTAGGGCGTGACAAATCAAATCTGGACCCTACTAAGGCCGAGAGGCATAATTTAATTTACAAATCATTATTGTAAAACAAGATTTATTAATTATTTAATGTGTCAAACCACCTGGTTGTGTTGTTGAGTAGGCCTAGGTACATAATGTGAACATGCAATCATGTATGCCCTAGCCCTTCAAAATCATTGTTAAGGCCTTTGAAACAAATGTTAAGAACAACTTTATTTCTACCAAACTGTGCCAGTCGAAATAGGTTTCTTCTCATGGACTACGTTTACCACGCGAGCCCAGGTCGAGCTCAATAGCTTGGTATTCGTTTACCATGGACTTTGAGATCGTACTAAATACTACAGGTCTGGTTCATGCTGAAAAAGAAGGCATGGTTAACCGCTTGCTAAATGTACGTATGTAGGCCCTACACAGTTCGGTCCACATGTGTTTATCATGCAATTTGAGATCGCACGGAGCGTGCTGGCTCGGCTTCTTCACCAAGCAGAGTTGAGTTCGAGCTTAGGTGTTTATCAGGCAAATTCAGTTCGCATAATGTCCAGATCGAGCTTGGCTCGTGTGGTAAACGTAGTCATGGTGATCGACAGACCTGGGTTCCTAGTAGCATAACGGAAGTAACCCGTTACTGTGACAACATTAGGCCTACTTTTTTCAGTAACGTGCCAGTAGACTAATCTAATTACAAGATTCTCAGGGTGTGTTCCAACTTGATTTTTGCCTGCTAACCACTAACTAGGCCTACTACCTGCTACACACTAAATGCTAACAGCTTTGGGCACGCCATCTAGTATGCTAATACAAAGTTTATTGTTATTAATCATCTAATGTAAATAAATACGATAATACCTAATACTTCCACTTACCGGTTGGGTATTTTCCTAACCTAAAAGTATCAGCTGTGATGGCTGGTATCACCATCTTGGTTTAGTGGGTTAGTCGGTGTCCTAAGGTTTGTTTAGTTGACCCGTTCCAAACAGTTTAGAGCAACATAGAGCTGTGTGGAAATACGTCATACGAACAGGAAGTAGGGCGTTCCCAGCAGAAAAGAACAGATGTTCTTGTTTTGACAGCTGAACGATACCGAGCAGCCAGCGCAGTGTTTACGCGTCAAATTCAAACTAGTTGGTCTTGTAGTAGTATTTATTTAGCATAATAGCTGTTAATGTTTGTTAATGTGTGTTAATAATAATTGTTATTTAAAGACAGTCTAAAACAGTAGATAGGCCTATTAATCGTGAAACCAGGTCTAGGCCCAGCTCTAGGGGGTGCCTAGTCTATAGGCGTAGGGCCTACCTAGCTTGTAAAATAAACAATATATAAGGCATTTGCGTACACCTACAGGCTGGTACTTGGTAGAAATGGCAATATGGCAATCATCCTGCACAATTGGATGACTGTTTTCATCTGTTAAGATTATCAGACTCGTCGGACATTGCGAAGTCGGACAACACGTGAGACTTAAAATCACGCGCAATTCAGCTCTGCTCGAGTCTGATCCTCCCTTTTCAATCGAGCAGGCCGAACATGTTCGACCTGCTCGATATCGAGTTGCTTGTGTCAACTGAACAGCCACCGAACAGCTCAAGTTTGTCAGCTGAACAGCCATTTCTGCTTTTTTCTGCTCCAAACTGTTTGGAACGGGTCAACTAAACAAACCTCTAGTGTACACTTTCGGCCACTACCCACTAACCTCTAACCACTAGCCAAATAAGGAGCATTGGTCGTCTGCTTGTGACGTCACTTCCTTTCGATTAGTATAACTAAGCTTAGTCCACTACAAAAAACGTCAAGTTGCAACACACCCTCAGTGTAACGGAACAAAAATTTCACTATTTTTTTCATGGTAATTTGGGTTTACTAACGGGTTATCGTCAGTCGTGCCCGAACCCTTTCATTCCATCGGTTTCTAGCCCGTATTAGGTTAACCTGTCCACAAAAATATGATAACAGGTAGGCCTATATAAGACCACCTATAAACAGAGCTTCAATTACTCACTCATTGTGACTTTTCAAAGTCCTTATCTAAATTTCTTCCCCTAGGCCTACATCAATAGGCCTAGGGGCTATTCCAGTAATTAAGGCAAATCAAAAGGAGACAAATTTTAATAGTAATTTTCAAAGAGATATCGTTAGGAAGAATGAGTAACATAATTTAATTACATTTTTTGGAAAGTAACTACACATTAATAGGCAACACGCGTACGATTTTTTTTGTTAAACCAAACACTTAGTTTAATAGTATTAGATACAAAAAGTATATTAATGCAAGTCGCACGTAAAAAAGAAATTTTTAAATAGGTTTAATGTGGTCGCATTTATTGAAGTTTAAACTGGGGATCTGAAACGCGTACAGGTGGCTGTGACGCAATGGTTCTGTAGACGTGGCAGTACAGACCAATCGCTGAGGCGGTGAGCGTACGCAGAACAAAACTATGACGTCAAATCCACTCTACATGGCGGCGGCTCGTTTTTCACGCCCTTTTTTTTATCGTTACTAAACCAATTATTTTGAGGCATAGACTGATCCGTTTTTCAAAATTCAAAGACACAAAATTATTAAATGAGAGATAAGGTATTTAAAAATCGATTAAGATTTTCATACGCGTGTTCCCTATTGTATTACATTTTGACCAAAGTAGTAGGCATATCATAATTTCACTACTTTTAAAAAGTAATTTACCCAGGTCTGGTGATCAGTAAGCCTACCTTCTAAGAGAGGCTCTACAGTATTATTATTATTATTATTATTATTATTATTATTATTATTATTATTATTATTATTATTATTATTATTATTATTATTATTATTATTATTATTATTTTATTGTTGCAATACATACAAACTGTGTCAAAACCGGCGTAAACATCTTGTACTGACATAAATGTTAAGTATTTCTATGTGCTTACCCTATTAAACTCTACTTAGAACTAATTTAATATCACTAGGCCTACATATACCACAGGCGCTAGTGAAATCTTTGATGTACACCTGAATGCGCAGTACATTTTACCGTACCAACAAAGCGGGCCAGCTCGGTTAAATTGAGCCAGCTGTGCTTGATATACGCGTAGCTCGGTTTCACTGCAACGTGATAATCGCTGATCGACGAATCCAGTTGCAGCAAACAACTAGTGCTAGGCATGTAGGCTAGGGGTAGGGATGTCAATACCCGGAAATAGTTGTACCCGGGTACCCTCGCGCCGTACCCGGACTACCCGGGTAGTAAATAATACTAAATATGCGTTGTATCGTCTTGGGTGTCAAATGATTCGCAAAGTTGTGGAAAGAGACATTATATTGTTAAACGGTATCAGGTTGCATTGTCTTCGATGCAAAACGATCGCGGAAGTATTCAACAAAGCTTCAAAGCTTGCGTCTCCGCTACGGTAGGCGGTGGCCGGCTGCGTCAAAGCGATGACGTCATAGTCCGAGCTCGAACACGAGAACATAATTACGGTAAAGCTACGACGGGCGGGTGCGCTCCCTCGGACTCGCAAACGTTCTGCAGCATTCTTCCATAGGCCTACAGAAGATGATACTAATTGGGCTTTACGTCTCATTTTTTTTTGCCACGATGACTAATCGAGACGAGGGGGGGGGGGGTGTCAAGTTAAATGCTGGAAAATTGTAAAGCGCGGCTGGTACGCTCGCACAAAGAGGCCAGAAGGAAAATATCGCAATGTTGAATTGATTTCGTTTTGAACAGAAGAAGGGAACGGGTAGTGCCGGGTAACGAGTATTGGAAAGTTGGAACCGTACTCGTGTGTACCAGGCGGGTAACGGGTACCCGTTGACATCCCTAGCTAGGGGGCGTGTAAGGCACCGTTGGTCAAAGGTGGTTGCTCTAGGAAATAGTCACAACGTAGCAGGCGGTGAGTCTAGTGTTTAGTGCGGCTGTAGTTAGCACGATATTAAAGGTACTGATATACGGTTCGGCTTATCGTCGTGCGAGCTTATCTAATCCAAACTAGCTCCTGTGATATACGTAGTGTATATCATTGTCCATATTATTTTTCCAAAACAAACTGTGAATCCTATATATGGTCGTGACCAATTCATGGTACGTTTACAGCTACGCGTTTCGAGCAAAGCGAAGGCGCGAGCTCCAATCAGTGGCCAAGTTTGCGTGAAACTATTAACCTCTTTGCTTGAAACTTGGCCGCTGATTGGAGCTCGCGCCCTCGCTTCGCTCGCAACGCGTAGCTGTAAATCGACTATTATACTCATCCCAGCATTCGCTCTTCGTATGGTAGAAACCACAAAAATCACCATCAGGATGGAGAACTTCTTGAAGTCTTTCATTCTTCTTAGTTCAAAAATGTTCGTACTATCCTACATTTCATTTCATTTTATTAGCAATCAACTTTAACACTCATATGCGTACACATGTACAAGGTGAGCAAGTATTTGATGTTGTCCATGTTGATGCAAAGTAAAATACAATACAAAGATAGTGGCCTACATTACATTACTAATACATTACATTACAAAGTAATTACAAAAATTACCTGTGTATACAGGTACTAAAGTATTTAGGCCTAGAGACTATTCTGCAGCTACATTAAAATAGCCTAACCATTTTCTCAGTGCCTAAAATATTGTCAGATAGCGAGAACCTACCGTGACATCCATCCAATTCCGTCGGCTCGGCCTCGAACCCACGGACTCCAAAGTCGACGGACCCGTAGAAGTACTGGGGCGTAGCTCTAGGGGTGGTTCTCACATCATAGGGATCGGGACATACCAATTCAGGCAGTTTAGGTCTTAGATTGACAAGACTTTGGTTCAAACAATAGAGGAACCGCAATTTATTAAACTAGGGCCTATACACATTTGTCCTACGTGGCTGAGTTATGGCGAATCTGTCTATGGGCATTCTAGGTCTGATGGACTTAACCTTCCTATCCAGAGGGTAGCTGTAGTAACCCCTATACCTTGGCTTCTCGGTGGCTGACTCCGACCCCAGGTTGTGGTTTGGCTCCTTCGTCCAGGTTCACGATCGGCCTCCATGTCCTTCCCTCTAGGTCTTCCGTCGTTCTTTCCACTGTTCCACCTTGGTACAGGTCTACCTCCTCTTCCGTTCCATGGTTGAATGCCCCCAATTACACACGTGCTCCCTCGCACCTAGACTATCCTACGTCATACCCCAGTCACCCCCTCTCTGCCCTACGCTGGCTGTACTAAGTCATAAATTACCAATGAGACTTCTCGGTTCGACCCCCTCCAGTAACAATCACAAAAGAGTGGGGCCAGGCTCCACAGACGTCATCACCGAACCAGCGCCCTCCTAAACCGAGGGGTCAGCGAAGTTGCCGCAATCATTGCCCTCAATACCGCAATAATTATTATTGAATTTACCAACGATCTGGGCTGACAAAATAGCCAGCACAGCGCATACCTTAATTGTGAAAGAAACCGGCAAATGACAAACTAACACAATCAAGATATCCATAAATCACCAAGAAGGAGATTACACCTGTAAAAGTTATAAAGTAACAACTTTTACATGGCATCCGCCCCCCCCCCCCCCCCCCCCCCCGGATAAGATTCGACCCCGAATCGAAGAGTGATTTATGGAAAGCCAGAAAACAAAGTGATAACCAAATTTGGCATCGGATGTATGACGTAAGCAAAATTACAGATAATTTGAAATTAAACCACCCATCCCCTTTACAAAATATGTACGACAAATTTACCAGGACCCATAGTCAAATTCCTCACCTCTCAGCCATATACATTCTAAAATGAAGCTACTATGAGTCATGATCTCTCCAGCACCCTAGTGCACGCCTGAAAACCGAATAACATTCACAGTACGGCCTAGAGATCACGCTCCGCAAAAGATGAAAGACCAGAAAACATAGTTAAAGAGAAATTAAAACTCATACCGCAATAAATTAAATAATCATAATTTCATGAAAGATAATAAAGACAATACATAATGTACGGTTCCTCCTCAATACAATGGACTCCGGAGTCGAACAATTCCTCGGCCCGGAGTTGTCTAGCCGCCGACCCGCTGACGGCAGCCAATCCACCCAAGCCAACAGATCGACGGTTCGAACACAGACCGTGGAGATGCAAGTTATACTGGAACACACAAAAACCACGAGCAGTATGGTATTCCCGCACCTGCATCCCCCTCCTGCATCCCCCTCCAGACACCATTGCATATCATGTGAATCTACATACCTCTAATGACTAACAAAACTACTAGTACCACATTATTACTACACCATTACTACACTACTGTGCAGACGATAACAACTGCCGTTTCCCAAAGAAACACTGCCCCGGAAAGTGGGTAGTTTCCATCATATGCCTCCTGTCATACAACAGATGTCATACTCCAGATAGTAGTGAGTCATGACGACAGTCGTCAGCACAATAGTGAAACTATGTCTCCCTCTCACTCCCTCCTACTCTCGTCAGAGAGCCGCCAACGTACAGCAAAGAATCACGCGTGACGTGTCACGACACGCTTGAACAAACTGATGAATTCCCCACGTAACACAAGAATGTGAATTACATAAACCGACCTCAACAAAACCAACTTGAAACAATTACATAATTTGCTCCTGTGATTGCAACAGGAACCTAATAACCATACGGCAACCGCCAAATAACAAAACGAGTATCACCACACAAAGAATCCTGCCGACGCATCAAAACGTCATCACGGAGCCGTGCACGTACACTCCGCGACGCCGATCAAGAGTCCAGTATACTCAATGCACACAAAGCTATCACCCAATGCCAAGTTGCGACCAAAGCAAAGAGAAACACCGGGAATGTCCATCAATCCCTAAACCTAATAAGACCTAAAAGTAATTAAATAAAAGTAATTATCTTCCCTCCCCCTCAACCATAACAGCAAGCACACAGAAGAGAGAAGACAAATAAACCTTAAATGTGACAAAGTCACGCCATAATGAACTAGCCTTAAACCTAACACTACTATGGACATTCCCAACCCCAGAAAACCACCCCAGTGCATACACCAAGACCCCAGACCCATGATGAGACCATCTGACCCGCCAACCAGAACAATATCGACAACGCACCTGACACTAGCGGTGAAGAACCACAATCACTACGACCCATAGTTGCTAATAATATTCATAGCCGTGTCATGACCCGAAGTCACCCACACGGCAGTCACCGGACGCGACTGTACACACGGACTGTCCGCCGTCCGTCCTAAGTCGCACCACAGACACCCCCATTGGACTGTCCATCGTCCATACATCCATGCCACCGGACGGGACTGTACACACGGACTGTCCATCGTCCGTGCTGAGTCCCGCCACAGACACGCATCACCGGACTGTCCGTCGTCCGTCCTACAGTCAATGGACGTGACCATCCACGAACTGTCCATCGTCTGTGCTGTCACGCTCCATGACACCCCCATTGGACTGTCCATCGTCCATAGTTAGAGATGTGCAAAAATGTTTTTTTAAAGTTTGAAAATTCGCGCCTTAAAATTTAAATGATGACGAATGATTTAAACATGGCAATTTCGACGACGACATGAGAAACTAGCTAGGGCGCTTCAACCACGTTGGTCAATTGCACCGCCTGTGATGATAGGAATTAATGAATATGGTTTATTATTTTTTTTATTGGTTTATTAATTATTAAAAAAGTAAAATTACGAAATGCAAATTTTTTAAAAGTTAGCTAATATCGGAAAAAGTTTGAAATTTTGCAAGCTAATTCGCGTTTAAAGATATAATTGCTAATTTCGCCACTAGATCGCGGTATCAACTAAAATTTCGTGAAAATTCGCGAATTGGAAATTGGTACCATTCAATCACAATTCAGGTGGTTCATGTGCAAACTGAATTTGAAGGGATTTTAACAATTTAAAAAAAATCGCGAATTTCGTTCGTACCATTTTTGCGCATCTCTATCCATAGTCACCGGACGGGACTATACACACGGACTGTCCATCGCCCGTGCTAAGCCCCGTCACAGACACGCTCCACGGACTGTCCGTCGTTCGCTCCATAGTCACCGGACGTGACCACACACACGGACTGTCCATCGTCCGTGCTGTCACGCTCCATGACACCCCCCATTGGACTGTCCATCGTCCATAGTCACCGGACGGGACTATACACACGGACTGTCCATCGCCCGTGCTAAGCCCCGTCACAGACACGCTCCACGGACTGTCCGTCGTCCATTATACCAACCACACTCATACCAAACGCATTCATACCAAACACAACCATACCAAATACATGCATACTAGAAGCGAGACCGAACATCGTAATTAACACTTGTCGCACCTCGACTACCGATGAGAGAAGACAAAAGTGCAGCACATGCAGAGTAATAAAACACATGCCAGTACTGTATCCTGCGGTCAGAGATTCGTTTCCCCGAGCTGTCAAAAGGAAGATTCCACACGCGCGAGACGGCCAGCACGGTCACCTCTACACCACCATCCGCACGAAACCACCGAAACCCCAATGCAACAAGAGTAATCACGATGATGACGCAAAACTAAATCTACAAGAAGATAAGAAAATAAAGAAAATACTCTACCGACGATCACGATCCGTCAACCACCATACATTACATACAAAGAAGACAAATCTGAGTAAGTTGCTCGCAGCTCGACGTCTCGCTCCCTCGCAGCTGCATCGTCTACTGCCTCTCTCACAGTAGACACCTCCTCAAAGCTCCCAAACCATCCACCACCGGAGACAAAGAAAACACCCCCTGCCGGCCGCGTGGATTTCCGCAAACGACGTCCATGGACAACGCGTGCAGATATCAAACACGACAATGACACTGGATATGCACCCACTTCCCGCAGACGGCTCATCTAGGAACTCGCGACCAGCGACGTCGAACCCTGCCCAGACCACTTCCACCCCCCCCCCCCCCCCCCCCGCCATTTACAAACCATCAGCAGCAGCAGGCCTCTACCGCCACACAGCTTCTTCGCTATCTGCCACATCCCCCATCCCGATGAAGATGATGAAGGCAATGATACAAGTAACAGATAGAATACATTCACCCCTGAGAGCCGAGACGTGGAATAGCGCGAGAACAGCACTACGCTCCCGTCGACAAAATCCCAAATTCACAACCGGATCTGCCGAGCACTATCACTTGGAAGCCACACGAAAACCTAGTAACAGTACCTGTTCACATGCACGATGTAAAACATAGCATGGACTCTTGAAACAGCACCGTGTAAAATGTTCTCTAGGAAAAATTCCTGACTCCACAAGAAATAATGACGTCAACCGAAATGTGATGCCAACGCACACACAGCAAAACAGCACAGAGATGAATGAACACTTCCTGACCTACATAGACAAACTTGCAAAGACTCATAGCCACGATATAATAATTAAAATAAAAGATTCAATTGAGAAGAAAAAAAACTAGGGAAAAAAAACTGCCTGACCTGGGTAGTCCAAATACAACAAAACTAAGTTTTGCAACGGCGCTTCCACCATTTGTTAGATCATAAAACAATCTGTCACAAAACTAAGTCCTGTGATAAACCAATTTGTCATAAAGCAAATTGGATCCGGCCGCCTCCACCATATGTTAGATCATAAACCAATTTGTCACAAAACTAAGTCCTGTCATAAACCAATTTGTCATAAAGCAAATTGTACCCGGCGCCTCCACCATATGTTAGATAGCGAGAACCTACCGTGACATCCATCCAATTCCGTCGGCTCGGCCTCGAACCCACGGACTCCAAAGTCGACGGACCCGTAGAAGTACTGGGGCGTAGCTCTAGGGGTGGTTCTCACATCATAGGGATCGGGACATACCAATTCAGGCAGTTTAGGTCTTAGATTGACAAGACTTTGGTTCAAACAATAGAGGAACCGCAATTTATTAAACTATACACATTTATCCTACGTGGCTGAGTTATGGCGAATCTGTCTATGGGCATTCTAGGTCTGATGGACTTAACCTTCCTATCCAGAGGGTAGCTGTAGTAACCCCTATACCTTGGCTTCTCGGTGGCTGACTCCGACCCCAGGTTGTGGTTTGGCTCCTTCGTCCAGGTTCACGATCGGCCTCCATGTCCTTCCCTCTGGGTCTTCCGTCGTTCTTTCCACCGTTCCACCTTGGCACAGGTCTACCTCCTCTTCCGTTCCATGGTTGAATGGCCCGAATTACACACGTGCTCCCTTGCACCTAGACTTTCCTACGTCATACCCCAGTCACCCCCTCTCTGCCCTACGCTGGCTTTACTTAGTCATAAATTACCAATCAGACTACTCGGTTCGACCCCCTCCAGTAACAATCACAAAAGAGTGGGGCCAGGCTCCACAGACGTCATCACCGAACCAGCGCCCTCCTAAACCGAGTAGTCAGCGAAGTTGCCGCAATCATTGCCCTCAATACTGCAATAATTTTTATTGAAATTACCAACGATCTGGGCTGACGAAATAGCCAGCACAGCGCATACCTTAATTGTGAAAGAAACCGGCAAATGACAAACTAACACAATCAAGATATCCATAAATCACCAAGAAGGAGGTTACACCTGTAAAAGTTATAAAGAACCAACTTTTACATGACAATATAACAACACAGGATAGATCACTGACTAACGTCACTTAATAAAAACCAGAACAAACTCACTAAAACTTATTTGCAGAGTGCCAGTGCAGCTCAAAGTGCAAACTAATTACATTAATGTCTGCTAAAATTATTACTAAAATATTCTGAGAGCAAATAAAACTCCATTTCCAGCAGCCAGGATTTCATCTTAAATTTAAAATCTTTGTCTCCTAAGCTCTCTTTTAAATATCCTGGGAGGTGGTTGACTATTTTTCTCCCTGCCTGAGTAGGATTTGTTCCTGGTGTATGTTATCCTTCTGTCTCGTATTATGGGGGTGTATATATCACTGTTTCTCGTAAACAACATGGGGTTATCATTTACAAAAAACAGCCATTTCCATTATATAGATTGATGTTACGGTGATCACCCCTAGGGTTCTAAAAGCCTGCCTGCATGATCCTCTATTGGGTAAGTTGACCATAATTCTAATAGCCCGTTTTTGCAAACGAAATACAGCTAATGCAGAGGAGGCATTACCCCAGAACAGGATTCCATTTTGAATTAACGATTGAAAGAATGCAAAATACACTATTTTTGCAACACTCTGGTTACACTGCTTTACAACTTTCCTCAAAACAAAGCACGCTGAACCACACAAGTTCTCAATGTGCTGAGCCCATTTTAGTATGTGATCTGTGTGATCACATACTAATGTGATCTACTGTTAAACCCAGAAACATTGCATGATCTGCAACTTCCAATAGTTCCCTCCCAAGTTCTATTACTATCTGTGCTGGCTCCCCAATTGCCTGGAATTTCATCAACTGTGTTTTAGCACAATTTAACTTAAGCTTGTTGGCTTCAAACCATTCTATTAACTCTCTCAGTAGGTATGATAAGAAATTTGTCTGTAAGACCCATGTCACACAGAGCTCGAATAATTATACTAGCATCATCTGCTTATAGAACCACCAATCAATCCAGAGACAAGTTGGTAGGTAGGTCATTGATGTAAAGAATAAAAAACGCCGGCCCCACCACCGACCCTTGTGGAACCCCATGTTTAATAAGCATATTCCATCTATTCCATTGCTCGATACTGAAAGAACACAATGAAGGAATGCCAGGAGGGCTGGACAGGAAGGAGCAGGAGGCTTGTCTCTATTGGTTGGTGAGACACATAATGACATAAATGTGTCAATGTGGGCATAAGAGAAGAAGAATAAGCCTGCATTTAGAGTATGTTATTGTTTGCCCCTGAAAGAACACAATGAAGGAATGCCAGGAGGGCTGGACAGGAAGGAGCAGGAGGCTTGTCTCTATTGGTTGGTGAGACACATAATGACAAATGTGTCAATGTGGGCATAAGAGAAGAAGAATAAGCCTGCATTTAGAGTATGTTATTGTTTGCCCCTTACCCAAGGCCACCCTCTGTTTCCTATTACACAAGTATGAGGTTATCCAGGCCAGTGTGATATCTCTAATCCCCAAATGCTCTAATTTGTGAAGTAGAAGTTCGTGGTTGATTGTATCGAAACCTTTGATAGATCACACATAATGGACCCTGTTACTTCCTTCTCTTCTTTCTTGTGTTCAAAATTATTGCTTTTTGCTTTGCATCTCGATGTAGGCTTTATGTTCGGTTGGAGACCAAGGCAATTAGTTTAATATTATTATTAATTGTTTATTCTTGTCACCACAAAATGAAATTACTAGAGATATACTGAAAAGCACATAGGTAAAAAAACTTAAAGCACCCTTATCACCCTAAATTTCTCATTCGTCATGATCTTGGAAATTTTGGAAGTTGTTTATTTGTTTTCCAGAGCACTGAGGCAAACGAGAGGACGCATTTGCTAGTTGATCCAGTCAGTAATAACACAAACATCCAGAGGGTTCATAGGTCTGTATGATATCAAAAATAAACAGATAAATTCATTGTGCATCTTCTAGATGACTGGTGTAAATAGCCAACAGTGGCGTGCGGTGGGTTCAGGAGTTGGGGAAGCAATATGATATTCATTAATAGGATTGTACACAAAGGGTAGGTCCATTCCATTAAAAAATATTTAGCAGCTGTCACCTATCAGACTGCAATGTTTGTACTGTCCACCGTGCTGCGATTTTGTGAGTAAGAACGGAACTAAAAGTATTTTCCACCACTAGAAACATGCGGCAAATGCAGATTTCAAAGCCATTGATAGTCTGTGGGGGTTGGCCACGCGTCAGTCATAGCCACAAGGGGTAGCTGGCTTGACTTATCCGAGACGGGCTCAACATTATTTTCTAATAGCCTAAACTTGTAACATATTGGGTGTGCAAAAAGAATATCATGTTTTGCTAATACTTGCAGTGTTGGTACTTGGTACCTACGCAACACTTCGATTATTGAGCACTTGACTAATGAATATATGATGAAAAAAATATACGACTATGGGTAGGCTTATACGAGTAATTAACAGATTATTATAAAAATACAGCGTTACACAGAACACAACAAGGTAACCAAAAGCCCACACAACCCATATCGCACACAACCCATATCGCACGGTAGCTCCTGTCTGTCGTAAATACAGCAGCGAACTGAACCCAAGTTGCTGAGACAAATTGGTTGTGTTGTGACAGTCAATCCATCAGTGATTGGCGTATCCACAAAGACCAAGCTAATAATACGTCAACTCTCGGTCTTTGAATACGCTTAAGGTCCGCTACGTTTCTACTAGTGGAAAATACTGTAACATTAATTACGTAAACATGAACAAGCCCTACACATGGTAAAAGTTTTTCAGTATGCAACACAACTCTTGTCACTGGTGTTCACTGTTTAGTGGCTAAGAACACCATGGATATTTATTTGAAATACTTTTAACCTTGAACATTATCAGATGTTTTATTATGGTCTGAGTAGTGAGCACTAATATTTATTTTAGTTGAGTCAATTCAATTATTGACTATATATTCAATTGTTATCTCAAGGTCTAACTACAATAACCTAAATTATGTTTTCAGTGATGACTTCATTGCGCATTATCCTAATTCATTGCCAAAGAAAACAGACGAGCAATCTGCTCTAAATCGAATTCTGCAAGAAACTGCCACGTAAGTTGAACAGTCTTACTTCCTTGTAAAAACTTGGTTTTGTGTGTGCTGCATGTATGAAAAATAGGTGGTTAATTTCAAGTTGATCGATTGTATGACATGGTATAGGTCTACCGCCTGGGTAAATTCCTTGGAGCTCTCTGGAGAAGGGCATCAATATTACACACAAACATAGAACTGACAGTAGACTTTGAACCTCCTAAGCGGCAACGTTGTTGCATGTTTCAGTAACGTAATAGATGTGGCAGCGTTGGACCCCCATAATCTGGAACAACACGAGTACCTCGACCGAGTGAAACACTACTCCCAGAAGCTTGGCAATGTTGCCAAATGGTCGCCTCCTCGTCGCCCCCCCTGTCTTCTGCAGGATGTTCCCGCCCCCGAGCGGTTCTTGGCCGCAGAGCCACTTGCCTACCATGACCGACTGATGGTAAGCCAATCATGACGTTATATGACAATTTGCTGCAGTCAATACTCCATTTACAATTACACAGAAATGAAGTGTAGGATTTTGTGATCCAAAGCTGAAAATGGAATGTTTCATAATACAAAATGTTGGAATTCTTAAGGGTGACCTAGCTTGAACATTTCGTCATACATTTGAGTTAAGTTTTCCTTTGTAGCCTATGTGTTGAATACTTTTATTAGCACAAACATACCACTGTACACTTTTAACAACTGTGGCGAGATCGAGCGTCGCCTAAAACCATTGTCTGCCCTCGACCGAGGTCCAGTCTGTTGTCTTCGAGGTTGGAGGCGCTGCAGTTGTGACCAGTACTAAAAAAGGTCAACCTCTCGCCCAGCATAACGTAGTTTCTATCATATGTGTAACTGTTAACCAGGGCTTAAAGAATAATTTGGCTGAGATGCCCAGGGCGTGTCAAAATAGTGGTCGGCAAGTCAAATATTTGCTGTGTAGAATTAAAAAAAGTTTCGTTTCAATTGCAGCCAATTTATAGTTAGTTCGCACTTTGCCGTGCCTTTGTCAGCTACTTAGTTTTTTTGTAGATTGACATGTTCTGATCTTGTAAATGTATTTGTATAGTTTTTGCACATACACCTTAGTTCTACTATAACAGCATGCGCAAGGGGGGCACTTGCCCCTCCCCCCCCCCCCTGGATTTCAGAAATTGTTTTAAATTTAATTGGCAATAATATGATGATATCCGATAATGTATTAATAATTACTATTTCTTAAAAATTTTTAACTTATAAACAATTGACTGACATTATATTTGTGACTAGTCAATCATGGCCATACAGTTACCATTTGCATCTCTCAAGATATTATTCCCAAGTGTTGAGGCTTTCTATGTCATGTACTTTTTTTTTTTTTGATGTATACAACCATCCATGTTTTGATGTACGTATGTGGGTTAATTCCTTTCATTCAAAACCTACTTTAACATCCCAAAATCGGTTAAAAAGTGTTGAAAATTAAAAGAGCCCTGTGGGGCAAACTGGTGGCCGCCCCCCCCCCCCCCCCCCTTGCAAAATATCCTGCCGGGGCCCATGTAATACAGTGACAATATCTGATACTTGCCCACCATATATATATTATACTTATATAGGCCAGGGGCTCTGGCTCAGGTGTAGGCTGGGCCAGGGGCTCGCCCGGGCAAGTGAAAATTTCATGCTGGCCCCCCAAATTATCAAGAACTAAAAAGAATCTGTAACTTAGTCTGTACACATTTTCATTCATTTCACATACAAAAAAATGTTTGTTTGTTTTTAAACTCATGTTTCCGATTTGATGGTAGAAACGGGGTCAAGATATATATACTATATATAAATTCATGTTGTTCCAATGTATCATAATAAATGTAAACTAGATTAGTAGGCCTATAGGCCTATTGCCCTTGCAACTGATTATGATGAAAAGGATACCTAATACAATTTTATGAAATTGTCAATTTTGTTGACCCAAATACTGCAGTTGTATATTGCAACTTATTTGGTTGCCCTATGTCATGCAATTGTGAATAAATACCTAAAATATCTGTCCTTTAGGGCCAGTCTTACATTCTCTTAATAGAAAAGTTATTTGTAGCAAGCTATTTTGAGGATTTCAAGAGTTTTGATTGGTCATTGCGATGGAGAAAACAAGCTATTTGACGAATAAGTGTTGGGACATTGTAATACTGGACCTTAGTCTACTTTTAAGTTAATTTCTAGCCTGCAATACATATAAGCTTCCTATGTCACCGTGCTTTCTGCAAATTCGTCTGAAATCGCATTTCAGGCAGTCAAACGTACTGCAGTCCTAAAAAAAAAAATCGCCTTTGGCAAAATTAGCCTCTGGCAGCTGGGTCTTTGCACCAGACCCCAGCTTTTCCATGCAACCTCATTACTACAACACATTGTTGCTGGCCCCTAGAAATTCATGCTAGTTCCTAGATTATTAGGGCATTTGTCCACCCCTGGTGTGGACACATGAGTGCTCAAGGGTGTGACCGTACAGGCCTTACAGGCTCTACCTCAAATTAAATGACTGGGTTTTTTAAAAGGGAAAGTGGTTAAATTATAAGTTAAATTAGTTAAAATGTATGCGATTATATTAAAAACAAAAATGTGTGATAAACAGTACACAAAAACACAACACACAACACAGTACAAAAAAAATTATCAGTGGCCAAAGTTATTATAAAATTAACGATACCATGGTTATTCATCCTTTATGTAGGCTCATATGTAGTATCATCATCATCATCATCAACATCGCCATCATTGATCACCGCCCAGGGAGGCAAGTTTTTAAACACACGTTTGCAGTCACAGCGTAACGTCAAAACGTGAATCCATCCCACTTCTTTTTGGTGGCTTGGAAAATATGCAAGTTTTTAAAACCAAAACGTACGTTGTGATCTAAATGTGTATTGCTGTTTATTCCCGTTGCGATTGTTCCATGGTGTTCATACTTTGCAATTGTAAACGTTCTGTGACCAATCAGAAACGAGCTTCGTTACGCCTAGCGCTAGCAACGACAACTAAACAAACTATTTACCAGCTGTCAGTTGTCGAACTTTTGTTATTCTCACAAGTGTCAAAAGGTAAGGTCTAGGCCTAGATTTTGTAAGTAAGGGCCTAGGCCTACCTCTAGAGCATGTTTTTATTAATAAATTTTGCATCCGAAAGTTGAAAAGACGCTACGCGCTCCTTAAACCAATCTAAATCATTATTGTCTAAATCATTATTGTCTCCTTCATCTGCGGCATTTTCAATCTCATCCCGGAACTACGTATTCAATTATTTGTTGTTGTTGTGGTCACCACGGCTGTCTGAAAAGAAATATTAACTGCCATCCAAGGTCCGTCGATCCCCTAGCGGAGGTTCGGTAACGAGCCCTCGCCAGGGGATTTACGGACCTTGACTGCCATCGAGTACAATTGAATCATGGGGGCAGTGATTTAAAACGTGAAAAATTATCCAACCACGAGTATTTCGATGGCGGGAGGGAACGTCACAATTCGAGACGTGAATTCGTTGGCGTTGTGGTTTAAAAACTTGCATTCTGCGCAAAACGTACGTTTTGATCGTCACGTGACCCGCCAAGCCACCTTTTTTTAGGAAGTGACTGCAAACGTGTGTTTAAAAACTTGCCTCCCAGGTGATCGATGATGGCGATGTTGATGATGATGATGATGCTGATGCTGTTGTAGAAATAAGAAGTGGCTGGTGTTGAAGACGACGGTCGAAATGGAGTTGATTATTAATGTATGTAGTTGTTAAAATGTTAGTCCGGATATTAAAATACACAGATTGCACTTTCGTCACCAACTGTTCTCAACCGTCCCCGAGGACTGCCCCCGGACTCGCCAACCACTATTGTCCACGACTGCCCAGCTACTGTTGTCCACGGACGCCTTGGAATTAGTTTTGTATCAGGGGGTCGTGTGCCTAAAAAATGACGTAGCAGCACGCTTCTGGTCGTTTCGTAGACGTGGAAGGGGTTGTTAGTCATCCCCTTATTCACAGCCTCATCTCTTCAGGCCTGCCCTGGGGCAACTATTAGTGTGGCTTCTTGGTATTGTTGTTGAAAAGCGTGTCCTGCACAGGATGCAAGAGCTTATGACTACAGATCCTTGTATTTCGCAATGCGCGATAGCGCGAAATCACTTGAAACGTGCAGCAATTGAAATATGTTGGCATGGCAGTCTGTTGTGAGTCCAAAAATAGTCTTTTTGAATCGCGAAATAAAACGAAATCCCGTGTATATGCGAAATAGCATAAGTTTACTGTTATAAAAACGAAAAAGACTGAAGCTGTTGAATTGACGCGAAATCGCCGAATTTCTGTCAAAAACGTAATTTTCCACATTTTCTGCAGTGACCCTTCTACCCCTGCCAAACCGGCTCGCAACAGATTTTTCTTGTAGCTTGTGCGTCGACTGCATTCTGCATTCCTAGCGACAGCTTTCTTTTTTTTTCTTTTCTTTCGCGACAATGTAGGCATGCCACATACGTTAGAATACTAGATACAAATTAGATTTGGTAAATTAAAATTGAATCACCGCCAAAAAGCTGAAATTACTGCTCAACAGTGAAATTTGGATTTAATAAAACGAAATATGCTAAAAAATAAAACCATTTACAAGGATCTCTACTTATGACGCACCTCTCAAACTATTTCCCAATATTACTATTTCACAATATGTTTGAATATGCTACTCAATGATTTAAACAATTAATAATCAATATGGAAAGTGAGGGGAGCAGCTAGTGTATCGGTACTGTCACAACGGATAGCTAATAAATATCAAAGGGACAAAATGCCTCGCTGCATCGGAGGGAACAGGAGTCCTATCTCCACTGGCTTACCAGAAAATACATGATGACATGAGATGTCAATTGTGGGTATAAACAAAGAAGAGAAGAAAGAAGAATATCAATGAAAATAATACCTACTTGAGCTACTTCCTATACTGCCTATATTGTTTGCAGTTGCAGACCTGTGATATTGGGGTCTCTGCCATTCATGTTTTATAATGTTTCTGTTGTAGATAACATCTGCTATTCTGAAAGCCAATACAGCCCTAACGGAAGTTAGGGTAGAACATAAAGAAGACCTTGTCGTGCCGTTCAGAATCCCTTGAGAGCAGGCATGTTATTATTGGTATCAAATATATAATAATATACGTATTGAGATAATCAAATTGTATACATCATACCTAATTATTAGTTATTAATTGTGTAAGAGATTCTTACATTTATGTTCTGTATTGTGTGATTGAGATGATATTAAGAGAGAGAGAGAGCATTTTGTTAATACCTGGTGGATTATCATTGGAATATCAAAGCAGTACATAAATAATATACTATGATAATTGATAATAAACACTAAACCGCTACCTATATAAATAATAATATATGTTTACAATATGTTTTACTTTTAGTTATCAGGAATTTTTGTTTAAGGTATTTTACAAATGATGGTGTATTTTGTGCAGTTGAAATGTTGTTTTTATACACTTGGGTAAATTTTAATGAATACGATAGTGATTTTGGGCAAATTTTCCAAAATGGCATTATGAAGTGAATCAATAGATATTTTTGTTAAGTAGCACTGTATATCACTGTATCTAGTAGCCTACAATGCTATTATAACACAATAAATACCATAACAGGATTGTTACTACTAGGCACCCAAAAGTCTCGAGTATAATAAGTATATCCCATTAAGCAAATCACAAGAATGGAACCAGCCATAGCTAACTTGATTACTCCACAGCTACCATTGTACTTGTGACTTGCATGAAGTGGCAATAAAACTTTTGAGTAAAATAATTTCACTTACTGTAATACTAAATCATGTCCTCATGTTATACTGAAACTAGTATGTACTTCATTTCATAAAAAACCGTGCCCCTGTACTTGAACCAAGACTTATGTCATTAATAATGCCTGATTATAAATTAAGAGTCAGACATATTGATAATTCAATTGTTGCCAAATGGTAAAAACTGGTTAGTCCCATGGCCAGGCAATATTAAAACTTATTAACGTAGTCATTTTCAAATTTGGAAATTTTATCACTATAGTTCTTAATTAATTATAATGATGAACAAATGCTCTTTGAGCATCCATTTGCACTAAATATATTTCTTGTCTTCAGCCTGTGATTTATTCATTTCTTCTTTATTAGTTGTTAACTTGAAAACATAACACAAGAGTTTTATTAAAACGGTCAAGCAGTAATATCTGCACAGAGCTGTTGTTATCTGTATAATCCCTACAATCAAATATATTTTTCGAGTCTACCATAAACATGGCCTACTGCTAACTGAGAACAAAAATATCTTTCAACTACTATTGTTAATGGTGTAATATGAACTGAAATAAAGTATCACATGAGTTTATTGGCAAACTTAATTCAATCTTTACACTCACCCTTTGACAATGGGCTAGGGCATCCGCGATCCAGATCATCTAGAATACCGTATGTAGTTTTCAAATGTATCACCTAAGCAAAGCTACATGACTTTTGTAATTACAGGCAATACTTAGTTTGCCGGTGCTTTTATTTTTTAAGGAATGCATGGGAAAAGTGTCACTATTAATATGTAGATCAATTTAAAACCCAAAAATACTCAAGCATGGCTTAACTGAAAGAATTTCAAACATCACACAAACACACACAAGGCTGTATGGTCTTGGGGGTCTTGTGGCCGAGTACCGTAGGTTTGTTTTTTTGTCCTGCACTTTCTTGCGATGCAGCTTTACGGTGCAGGCCGGAAATACGCAATAGTGCAAGGCATGCAGGTTGCACTGAAGGAAAACAGAAAAACATCCCGGTGTAGTGATGGCTGATGTGTGAAATACTATTTAAATTTGATAACGTCTTTCAAAATGGTTTGAAATGTGTAACAGCGGATCTCAACTAGAAATAATTATTCTTAACATAAATAGCAGTTGATGTATCTACTTAAAATAACAACCACATGTTAATTCAAGTTGCTGCCAGATTTTCTTACACTGTACTGCTACACCACCTCGGTAGCCAGGTGCTGTAAAGCTGCACCAGTGCAGTCTGCACAGGACAAATAAACGCACTGGGTGTAACACCAACCGGACAGAAAAACATTTTAGTGCTACACTGCCTGTACTAGTACAAGCAGTACAGGACAAATAAACAAACCTCTTGTTAAACCATGAATAATAACAATGAAGAAGTGCAACTCTATTAATTGATAACAACTTTGTGCTGAATGCAGAGGTAAGGAAGCCAATTAGGTGATATTCCAATTGGCCAGCTAACACTTACCCACTTGTACTATTTTATTTATATTAATAACCTGAACCCTTCTACATGTTTCATCATCGATGTTAATGTAGGTACTATACATAAAACCATTTAAGCAGATGGCTGGTAGAAGGCAATTGAACCCTTCCTGCCAATTTGACAGATTGTCAATGTTAATTTCAACAGGAAAAAATTACAAAGATTGGAAATATAAGAATGTATTTTCATCCTCTTGATCAGTCACTAAAATATTTTGATTTACAATATTGGAATGAATTATATTTGAGTAGGTACCGTGCATTGTCATGGTACATTGAACTGCAGTCACAGAAATGAATAACTAAATAAACCATACAATAGAAAAAGTAAGAACAGGATTATAGCTGCAACTGCAAATGATTTGCTATTCTCCTTTTGCAGTTTCCTTAGTTCCAATTCATTTTTTTCAAGTATTTTCCGCATACCCTCCAATTCCTTTTCTAGTTTTTCTCTGAAAAAAAAAACTTGTTGCAAATTACGGTACATATTAATGGTAATCAAAATAGAGTATCTAGCTAGAACTAGATACAGTATTGATATTGCTGCTACCAAAACTAGCATGCTGTAGTTCATACTAACATTTTACTTGATTAGTGTGGTATAAACCAATTGGCAGGAGAGTTGGCGGAGATGAGTGTATAAATCATAGCAAGCTTGCTCAGCTACTTGCTACAACTACTACTTTCGAGGAGGAGGCATTGGCCTGCCTCTGGAGCAGCAGAACATAGCAAGCATTATAGCAAGCTTGCTCAGCTACTTGCTACAACTACTACTTTCGAGGAGGATGCATTGGCCTGCCTCTGGAGCAGCAGAACATAGCAAGCATTATAGCAAGCTTGCTCAGCTACTTGCTACAACTACTACTTTCGAGGAGGAGGCATTGGCCCGCCTCTGGAGCAGCAGAACATAGCAAGCATTATAGCAAGCTTGCTCAGCTACTTGCTACAACTACTACTTTCGAGGAGGAGGCATTGGCCCGCCTCTGGAGCAGCAGAACATAGCAAGCATTATAGCAAGCTTGCTCAGCTACTTGCTACAACTACTACTTTCGAGGAGGAGGCATTGGCCCGCCTCTGGAGCAGCAGAACATAGCAAGCATTATAGCAAGCTTGCTCAGCTACTTGCTACAACTACTACTTTCGAGGAGGAGGCATTGGCCCGCCTCTGGAGCAGCAGAACATAGCAAGCATTATAGCAAGCTTGCTCAGCTACTTGCTACAACTACTACTTTCGAGGAGGATGCATTGGCCCGCCTCTGGAGCAGCAGAACATAGCAAGCATTATAGCAAGCTTGCTCAGCTACTTGCTACAACTACTACTTTCGAGGAGGAGGCATTGGCCCGCCTCTGGAGCAGCAGAACACTCGTAAAGAGCAAAAAGGGATGCGGACTAGATCCCAAAAGCCGAATAGCACATTTATATTTTTTACCGGTGTATAACGAAGCCCAAATTTTGAAATCACAATGATCATGGAGAATAAAAACTAATACTGATTGTCATTTAAACCTGTCTTTCCTTCCCGGTCAATACTAATCCAGCCTGTAAGCACTATCAGACTAGTGACCATTGGCATTATAATTTATATGTTTAAAGACGATCGACATGGCATATTATTACAACAGCCAAGACTTTTAAGTCATTCGAAACACAAAAGCCTAGGATATGTACCGGTAACATTGGTATATGCGATGTATTGCATTATAAATTCACTGTCCCCTAGTGAGTATAGGTTACTAGGTACATAGTTTGATAATTTAAATGCACTAGTAAATGGAAATTTTCATTTGGGAGTATAATAGGGAATGTGCATGAATTTTCTACAGCTCTGAAAGTACGTGAAATATATTGTTATTCATCTGAAGACATCAGAAACCTAATTTAAAAGTTTTAAAATTAACTCATTATACTTCTATAAATGTTCAAAGATTGTGATTATCTGTTTCCCGCACTATTATTTTTAAACGGTATGTGACGTCACAATTCATATAAATCACTGCTTATATGAATGACTCTGCCACCGCTTCCTAGACGAAACAAACAAATTTTCAAGGTCATCAAGCTAACCTTGTCAAAATTTGTACTCAGCCGTTGTCAAGTCTGCTTCATATGAATAACAACACCCAATATTTACTGATATTCTATGAAAATAGGTTTGGTATAATTGTTTTTAATAGTAATTGGACTTCAAAATTAATTATTAGGCGTACTAGACATTAATTCGATTTTATACGATTTTGGATATGATAATTTCCAAATAAGCGTTATTTTATTTATCATTTTATGATTGGTTGATTGCTGATACATGAATAGTGACGTATGCCCCGTTTTTCCCGCCATAAATATGTGTGAAACTTTCAGCTCGTTTTTATAAATGAAACTTTTTTCTATGTCATCGAAATAAAATATTTTTGTATTCAGGAAGTTAATCCTTATCTAGTAAAATGCTAAAAAAAGATGACGCATATTCCCTATTCTACAAACCTTTCTTCCAGTGCCACATATTTTGATATTAACTTTTTCTCTAAGACACCAACTCTGTGATAGCAATCTTCTATTGTGTCTTCGATTACTTTAATCTGAAACATGGACAAAAGTTCATCTTTGTTAAACAAGTCAAGTCTTCAACTCGGATTAATAAAGGTTGATTGACACTGTTTTTCAAGGTACTATATTTGTAAGACTTCGCCCGTTAATCCCGCCTTGAATAAATACCCAAATCAATTGATCACTCATCAAAATATCAGATGTTGTCACAATATGTTGGGGAAGGGTTATCTACAAATCATGTACTAAACATTGCTTATTTCGAGCTAACGAAGAGAAAGGAACAAGAAACAAACTTTAGTGGCAATGGCAGTACATATTTATAAACTGCTCGAAAAATAGAAAGAATTTGTATTTTCTTAATTACAGTTCCCCAAAACTAGTAACTTGTTTTCAAATATAGCTGGAATGCAAGGTACGGTCCGCAAATCCCCTGGCGGAGGCTCGTCGAACAATGGAGTTGTATGTACCATTATAAATCCATGGTCGAACTCGGAGCCGGACTGGGATAAAAAGGCCCGGAATGCTGGGTTTTGGGGGGGGGGGGCCACATGAGGTGGCGTGGCACAGTTGGGGTCTGGGGTTCGGTTCACCCCAGCCGCTGGAGGCAAATACACCTAAGGCGTAAAAAAATTGGGGTTGCATTGAATTTTATGGCCTAAAAATGCGATTTTAGGGGGCGATTAACAGAGACCACTCAACCAGTAGCACTACCGGACGCGTTATTCAAATTTTAAGAAAACTATATTCAAGGTAGGACCACGACCATTAGTGTTACTGACAAGTACTAAATATTGTCACTCACTGCCACCCAACAGGGTATATCTTACTATCTTTGCTCACCGCCAAGGCAAGACGCCTTGTTCCCTGTTTCCCCGCGCTTAGAGCGCTTTCACACTATCGGGTTGGGCCGGGTCAGGTTCCAGATAAAATGAAAACCTGAAGACAAAATACTCTTCAGGGTTGTATCAAGTTTTCATCAGATCCGGTTTAGTAAATCTGGAGGTGATCCCGTCCAATCAGTCTGTTCTCAACCATGGACCGGAGCGCTCTTATTGCTATGTGGTATTTTCACAGAAGGCGTAGGAACCGACGTAACAGGGCACTTTAGAAGTACACCCGTTGCTGCGAGAACGTGATGAGTGTGATGTCTTTATAAGTTTTTATGAGAAACTCACATAAGTTTTAATTTTGTCCTTATAATCTCCATCTGATTAGTCCCATAGATACGGACGGACTTCCACACTCGAAATTAATATTGCAGCGTCAATATTATCGCAAGACATTTTCAAATAAGCATAAAAACATAACGTTCCCGTCCAAGAATGACAAGAAAACTGAAAACTTGAAGGGGTAAACCTGACCAGTGTGAACACGCGCATTACCTATCTATCTATCTTTGCTCTCTCTTCTGCGGCTGGGCCTTATAGCCCGGTGGCAGAGGCAACCCTCCCCCCAAGATTTACAAAGTGGGCATCTAGGCCTATATAATTCATATCAATTCATAAAATAATAAAATGCCCTGGAGTAAAATGAATTAAAAAATTTAAAACCTACATTCGACTGGCACCCCATCCGGCGTCAGGCTACCGGATTGCCCAGTCGACTTGTATGGCTGCAATCAGGTGCCTGATCGGAACCTAACGGTGTAAAGAGTTCTATTTACATCAATGTATTACTCTTCATCAGGTTTTCATCCGATCCGGAACTTGACTGGCCCAACCTGATGGTGTGAAAGCGCTCTTAGTCACCAAGTCGCGGAGTGGGGTTAAGATTTTTTTTAGTACTAGCTTTCTGGTGGCAGCCCGGACTGCCAAAATACCCGGATTTGCCCAGGGGCCCGGGATGCAATCCTGTCCCGACATCCCTATAGCCAGTCCGCGCCTGTCGAACTCCCAAGTCGGCAGAGCTGGGCAGTATCGAAAATACATTTGTATTTTGTATCGAAAATACCCGCGCTTAAAGTATCTTTTATTTTGTATCGAAAATACATTTTTCAAAGTATTTTGTATTTTACAAAATACTTCTCCCAACAAAATACATTGAATACATCTACTAGTGATGATGATGACTTTTTCGCTTTTGAAAAAGAAGACAATATGGTCGATACCCCTCTTCGTTTTAAAAATAACACTAAAGGAGAGTTGGAAGTACTATAATACCTCCAAGATAAATGCAGAGACATTCAAATGCTAAGCTTGTATCCGGCCATAAAATAAATGTTTCTGCAGTACAATACAAGCTTGACGTCAAGTGCCCCAGTGGAGAGGATGTTTTTATTTGCCAGTATTGTAAACAATCCATGCTGAAATACATTATCGGACGGATTGTTCCGAGGATGTTTTTATTTGCCAGTATTGTAAACAATCCATGCAGAAATGCATTATCGGACGGATTGTTCCAAAAACTTGTAATTCTGAAAGCCAATGGGCAGCAATTAGTGTAATTTGAATCAAGCTAGTGCTACCATCATTGTTTGTATTGTACTGTCCGTTACATGTTGATGCATAAATTAATGTTCTAGACATACACTAAGCCCTTGCTTTTGTTAAACCAACATCCAAAATTTTAAAAGAAAAAAATGTTGGTTCTTCTATATTTCCCCGTAGTTGTAGTTGTAGCATAGGGAAATGTATTTTATTTTAAGTATTTTTTAAAATACAAATTTATTTTGTATCGAAAATACATGTTTTTAAAAGAATCTTGTATTTTGTATCTAAAATACATTTATTTCAGTATTTTGTATCTAAAATACAAAAATTTGAGTATTTTGCCCAGCTCTGCAAGTCGGGTTGTCCTATTCATTTCCAAATAAATGGGAGAATCATTCAGCAAAACAAATGAATTGATCCGTAAAACAGCATTATATCAAATTGAAATAGTTTGGTTATTTTTTTTTTTTTTTTTTACTTGCATTTATCTACATTTTAAAGTGAAATATATTTTATATCAAATTTTACATAATAATTAATCAGTGTATTTAATAAACCAGTTTCCGTAACGGCAACGAGACTATTTTCATCATCAATGCCGCATAAAATGATATTTTCAATATTTTTCTCCAAAATTAGGAACTTTTGTGATGAAAATTCCTTGATATTCGCGTTTTTTTTTATTTAACAGAAACACTCAAAAGAAACACCCAAGTAAACTAGAAGGCTGTGTGTACGCTCACTCCTCCCACCTCCTTGCTCCCTCCCACTCACTACAGGCGCTTGCCCGACCTTGCGTGGAGAAAACGCATGTTTTTGCAGCACGCTGCGTTTTTGCGTGACATTTCTAAATGTATTCCCGACATTGCGTTTGTGTGCAGTGGGCGTGACGAGACTAGTATCGTACCTAACACAAATATTTTCATTAGTGGAACTCAAAACAGACGGCCGTGGTATATGGGTATTTACTTATTTTACATTTCCAGTGTTTCTGTACGTCGTGGGGTAGTTACATACACTTTAAAGTTAACAAATCCAGAACTAGAACCCATAACCTCAAAACTACTGCTTCTCCATCTTGCCTGCCGTTTTGTGGTTGTGCGCATGCGCACGCACTTCCGGTTGCGTGAACGCACTGCAAAAGTTGAGGTTTGGTCAACTTTTACGGCGCTGCACTGTCAATCACGCAAGTCTCGCCTGATTGGTCGATCTGAACCGTCCGTCCGTGGCTTTCACGCAAACAAACGCAAGGTCGGGCAGCAAACCGCGTGCTGCACTGTGAGTGAGCTTCCCGAGCTCTTTGGAATACGTGACCATCCTTCCAACAAGTTGGGACAACGCAACGTAATGTAACTGCAATGAATGCAGACGAGTACCTCTGAAATAATCGTGCTGGACTTCCCTTTCTTCATTACAACAATACAATGGTAGCCGGATATATGATACACTCGCGTACGTACTAACTTTAGCTGCACCAGAAACTGGTGGTGGTGGACTGGTAGCACTGATACCACTAATACGCAGGGCCTCCACAGAGGGCGTGGATGTTTAGAGCGCGCGAAACTTCAAAAAGACCAACCACTACGATGATTTCATTAGTCGAGGGTTATCTACAGAAACAGATTTCTGACGTGGACACATTCTTGAAGGCAGTCTTCTGCACATTATGATTTAAGGAAAAATCGACAAAAAAAACAAATTGTAACTGTAGGTTTTGTGGTATCATTTTCTTCTGAATAATGCCGGTATCTAAAATCAGTGTGGGGTAAAAGGTTAAGAAAATAAGCTTTTAAGGGAACGCTTGAGAGCCCTTTAAGATATTGGAAAAGTGATCAAAAAGTGAAAAAAAAGTGATTCTAACAAAAAATGGTTTTGAATTACACCGGTTACACAATTATTTTTACAGCCAACCTCCGTTTAATGCCCTTAAAATTCTAGGGGATCTCTATTGTGGAAATCTTGACATTTACAAGACGGTCCAGAATAATGATTTTTGTAGGCCTAGTGTTGTTTATTAATTTTTTTAGTCTCAATTGCGCCATATTACAATCTGAGTTGTGTGGTGCACGTCAATACATTTGGTAGTTGATTATTGACAATTGTAGGCAGGCCTACATACAATACACCTATTTAATCAATGTACAATACAATAATTGAGATTTTAGCCATGTGGTCAAATAGTGTTACTTTGCAGACTATTCTATTATATACTACACGAACACGAACCACGTTTTGTTGACAAGCTTTCAACGCATAAAAAACATACCCACACGCCACATACATACACACACATACATACACACATTTATTATAAAAAGTCCAGTAAGAACACATAAGAATAACGGTAAGTATCTGTATTTTGTAGCATGTTCTGTAAACATTTACAGCCAAGAAAGCATCCGTTAGTATGATGCATTTAAACTAGCCATTTGAAGCTGCTAACACGTGTCAAGCGGCTCGAAATCATTATATATATTTTTTTTTGTTATTTCGCATTTTTTATTCGTGAATTTCCCCAAGCTAAGTTCCCATTACTGCATTTTTTCAACGCAACTCACTACGTTGACACTGCGTTAAGCCGTTGACGCAGATTACTTCACGAGTGGTTACCAGATCACATCACGAGATCCGCCTCGTTGAAAGTTACAGAAAATTGAAGTAATCTACTTCAACGCAGTGGGTTGAGTTGGAAAAACGCAGGCATGCTTTACCGCGCAAGGTTTAAACATATCGTACATCAATCCTTCACACATCTCAAAGGCGGTGTGTGACCAGGGACGTAAAGTATTGTTGACAATTGACATTTAGGTACGGAAGGCCTACCTATCTATACTACCGGCAAATTAATAAAAATGTCACAGTCTGTTGACGAAGAGACATGGCAAAATTTTGGCCTTCGTCTCGTTTTAAACTCTGCTGCACATCCAATTGATTATGCGAAAGTACTTATGCAGGTGAGCTTATTTCTATTTGATGTATGCCTAGGCGTAATTGGAGGTCTAGGGGCTAGACCTAGGCCTAGCCTAGGTCTACGCTTTGGGGCTGATATGCGTAGGCCCTAGGTGCTAGATATACAAAGGCCTTGGCTAGTCCTAACCTAAGTTTTATACCAAGTAGTTACCCTAGGCCCTAGATGTAGTGTTATCGTTAAGCGCATATTTATAGTGTAGGCTAGGCCTAGGTACCTATTTCCTAGGCATAGGCCCATAGCTCTAGGCCCGTTAATAGAACTAAGTCCTGCTTGTCTAGGTAGGCCAAGGCCTAGGCTTATGAGAGCTACCAGGCCCTAGGCCTGTGCTAGGGGCTTACATAGGCCTAGATGCTTGTAGGTCCATGATAGTAAGTAAACCTAGCCATAGTCTAGGAAACAATCTCTCTGCATTGCTTGGTTATGTAGGCCAGGCTAAGGCCTACGTAGTGCACAGTAGTGGACCAAGGATGGAGCGCTGGGGTAGGCCTAGGCCTAGAGCCTACACATGTGTTGTCTTGCCAATTAGATTCCGTCTGGACCCAGGGTAGGCCCAGGCCTAGGTCAGCAGCTCGGACGAGGGGACTAAAAGGCCGATGTTGTATGATCTAACAGTAGAATAGGCCTATCTATCTATCTTTGCTCTTTTCTGCGGCTGGGCCTTAATAATAATTAACTAGACTTGGATTCTGTATAATTGATGACCTGGGCTGCGTACCAACTATGACTGGGAGTGACTGCTGTGACTGAGATCCGTACCAGCTTGACTCGCAGTCAAGCTGCAGTCACTGCTTTTTGCGTACCAGTTCACCTCGCAGTTACCCCTCCAGTCACTGCGATGACTGGGCCGAAAAGATCCAGCTATCGCAGTCAAGGGGGGCGTGGCTAATAATTTGACCGCGAATTATGAATTTATAGACAATATTATATGGTTTAAATAGTAAGTGACATCACAACACCATATAATCTCATCTTAGAAGTCACATAAGCGTTAAATTATTAATGTAATGTTGTAAGGTTAATTAACAGATGGCAAATGTTGCTTTTATGAATGACAATTTCTGCTGTTGTCTGCTTTCGCTGTGACTGTGACTGCATCCCGTACCAGCTGCTGCGTTCACTGCGTTGACTGGGCTACCCCCACCACCAGTCACAGCCACAGTGAACGCAGTCAAAGTTGGTACGCAGCCCACATGTTTCTTACGGTTTGGCTTACAGTCTCTTCACCTCCTTTTTGCCCCCCTTCACCATCACTTTGTATTGTTTAATTTTGTTGTCACCAGAATGCATAGGCCTAGTCTCTTTTTAGTGCCATAAAGATGCAAAAAAAAAGAAATTTTACTTAAATTCATTTTCTTCCTCTTAAAAATAAACTTCCCGGTAATTGTTTAGTATCACTGATCGCGTTTTGTACTCACTTTTTTTCTGTATTCCGTTGCGATATTGATCATATGCGCAGTACATTATTGTTATTTCATGATTTATCTGTAAGCTCCAGTGATTTTTAATACAAATAGTCTCTTCTTTCATATTAAATTATCGTTTTGAAGTTGCATCGATTTGACAACACAATCACGTTAAATATGGCAATATGGCGGACTTGCGAGGGCGCAGCTGTTCGGAGCACACATAAAGTGTGGTCTACCAACGTATGTACATGAAAAAGCCCTACCTCTTGCGCCCGAAAGTGACTTTGCCCGAGGTTAGGGGGTGGTTTTGGGTAGTTTGCCAGAGGTTAGGGGGAGAGGTTTGGATGTACGTGCAAACTAGGCCCCTACGATTAAATACCCCTTCTTCAAATTATGCAATTATGCAGATTTGCGCCGGAAAGTGACTTTGCCCGAGGTTAGGGGGTGGTTTTGGATAGTTTGCCATTGGCAGCACTGCACCGGACACAAGCAGGAAACAAGGAAGGAGACGTCAACTTTTCATATAAAAACTTCAAACAATCATTTATTACCCTTAAAAACTAACTACAATATTATAATAAGCATCAAAAGAAAGACAATTAAACATTGTTCAATAAAAATAACACTTTAAACAAGACTTTGGCGTTTTTCATTGGAAAAAGTGAGTAAGAAGCGCGATCAGTGATACTAAACAAATACCAACTTCCCTTGATCTTACACCTTTACACAATAATAGTAATAATTGTTTGTTTATAAATTTTGTTTTTGAATTATTTATTAACAATTTACATCTAGACTTAAGGCTCATTTACAATCAAACTTGGTCACTAACTTACAACTTAAGCCACTAACTTACAATGTTGGTTTATGGATGTTTTAGCTTTCAAACTTGACAAAATGTAGCCACATTTTACACTCTAATAGCGTACTTGACTGGACCGCACTGAGTGCACACTGAAACGTCACGATTTCGTCGTGCACTCGCTTAGTGTCGTCGCCAGCTCTTTCCCAGCCGAACACGCATGACATATCCAGTGCAAAGATGGCGACAGAAAACAGCGGCAATAACGACGTTGTTGAATTCCATCAATTTGTTTACGAACAGGATGGAAATGTAACAATCGCCAGCGAGGGTGTTTTGTGTCAAATGATTGGCAATGAGGTTAAGTTGATGATATTCAATTTAGATAGACCGAGATCAGCTGTTATAGCGTTGTTTTTTAAGCAATTTCAAACCTTGTGCGTTCATCGCCGCACTGAACAACTCGCACTGGCCCCTAACCCGAGTGCAGGTCAGTGCTGCACTCTGGGAGTGCAACTGCCCAGTCGAATACGAAATATTGCACTGTATGCGCACTAGATTCACCAGTCGAATACGGACAGTGCACTCAGTGCGTACTGAGTGCGGTCCAGTGCAACCAGTCGAATACGCCATAATATTTCTGCAGAAATGGTCCAGAAAAATCGAACTGATCAAGCTGGCTTACAACTTAGGTTACCCACTTACAATGTTTGGTTTGTGGATTTTTTAGCATTTGTTCATGACAGAACAAGAACACAACTTAGGCCTATAACTTACCTATAACTTACTCACCAGAAGTACGTACAGGCTGTACGTACTTCTAAATTGACATGGTCAATACGATTTACGAATCTTGTATGTTTTGTAAAGAGTCAAACGACCGAAAATAAATAAATAAATAAATAAATATTTCCACAGAAATTTAACAAAGTTTGAAAACTCCAAACATAGGAACTTAATTTAAGCGGGTCTCTACTGGTTGGCCAGATCCAGCATGATGGTATAATAACCAAATGTGGGCATTTAATAAGAAAAATTTAAGAGTGAATCTATCACATTCACAGCAAGAGTTGACCCGAAGAAGAAGAAGAAGTGGGCATGCATGGTGGAACCGCAGGTCATCTAAAATTAAAATGATAGTCAGCTGATGCAGTAGAACAAGTCTCTAGGCCTAGCCATGGGGTGGTGCCACCATTTGATGAAAATACTTCCTCTGCAAAGTTTCTGTTCTCTGGTCATACCTAATGGGCCAATTTGGTATAAAATATCATACAGTTTACAGTCAGTCCACTTCTAATTAGGCTACATTAAAGTATTCATATAGTATAACTGACTATCCATTAGCTTAAATACAACATTTGTTGGCCAATTACTAGCCTAGAACATATCCTACTACAGGTACATATATACGTATACGTATATATATATATGATTTCTCAGACTTTGTTGGTTGCAATATGTAAAGAAAGGATACATTTTACGGTTAAACCAATCTAAATTTTATTTTTAATGATAAGTCAACGTTTCGACGACTTTAGCGTCGTCTTTTTCAAGACATACAAATATACAAAAACAAATAAATAAAAAACCACAACAACCAAAAAACACTTGCATATAAAAACGAAAACACTGCCACAGCGATACATCACTGGGTAGCTGCTCTAGCAAGCTCCTTGAATTTGCTTCTGGTTAATAAAATTTAGATTGGTTTAACCGTAAAATGTATCCTTTCTTTATATATATATATATATATATATATATATCAGTATCGTGCCGTGACTTTTCTAATGGGGGAAGCAACTACTTTTTTAAGTAATCCTTTGGCAATGGCACTTGTGAGACCCCTCCACCTAATACATGCATGGGGGGTCTGGGGGGAAGGCCCCCCAGTCAATGCGGCTCCGGGGCGCATAGCCCCGGATTTTTTTTGGATCATCGTGATTGCCGTAAGAGCCTTTTAACGAGTTTTAGGGCCGATATTTCAATGTCCAGTTAAAGTATCAAGTAAATTAACTGTCAGGTAAGCCAAGTTTGGTGTATTTCTATTGGCTGTTGTCATGGTGAAAACAATTTAAATGAAAAGTAGATGTTCACTGGACATTGAAATACCGGACATTAGGCAATTTATTATTAGAAATTTACGAACAAAAATTTGATCCATTATAAAATATCAGTGCTAAAATGCCGAGTGCATTTTTTAGTTTTTGTATTGTTATTTGGCAGAGCTGGTGTTGGTCGGCCACTCTCAATAATTGTACATTTTTCTTGAAAAGAACGAGTGCTAAATGGGCGCGCAAATAATTCATCGATTACACAACATTCAATCATATTCATGGTTATTGAAAGTTGAAAGTACAAATTCAGAAAGGAGTGCACATTCGCGCTAGACCTAGATCCTCCACATCCGCGGCAAGCGATCCGATCGAGCCCGCAGACTCGGAAGCAATCCTTCATATTGCTTATTCGCGCGTAAACGAACAACACACCAAACACTTGTCACACACTACAATTATACTAAAATAATAAACTAATCAATGTAGAATCGCAATCCTTCTCACACTGAATGAATTTAGAACATGAACGAAACAGTTTTACGGTTATAAAGAGGTAAAAACATGAACAACTTTCAAACCCACGTGTCTCTCGGAATAATGTGGCTTACGGGTGCCGGGTGGAGGCATTGCTTCCACTCGGCTTTTCTTCGTCAACCCTCGGCCACCCTCGTCTCTTGGCCCACAGCAAAGGGCTGGCGCTCGAATTCAAACTCGTAGAATATGGTACAAGGATTTTTCATTGCGCTGTCAGTTATTTTGCATAATTCGGGTAGTTAAGTTTGGTTCATTAATTCTATTTTAGTGTTACTGTTAAGCGATATTGTTAACCAGCATTGAGGGTATATAAAGGTAATTTAGTTAAAAATAAAATCGAAGCAATGCTTCCATTGCTTCCATGGACGGCACGCCACTGATATATATATATATATATATATATATATATATGTGTGAGAGGGAAAGAAGGATAGGAGCCAACAGCTTACCTGAAACCATTTGGCAGGCTGCGTAGCGTAGATGACAAATAATTCATATATTATAATATAATATTATAATAATATATTATAATAATAATTCATATATTATTCATATATTTCCTTAGGCCTATATATATATATATATATATAAAGTAAGGATACATTTTTCGGTTAAACCAATCCAAATTTTATTTATAATGATAATTCAACGTTTCAACGACTTTAGCGTCGTCTTTTTTTTTATTTTTTATTTTTTTTTATGTTTGTATGTCTTGAAAAAGACGACGCTAAAGTCGTTGAAACGTTGAATTATCATTATAAATCAAATTTGGATTGGTTTAACCGAAAAATGTATCCTTACTTTACATATTAGGCCAACCAACAAAATCTAAAAAATCATAGTATATAGGGCCTATATATATGATAGGTAGAAGGATAGACCCCAACAGCTTACCTGAATTGTAGACCGTGGTGGTATAGAGATAAAGACAACATATATAAAGGACAACACAAGTTTTCCGAGACGTTTCGGTACAAGACCTTGATCACTCGGGAGTAAGACCCCGTTTCTATTACTAGCTTCGAACGCGGGTTAAAACGACGGGCGTAACCCACTTGCGTTTTCACTTCCAACAGTGAACCATCGTAATTGCTTAGTTGTCAACCTTCGCACCAGAAGCGCTGCAAGATATACTCCTTCTTGACGTTAATGTGACTCTCTAGAATTACACGATGACCCTTCTTTGTGTTTTTGAACTTTCCTTGAATCTCTGGTTGCCCAAAGATTTTTATTAACAACAAAGATTCGTCGTCAGAAAATGCTGCCATGGTAAGAGGAGACAAAAGTGAGGTTAAGAAAGGCCTACTCGACAGCTGGGCGGGACGATTAACTAGCATTGACAACCGGAGTGCGTTTTCACTGCACACAAACCCCGAGTTACTAGGGTAACTCCGAGTTCCGACGCGGGTTAAAAATTCCAACCAGCGTTGCAACTCTGTGCGTTTACATAACAAAAATTACCCGCGTTATCGACCAACCCGCGTTCGAAGCGAGTAATAAAAACGGGGTCTAAGAAGACTACTTACTCCCGAGTAGAGTAGAGTAGTCTTCTTACTCCCGAGTGATCAAGGTCTTGTACCGAAACATCTCGGAAAACTTGTGTTGTCCTTTATATTTGTTGTCTTTATCTCTATACCACCACGGTCTACAATTCAGGTAAGCTGTTGGGGTCTATCCTTCTACCTATCATATTGCCAGCCTTTTGGCCTCTCTTTAATTATTATTATTTCATATGCCCACAATTGATCTATCTGACCATCATGCTGGATCTCGTCAGCCAATAGAGATTCGCCTCCCTGTCGTGAAACTTTATGCCCCCTGGCATAGCGTGATTTTGGGCTCTTAGTCCCTCACAAATCTGCAGATGCCTTCTAGTCTGCTCCTCCTTCCCACACAGATCACACACGCCGTCCGCAGCCAGCCCTATTCTATGGAGGTGCGGCTTTAGGAGGTCATGTCCGGTATTCAGTCGAAATTGGGCAGTTTCCACTTTAATCCAGTATAAATATATATATATATATATATATATATATATATATATTCGTATGAAATTCAGTGCACTTTGTTATGAAGTGTGCAACTTTAAATGGAAGTTTCAATGACAGGGGGTAAGAAGTGATCTGGGTAGGTTTGGATTTGTTGAGAGAACGATTAGGGAATAGGGTTCCCAACTCTGGAAAATAACATTCTGGGAAAAATAGTGCAGGAAAAGGGAACGGCTCACGTAATACTGCCAAAGGTCCGCTGGAGGCCTATCGCCAAGGGGGGAAAAAAATGTGACCTTTTTTTTCATGATTTACGTTCCTAAAATATGTGCTTACTGGACAAGAAATATATTAACTTAAAGGTAACAAGAATTCCAAAGAATTCAATGCATTCTGTTTAAACAAAAATCTTCACCTGCTTTTAAAGGATGGGTAGCGAATTATAAATTAGGAGTCCGCGTGCCTGTCTTGAGATATGTTTTATTTTATTAATTATTGTATGACTATAACAATATGAAAAGGGTACCGGTATACCTACATTTACTGAAACCTATGCAATGATTAAGAAAACATCGAGCATTTAAAAAAGTCAACCTTGGAAAACCATGCTCACATTAACTTATTATCCATTTTCACTGCTCCTGTCGAGCTCACATTTCGGGCGGCGCGGGGTCGCCGGCAGAAATGAGACACTTTCGTGTGATTCCGGGACATTTGCCGTCCCGGGATCAGTTTAATTTCAACCAGGACAATATCTTCAATTCCTGGTCTGTCCCGGTGAAACTGGGACAGTTGGGAACCCTATCAGGGAATGGACCCCGAGGAGGTTGTTGAGTGCCAATCAGTAAAGGAATTTAGAAATAGATTGAAGGATAGGAAGTGATAAGGGATGGTGGGGGGGTGAGGTTTAGATAGGTTGCCACTGGGCAGTTATGACTCATTTGCAGTCTTGAAGTGGTTATCTAATCTAATCTAATATAGGTAATTAAATCTAATCTCTATTACATATTGCATTTGCCACACAACTGCACCAGTGGGAGAGTGTAGGTTGGTACCCAGCAAGATAAAGCAAAGCAAAGCAATTGTATAACCAGTTCTACTTGATCTCTGCCTGGCGGAGGCTCGTCGTACTTGTAAGTTAGGTCGTCGCAGTCCGTTTAACAATGTTAAAAATCACATGCTATTCAAATGGGAGAAATGTTAAAGACAACATATGAATTGAATCAATTGATCTGTCAAAATAACTTTGGCCTGAAAGGACATATCGTCACTCTATTTTAAGACTTATTCACTGCATTCAACCAAAATGTCTCATTTATGTGTTTTTTAAATAATAGTTTACATGATCTACAGCATATATTTGTTTATAAAAGCTGTCTTTTTAAAGGCCGCCAAAATGGCAGTTTTGGTTCCCTTGCGACGACCTAACTTGGCAGTTCAACGAGCCTCCGCTAGGCAGATATCAAGTAAACCTTGTATATTATTTCCTTAACCTCTTTGTTCGGCATTAAAATCAAACACACTGGCTGGCATCACGACTTCATTCTATAGTTCGCATTTCTACCGCATGAGTGTGTATTGCAATTTTTAACCTTGAATTATAGGCCTACCAAATGCATTTTGAAACTGAAAGACAGAATATTTATCAATGAAGATTGTTTGGTTGTGCAAATGTTCACAACAAACAACCACAGCCACCTCAATTGAAATAAATGCTTCTTTACATCAAGATGTCAATCGCAAAAACGTACTATGATTGGTTGAAAACAATAATCTTGTTGGCAGCATTAGTTAATTACCCAGTTTTATCATAACTAGGCCTTTAGAAGCCCACAAAGCCAAGAAGAATTTATTGTCGGCCATATCTTTTGGAATTAAACATGGCAAGGTAGACAGAATGTAGGCCTATTTACACTGAAAACGCTCTGTGTGACGCGTTGATATGCGAGCATGCGATTATTTGTTCAATATCTGCATTTTTTTGATAAAATAAAAACAACAATTAACAACAATACAAGAATGCGCATTGCAAACATTTTTCTAAGTTCCATAGCTATTATACTTCCTGACATTGTTGAACATCTTGCATTGTTCGTTGTTAAGATTTTTTGTTGTCATTTCATCTAGTGTTTTCTGCGTGGTCTGCCACTGTTATTAACACCTATTGACAGCAATAGGGTACGGTCCGAAACCTGCTGAGAATGCTTTGCCCCTTGCATTCTCCAGCACGTTAAAGCATCTATAAGCACGATATACTCACGGAACACTTCAAGCATAGGCATGGCTGTTTAGGCCAATCAGGCGCAAGGTCGTTTTGCCACGCCCACAACATTAGCTGTTAGTAAAATTAAAAAGGTTGATAGAGGCGTAAGTCAAATCAATTAAATATACTAGGCTCTAATACATGTGCAAACATATGATTTTGGCGCAATTTTACACCTAGGTTAAGCCCAAGGTTTAGTCTGTCTATAAGGCATTTTTAAAATGCCGCCAAAAACCACCTTATGCTGGAGATGCTCAACTGAAAACCTCGGGCATATTGAGCGTGCTGAATATGCTCACGAATGAGGTTTCAGAACGCTGGGTAAAGCACATTCAATAGGTTTCGGTACGGGCCAAGCATGCTTTAAGCATTCTTAGCAGGTTTCGGACCGTACCCATAGAAATGTAATTTCTGTCTCTAGTACGTATCAGATCGCGGTTAAATTAGTATATTCGTGACCAGACAAAAATTGACTGTAATATAGCCCAGGGTTGCCACTTTCAAGGATTTTATCCTTTTCTCAGGATTTTTAGAGTGTCTCAAGGATAACAGGATTTTGGGCAAAATCTTAGGATTTTCTACTGTCTTTAAAAATTCATTAAATTAATAGATTTTAAAAAATTCAGCTAAAAAAGCAATGTAGACAGTAAATGAACATCAGGTACTAGTAAAATTAAACATAAGTGACTGCATAACATTTCCCGCAAGTGGTAGTTATGGTGAGTAAAAGTAAAACGTTAAAATATATTCGAAGAAAATTCCGATTCTTATGCGTTTCTGCACGTAATGTTGACTAGATTCTCATAACATATTTTGGCATGAAACCTGAAAATTTGTAACATTCCTTTGCAGTTATAATATGCTAATGCTGAATATAACTGTTTTCAAGGATTTCTCAGTATTTTTTTAGTTTCTTTCAAGGATAAAAAAATTGACTTGGTGGCAACCCTGATATTCGCGATCGCAAAACTTTGATACGCCCCTAGCGGACAAAATTATCCCTAAGCTAACGGGTCTAGCGCTCTAACTGTCTGCGGATTCTCGCACAAACCACGCGGTACTAATCTCGTTCTAGCTGTTATACTATTCATTTTGAAGGAAAAACTTATAGGAAAGCGTAGTTAGTTTACATGCCAATAGTCATCATAAAGGTTATTTCAAAATTATAGACTCAGTAGTTTACTTGTTATAACAATTCACGCAAAAAATCGGAAAATTAGCAACATTTCTTATTGTTTTCTCAATTTAAATTGTTGAAAAACTAATGATCGGATTTTGACGAGAGTTCCTTTGGAACATGAACCAACAGTGTGAGAAAATAAACAAATCAACTTTCTAGATAGAAAGTGCCCCGAACGAAAATTCATAGCATGCACTAACATGCAGGGTGCGTAGTTTCACGGCCAAAACCGCTGCTTTTGAGGTCCTACCACTGCACCCTGCATGTTAGTGCATGCTATGAATTTTCGTTCGGGGCACTTTCTATCTAGAAATTTTATTTGTTTATTTTCTCACATTGTTGGTTCATGTTCCAAAGGAACTCTCGTCAAAATCCGATCATTAGTTTTTCAACAATTTAAATTGAGAAAACAATAAGAAATTTTGCTTATTTTCCGATTTTTTGCGTGAATTGTTATAACAAGTAAACAACTGGGTCTATAATTTTGAAATAACCTTTATGATGACTATTGGCATGTAAACTAACTACGCTTTCCTATAAGTTTTTCCTTCAAAATCAATAGTATAACAGCTAGAAGGAGATAAGTGATCAACGTTCCAGCGATACCGCCAATGTCACACAGAGAAGTTAACCCGGCACGGCAGCCACATTGGCCAGTGACGTCACTTTCAAACGTCCTTGAGATCGCGAATAGCCACCTCACATTTTGACGTTTGTGTTTCAGAAAAATATTTTCGAGTAAATTTTTGTGTAACTTGGCCAATACTTATCTGATCGCCATAAAACGAAAATATTCCTAAACAGAAATTCGTTTATAAAAATATGACTATCTCACTTTTTGCCACCATTTTGTTTCAGAAAAATATTGTTCAGTAACTCTTAACTATGGTAGGCCTATAACTTTGTAACTTTTTGAACAATTTTCCCACAAAACTATACACATTCAATCCAACTCAAGGCTTATGGATGGTCCAAATTACAATTTGATTGGACTTCCGTTCAACCATTATCCCGAGACATAAAAAGAAAAAAACAAGAAACATAATGAGTGGCATAAAAGTCTAGTGGAGACGCTTGCTTAATAATGTTGCACTTGTCACTAATTTTCATGCGTAGTTGTGTTGTAGAGTTGTTCATCTATTAACAATACTTTGTTTTGTTTTATTTTAGATCGGATATGAGCCACTTCCTGCTTACCCCAGTACATCAATATTTGGACGTCCGACTTATTACTTGCCAAATGTCTTCCAATATGGTTTGTATACCCCTCTAGATAATATAACGTTGGCTTACTGCGGAAAGTGACTCATTCCAAATGTACTGTTTTGAGTTTTTGTAGAGCTTTCTAACACTTCATTTGGAATTTCAATAGCTGTAATAGAATGGCAACAATGGTGTGTTATGCTGATTTGTACAGCAAACGTGCAAGTGGTAAATACGAAATTTGTCAACAATTTAAAATGCTTTTATCATGGTTTAAATGTGGTTGTTGTACAATTTTACACTATTATTATGTAGATCTATGCCCCTAACTAACTTTCTTATACATTGTACCACTTTGTTTACACAGATAAGTTCAATAGTTGATGAATGTGCCTTTTCAATAGAGTATGGTTTCATGAAATTATGCAGAAATCCATTGAAAAATGAATTCACATGTTAATTTATTTCATTAAAACTTTTAAATGGATCTAACTAATATTTTGTAACTCTTAACAACATAGGCCTATCGAGAAATAATTTACCTAAGTTGTAAAGTTGTAACGTACGCCACTATCTTGTAAAAAAAAAACTGTTTATTTTCATTTTTTGTTTATATGATTTGCAAATGCTCTGTTTGATACATGATAAAAATCGCTCGTCAACGCTGAGTGTTTCCCTAGTAAACACAGATTATATTATATTCTATGTCCTGGACTACTATTCTGTAATCATCCCGTTTTGGATCCGGGCCGCTTTGGATCGAAAGCGGGCGAAAGCGATTTTGTAACTTTTTCTGAATCCAATACGGCAAATATTGCCTGGAATGGATCCGTAAATCCTGGAATGTATACAGCACTTCTTTACATTGTGAAACCAATATTCAAGATTTTGTTTTAGTAGGCCTATAAAATAACAGTTTAAACGTAATATCTTCTATTAAATTGCTTTTAAAAATTATTTTAGGGTGTAAGGTGTGCTGCACTTCAGGATGACATGGGCAGGTCAGAAAAAGAAGCCATTTTATATTGGATAGCAAGGACATTGGGTTTGGCGAGGAAGAGGAATGGCTGAGAAAACCGCGCTCTCTGCATAGGAAAAAAAAATAAACAACGTGTAAACATTTGATTTAAAACCAATTTATCACTGCCTATATAGGGCCTATAGATAATTAGGCCTAGATCACAATCGCATGTATTTCCATGTTCCGTCCGTAGTGTAGTGGTTAGCAAGGTTGCTTCCCGTCAAAAGCCTCGTTTTGACGTGGTTCAATACCAATGGGGGTCAACTTTGTTACTTTCTTTAAACCAGTAATTATTGCTTAGGATATGTTTATATGTACTATTGTCCAAAAGAAATATTTTTAAACTTTTATTTCAAGGATTGATTGAGCCATTGCCACTGCTAGTCGACATAAGATTAAGGTTTTTTATGTGTTGTCGTAAAGTTGGATCATACGAAACACGTACTGGCGTTTACACAAAGTTTTAGTTTTAGGACCTTGTTTTTATGCGTTATTCGTTGTCATAAAGTTGGGCAATGTCCAACTTTACGCTTAAATCTTAAAACAAGTTACTTAAATCTCAAAGTCAACAGACCATCTACTTTAATAATGCTTACGAATTAATTGTAAGATGTGCAGGAATTGTTAAGCGAGAGCGAAGCGAGCGTCTCCACTTGACTCTCATGGCACTTCATCCTGTTTTTTTTTTTTTTTTTTTTTTGTCTGTCGATAGCGGTCAAACGGAAAGTCCGATCAACTTGAAATTTGGACCATCCACAAGCCTCGATGTGGATTGAAGGTGTATAGTTTTGAGGCAAAATCGTTCGAAAAGTTACAAAGTTACACCATAGTTACTGCAAAAAAAATTTCTTAAACAAAATGGCGGCAAAATGTGAGATAGCCATATTTTTTTAAAGCTTTTTCCGGTCACGAATATGTTTACTTTATGGTGATCTGATAAATATTGGCAAAGTTACACAAAAGTTACTCGAAAATATATTTCTGAAACACAGTGACATCAAAATGTGAGGTGGCTATCTTAAAGTAAATTGTTGTCCAGTCACAAATACACTAATGTAAACGCAATCTGATACGTATTAGAGCCAGAAATTACATTTCAAATGTTGTCAATAACTGTTAGTAACGGTGGCGGACCGTGTTGAAAACATGACGACGAAAATTCTTAGCAACGCACATTGCATTGCATCCAACACTGTCTGGAAGTATAATAGCTATGGAAATTAGAAAAAAATTTGCAATGCACATTCTTGAATTGTTGTTAATTGTTGTTTGTATTAGCATTGAAAACTTTTCGCTAGAAAGTTTGTAGATATTGACGCGCTCGCTTATCAACGCGTCAAACAGAGCGTTTTCCTAGTTGTAAACAAGGCTATTATAATAAATTATGGTTAATATGAATTTCAATTAATTTGTATTGTATCACAATGATGTTTTAACTGAGGTTAAAACGTTACAAAGTAGCCGACTTCACTTTACTAGACCTAAATCAGTACAAATAGTAAAATAGGCTTAAGTAAATAGTTGTTCTTCTAGCACATGCTAAGGCTTTATTTTCGAATTATCTTCAGACAAAATAATTTTTTTGTTCCTGTGCAGAGATGTCTTCTTCAGCCACTCCTCTTCAAAATAAATAACTTTAATAAAATCAAAAATGTACCGGTAATAGGCATAACGAAAGTTTTAAATTAAGGGTAATTTTCTTCACTATTACAATATTATCAACTTATTCATCACCATCTACATTCTATGTCAGCTGTTCGAAAAACAGTTTCTGATTGGTTACAGCTTTGGCGGCTCAGACGCTTTGAGATTTCTTCCGTAATGGATCCACACTGGATCTGGTCCGTCCACTCCCATTCTGGATTAGGTTATAAAATCGCTATATTTCTAACTTTTCTTTGGGTCCGGAATGGGAACATTAAATTTCACGATTCGGATCCGGGCCGATTTCATTCCGGGATAATTATAGAATAGGGGTCCTGAGTTATACTGATCTGTACCGGTAAGGTATGGTAAACTGGAGATGAGAGGAGAGAAGGAGAGGATATGTCAGAGATGGTTTAATGGTAGGCCTAACTTGTTTATTTTAGGGTAAAGTTTAGACAATATGTTTTATATGTTGCATTGTGTTATATTTGTGATTTTTTTTTTATATCTGCTCCCTGTGTCCAACAATGAAGTCGGGTAGGGGATAGGAAATTAATCCCATTATACTCTGGCCCCTAGGTACATCGAAGCCGGCTGGCCATGCCTGACTCTTCCCTCATGTTAACTTCCTCCGGCTCCTCCTCTTCACTTTCTTCTTCCTCTGCTCTTTCTACAAATTCTGTCCATACTTTTCTATCTTCCCACCATCGTTCCTAATTGACCTCTTCCCAAGTTGCATTTCTTCTTTCCACGTCCATTGCTATCACTTCTTCCCACCTCAGTCTTGGTCTTCCCCTCTTTCTTTTCTTATTCCCTGCTTCTTTCTCAAACTCAATTTTTGGGATCCTGTCTTCCTGCATTCTTTTTATGTGGCCAAACCACTGCAATCTTTCTTTTCCCAGCTTAAAGTTTAGACTCTCCACTCCAAGTTCCTTCCTTATCTTTGAGCTCCTTATCTTATCAATCTTGGTCACTCCTGCCACACTCCTTAGGAACTTCATTTCTGCTGCTTGTATTGCTTTTTCTTCTTTTCCCCCAACTGGCCAAGTCACCGCTCCATATGTGAGTACTGGTACAAAATATGCTTTTTATATTAACAATTAGCATTGCCTTGGTATCTCTTTTTCCCAAATCAGTTTCCTCACTAACTGGAAAAAATTTTCAGCAGTCCCCGTTCGTCATCCAATCTCCTTGTCAATTTTACCATCAGATGAGATGATGCTTCCAAGATACTTGAAATCCTGAGTCTCTACTAGTTCTTCGCCTCGCAGTACAATCTTTGGTCTATCCGCTTTCCTCTTCTTATTCCCCATAACCATCACTTCGCTCTTAGCCATACTTATCTCTAATCCAAACTCTTGAGTCCCTTCATTCCACTTATCTACTCTTTGTTGTTCTTCTTCCCGTGACTTTCCCCATATTAGAACATCGTCAGCATAAATTAAGGTTCTAGATGCCTCCGGTCCGTCTGTCTCCACTTTCCTCAATATCTCGTCAGTACTATATTAAAGAGCATCGGTGACAGCACACTTCCTTGTCTTAAACCTGTTTTGACTTCAAACCAATCTGTTCTGCCCTCCCTGGTTTCCACGCAACTCACACTCTTCATATACGTACATGCTCTGCACTCTTTCCACCAGTTTCCTGTTAACCTTCTTTTTCCTTAGGCTTTCCCAATCTCTCTCTCTCTGGGCATTCTATCATAGGCCTTTGTGAGGTCTAGGAAGACCATCCATATCTCCTCACCATTTTCCCTTTCTCTTTCCATCATTTGACGTATTGAGAAAATCAGGTCCACCGTTGACCGGCCCCTTCTAAACCCATGTAATTCCTCCCTTAAGCTTTATTAAGTTTTAAGTTTACTAAGTTTTATTGTTTTTATTGTTTGCATTGTAACAATGTTATAAATTATGACTTGTGCCTAACAATGATTTTGTAAATTACACAAAATTACACAACTGAACTGAACTGAACTGATTTACAGTGGCATACATCAAGAGTGTTGATGGGTTTACGGGCTGTTTCCGAGGTTTGGGACCAAAGCTTTGTTCCAACGTTATAAGTACTGTCACGTTTCATAGAACTTCAGCGGCAGTGGGTGGCCCGCCTCTCAGCACAAGTGAAAAGGCTTTTGATGACATGACAGAGGATGAAAGGTCAGTATGGCATACAAGTTTCATTATGCAATGGCGCTAGCGTAATAAATCCTTCTTGCAAGGTCTGCTTGATTCGGGTGAAGTATTTGGGAAGCCGGTGGAGATGTAGATGAGATCTAGTATAGGCACCGTGTGTTATTACATACAACGCTATATGTAGCCAAATTTAGAAACTTATGGGTGAAGATTTCATTCTGCGGTTGAAAATCTTCTTCTTTTCCTATGCCCGCATTTTTGGCTTATTGGGCCATCATGCATTTTCTGGTTTTCCAGTAGAGACAGGCTTCCTTTTCCTCAGTGTTGGGTAAGTTCCTTAAAAAATGGACCTTGTTCCAGTTCCAGTTCCACGCAAGGAAAAGGGAACTCTTCCCAGTTCCAAGTTTCTCTAAAAAAATGGAACTGGGGCATTCCTTAGTTCCTTTCAAAATGGAACTAAGTTCCTAAATAGTTCCTTTCCGCAAACAACCATTTTTCTTTGGATATTGCGAAAAATGGTCTGTATTTTTTATAGGGTGGTATGTTATTGCCATGAACACCAGACATTATAACAAAACGATCGAAAGAAACAGCGATGTTGTCACATGCACTTGTCGCGAAGAATTGAATAGGTCAGTGAATATTGAGATAGCTCCTTGCCCCTAAATAACTTCAACCCCCACCCCACTCGGACCACATCTTTCATCATCAATGCCTTCCCGTTTCCAATGAATTCGAATGCAGTTTCGCTGGCGATGCGAATAATTGGTATTAACACCGCTGGACCCCTATTCTGTAATTTTTTTCGTAGGTCCTGATATGGTTTCTGCCTGAATTCGACATTGATCGGATAATTGCAATTTTATAACTTTTTTGGTGCCCATTTCTGCCAGAATCCATTTCCGTGGTCCTGATATGGTTTCAGTAGCTTTTTTACTGGTGAAACGAAATCAGCCGTAATATTAAGCATGGATAATAACTGTTGACGCGTGATTTTGTACTGCAAACTGCATTCAATAATTATGTTCCATTATAATGAGTGAAAAGCACCAATAAACAACGTGTTTACTTTTCATTTGAGACAGTCTTGATTATTCGAAAATCTCAGCCGGCGCCGCGGTCTAGTGACGCCCGCCATTAGAGAAATATTAGGTCAACAACTCTAGCCTAAGCCTATTGTTTCATTGAGACTGCCGTATTACTAGGCCGATACATATAAATTCACTGTTAAGACATAATTAGATATTGGCGTAGGCCTAGGCATTACCTTGTAGGGTTCCTAGGGTATAGAGAAATTCCTAAAATAGAGAATAAGGGCATTCTAGGTTGCTTCTTGTGTTGTTAAAGACGCGTTCATGTAACTGTGTAGGTTTATGTTTATTTTGATTTGAGCAGTGTAGCAGTGATCACGGCCCTCTAAATCATGATATTGTCGGTTTCTGATTGGCTTAAAGCCTCGGTGGCTCAGTTGCCTTGTGATGTCCTCCCAAAGCGTACATACACATTTCAGGCGCTGTTATAGAATCGCTATTTTGTTCATCTTTGGCGAAGACTGAAACGGGCAAATAATTTCTGCCTGCATTCGTTTCGGCTGCTTTCATTTCAGGCAGAAGTGGAAAAGTTACCGAATAGGGGTCCTGGGGTGTTAGGGAAACATTGACTGATGTGATGGGTTGACAAGTGATATATTTCATGTTTTGTTTGATTTCGGAATGACAGTCTGAGTCATGTTGCTCTCACACCTGTGTATAGGAGGGGTTGGAAGATAAGTGACATGACACGGTTATTCCGCACGAGCGATTTGGGATTAGTCACTGGTTTCGGGTCTTCGACTTGTGCCGGTGTGCGACTAATTGGAGACCCCACGCGGGAGTGGCGTAGCAGGTGGAGGATTGGGATGGGTAGACAAGAATGAAATATTACAAAAAAAAAAGTTGTTTTAGATTTCTCGTTTCTGTCATCTTGTAAGTAAAAAACTATGTTTTGGCGCTTTCGTCCTTCAAGCTTGTACATTCAAGTAAAAATAAAAGGAACTTATGAAAGTAAGTTACAGTTCCTAGAAAATTTGAACTATGGCATTCCACAGTTCCTGGCTGGAAAAAGGAACTATAGCATTCCTTAGTTCCTTAAAAAGGAACTAGTTCCTAGGAACCGAACTAAAAAAATCCATTACTACCCAACATTGCTTTTCCTCATAGCTCATGCCAGGTGGAATGGCATCTACTTCATAAATAGTGCTGGATATTATTGTGAAATACTCAAATATCTTATTTTTTGTTTCGTGTTTGGTTTTTCTTGTTGATATGTATTTTTTATTTTGTATTGTTGTTTTGTGTTTGTTTTTTGTTTTTATTGTCTGGTTTTGTTTGTGTTTGTTTTTGTTAAGTCTAAAACGTGTCCTGATTTGGTATTTCTTCCGTGTAACTGATCCGGTTTCTACACACTTCTTTTGTTCAAAACCACCAAGTGCGTTAATAATCATATTTTTATATTGTGAAATGATAAATTATTAATCTTTTTAAGGGTTTTACAATATTTTTATTAATTTTTGACACAAAATACAGTCGTGGAAGTAGTAGTACCACAGCTCTCTGCCGGTCCGCCCCATCGCCGTTGTAGTGCTGCCAATCTAGAAGGAAAGCAAGAAAATCCCTAGATTACAATCGAATGAAATGTTCGAATCGAATCAAAAGTTGCGTTTCCGGGTAGGTAGTCGACCAAGACACTGATGACAGTGATTGATGAGGCCGACTGGAGCTATAACCAAAGCCAATAACCGTACTAACTTTCGTGGTCAATCATCAACCGGATCCCCTAACTTAACCGAATTTCGTGGGATGTCAGGTAGTTGGGCAACAGGGAAAAAAATAGAATTTTATTTTGCGTAGCATTTTTGCGATTCAAATCGAAGAATCCATCGCACTTGGGGAATTTTGTATAGCAGTTCAAAAGTGTTTTTGTACGAATACAATGACATCCCGTGGGTCATATACAAATGAAGGTGAAATTTGTATTTCTTACCTTCGTATCGTTCTCTTTCTCTTTAACTGTCACGTCTGTACTGTCGTCTGTACAAATACTGATATCATCAGAGTGTTGTAGTTTCTTTTTTAACATATTATCGATATCAATAGCAATGCATTTCGTAAATTCAACGCATTGGGGTGGTGAGTGATAAGTCTGTCCTAAATCAACGCCGTGTCCCTGTTCCAATACAATGATTATTGGGTACTTGGCGAATGCAATCTCTTCCTTCGATAAGAAATACGAATTGTCCATTTTGCTATTCACGCGTGCGTTTGTAGCATTTGATTGAATGCTCATAGCTTTTCTCAATGGCGTCTTCGTAAAAAATCCCGTCTAAGTGTTCCGCTTCCTTTCTTCATTGAACGCATTAACATGCATTTCCGACTTAGCATGCTTAGCACAGTTGTCTTTTTTTAAACTGCTACCACTAATACCTCGAAGGAAGAATTAAAGTTTCGCAAGCACTTAATAATACGGTCATGTTTTCTACAAAGTTCACAATATATGTTAACAACACATGTTTTGCTTTTACTTAATACGCACTTAAGCACAACTTTTGAGGGTCAATATCACAAATCCAATTGTTGAATGTAGATACACGGATCGACATTGTTGCAGTCACGTAAAGTTCGACACGCACGTCTTTCCGATAGCCCGACCGAATTCTTACTGACCAGCTATGGAAGGCGAAGTTGTAGATTGCGGTGGTTGCAAGGGTTGCGGCGACAATGTCTCGGTGAGCACAACACAATGTCTAGAGCCGGAAGGAGACGACTCAACCCTAAACAAAGGGTCTGGGCTTCCTAGAAACGTGGCCAATGTTTGTCTAATGCACCGTGAAATTAGGTTTAAAGATCTAACGCACTGTTTGTCATTTCTTTCGAATTCTGCCCTTTTCAAAGGGTGAAATTCAGGAAATTTGAAAGATGTATTGCGTATCAAACTCGCATCGCACATTTGCGATGCAATATTTTATTTGCGTCGCATCACATTCAAATCGCATCGCAAAGTGCGATGCGATACCGCTTATTTTTTTCCCTGTTGGGCAAAGTCACTTGTCAATCAAAGTGACTTTACTGGGCAAAGTCACTTTGATTGACAAGTGACTTTGCCCAGGTACCTGACATCCCACGAAATTCGGTTAGGTTAGGGGATCCGGTTGATGATTGCCCTCGAAAGTTAGTACGGTTATTGGGTTTGGATATTGTGTCTGGTTATTCTGTCAAACTGTGTTTAAAAACCTAAAGCGCACCGGATACAGAATAGAGATGAAGGGTATTAGGGTTTTTTCATGTACTTACGTTAGTAGACGGCACTAGACGGCACTTCCTGTTTGCTCCGAACAGCTGTGTTCTCGCTCGTACGCCATATTGCCATATTTAACGTGATTCACATGTAAAACAATGTATTTTAAAAATGGAAATTAACTATCAAAAAACGTAGTATTTGTAAAAAAAAAAGTGGAAGTTACAGATAAATAATCAGATAATGTGTATGTACGTACGTACGTAATCTATTTCCCAAAGGAATACACAAAAAAAGTGAGTAGAAACCAGATCAGTTAACTTATACGGAATAAATACCCCTGATTTAAATGGTGCCTTGCCTTTTAAGATAGACTGATGGGATTCATAATCTGCCAAAATTTTTAAAAGCCGTATTTAATTAAACAATTTTCAGAATTTTGCCGTTATCAACGTAGGAAGAACAACGCTGCTTCATCAGAAAGTTGCGTGACATTACCACTTGAGTGTTTCATTTGTTTTCACTAGTGCCCTCAGTGGCCAAACTCTGTGCCTATACATTGGCTCGTCCAGAAGGCTGTGATGGCAGGCTATAGAGCTAGGGACATGGCCCTCTGTAGGTCGAGCTTTGCCTTTGGAGCCCCCGAGAAGGCTGTGAAACAATGGAGCGTTTAGGAGCTACGGACTTTGCGCGCTCTACGTCGAGAGCTTTGCCCGCACAACGTAATTGGTGCATCTATATTGTTGCAAGAAACCAAGTTTGATGCAAATGAATCATTGATGCAATTTAAAACATTTACATGCAGGTTTGAAATCGATTTCAAAACTTCATCTATAACCACTTCAAGTGGGTTTGGATCGGTTCGAGTCAACCCTGTTTGCTCGTAGGATTGTCTTGAAAACTAGTTTTGGAACCTGCCATGTAAACACTACACTACTGCCAATACGTTTCAACTTTGCGAGCTAATTAGCTAACTAAACCAGCAGTGGCGGTGCAAATTGAGGTTATGTTTACACTTTTGTTTACTGCGCTTGTTCTCTCGTTCTTGCCTAGTATGGTTGAATTTGTGAAATGTCTTATTCCAAGAAAAATGTTTGAACAGATGAGGAAGTATTATTTAGGCCTATGTTGCCTCCTTTGTTGTTGCATCTTTTCTTTAAAAAGCAGTGTAATGTCTTGATTTAAGTGACGCTGTATACCGGGAAATGTATGAACTAACTAAATAATAAATAAATAACGTTTCCAGATTGTTGGCATGTAAATGCTCGACGAATTTGGTTTTTCAAACCTGCATGTAAACGTAGTAGGGATGTCAATACCCGGAAATATTTGTACCCGGGTACCCTCGCGCCGTACCCGGACTACCCGGGTAGTAAATAATACTAAATACGCGTTTAATCGTCATGGGTGTCAAATGATTCGCAAAGTTGTGGAGAGAGACATTATATTGTTAAACGGTATCAGGTTGCAGTGTCTTCGATGAAAACGATCGCGGAAGTATTCAACCATGGATTTATAATAGTACCTAAGATACAACGTCATAGTCCGAGCTCGAAGACGAGAACATGCGGCGGGTGCGCTCCCTCGGACTCGCAACCGTTCCGCAGCATTCTTCCATAGGCCTACAGAAGATGATACTAATTGGGCTTTACGTCTCATTTTTTTGCGACGGTAACTAATCATGATGAAGGGGGGGTATCAAGTTAAATGCCGGCAAAGTGAAAAGCGCGGCTCGTACGCTCGCTCAAAGAGGCCAGTAGGGAAATATCGCAATGTTGAATTGATTTCGTTTTGAACAGAAGAATGGAACGGGTAGTACCGGGTAACGGGTATTGAAAAGTTGGAACCGTACCCGTGTGTACCGGGCGGGTAACGGGTACCCGTTGACATCCCTAAAACGTAGTAATAGAAGATGCAGTCAACTCTGCTGTGATGTTAATAACTGATTACTCTTTTTAAGGCTGGCATTGTTTGTACGCAATCTATCAAGAGATGTGTGTGCTCGAGCAGCCGCTGTTACCGCCAGCCAGCCCTTCAATGTAATCGCCGTACGGATGATGGCTCAGTTTGTTGGAGGAGAAACTAAATATAGGTAAGTGTAGTCAGTCAAAAATGTGATGCACCCCTTCAGCTATGTCCAACTTTAACCAGGTACATTAATTTAATTGCAACGTCAGATTTTAATTACGCTTGCACATTTTTACTCCTCAATTACTATTACTAATTAGTAAAATTACTAATAACATCTATAAATGCTAAATATATGGGAATTGCATTTATTCTGTTTTCTTGCTTATTTGTCAGTCTGTGAGCATATTTCATTGCCATTTTATCACTTTTATTGTTGTTTATTAATGCTAAAATTTATTTTTGCTAATTTTGTGGCTCAGATATAAATTATGCTAATTTTCTCTAAAAATCAAAATCAGGACTAATTTATAAAGTAAGTAGAATTGTGTATGAATTTACCCAATGTTATGAATTACGATAATAGTTACTTATTAAGTTATTGCTAAGCGAGCTTACCTTAATTTCATATGTGGGTGGCCTGCGTTTCAGTCATAAACATTAGGAGGTTTATTCTTTGGTCAAGAGTGGTAGGGACCATTATCAAGTAATTTTTGGGATTGAGTCTGTTCCAGTTTTTTGTTTCAACAGTCAACGTGAAAAAAACAGTTCACATGTGTAGATATTGAAGAAAATGCAAAATGGTAGCAGGGCCAACAATATTCTGTATGAATTTTATGTTAAAACAACAGCACTCTCTCGCTGAATTTTGTTTTTGAATTATTGTCCGTTGAAATGAAACCTCAAACAAATAACAATATTGCTCCGTCAGATTTTCGGATACACCTGCGATGCTGATAGCTTCTTCCATGAAGGGGTTCATTACCCAGTCATTCACAGTCATTGTTTTTTATTTCTGTAAACTAGCACACAAACGCTGTTTCAGTGTTGTCGAAATGATTGCCAAACATTTTGAACAATTTACTTGTGACAGTGACACTAACATTGATTCGTCAAAGAATTAATAAGGCTGGGTAAATGCAGCACCAGGTAATGCAAAAATGTTTTTTCCAGTGTCTGCAAACTTTTTGTGAAATGCACGAACCTTACCAAACACTCTGAAGTCTGAACACAGTTGAATCGTGTTCGTAACCTTTTAGCTAACTGTTTGAAATAACCAGTCAAGACGTCATTGAACTCATTGTACACAGCAGGCACCGTAAGACAAGACATTACGTGAGATACCTTTCAATTGTTTTTACCTTGAACCTGCAAGTTTTTCCAAGGAGGGTGATGTTGGGGTACTATTGCAATAATAAGCAATTGTAGCTACAATAAATACTAGGAGGAGAAACGATGTGCTTGTAGTGTCCCATATATGAGGAAAGTGCCATACCCTTTATCAGCATTTCTCAAAGTGGGGTGTGTTAAAATGTGTTATATTTTCCCATTGCAGTGGGATATTTGCTTCTATTGGAGAAATCTACCAAACGGACGGTTTGACTGGCTTTTTTAGCGGTTTAACGCCGAGATTAATTGGTGAACTTGTTTCATTAATCCTCGCTGCTTCACTAACGTATACAGTGAACAAGTGCATCGTTCAGGATCGGGAGCTGCGTACATACACCTCTGCTGTCATGTCTGTAAGTACTTATCTAGTAATCCAACTTCAGATTATCACAATTGTTTGATTGTTTGTTTTTGGGAGCTGTGCACATACCTCTCTCTGCTGTCATGTCTGGAAGTAATTATCTAGTAAGCCATCTTCACATTAGGTTTGTTTGCCTGTCCTGCTTGAGCCTGCTAGATACAGCAGAGATAGCAGCTAACGCATTGCAAACTGGATGTCGGAGGAGAGAGCAGAAATAGCAGCTGATTTCCAACAGACAGGCAAACGCTCGAAATCGGTATCAACTGCAATTTCGTGCTGCAGATTAAACGGCATGGACACAGACACCAACCTAATGATACATTATGTCATCTAGTGAGACAGATGGAAGTGACATTCACAAAATAACATCTAGAAATTATCATAAAGTTACTTACTGAGCAATACAAACACATAATTTCCATCTACGATAATAAGTTCTTAATTTTTATCATCGCGTCAATTCAATTACCCGCAATTTTTAGTCTGCTGGCTCGCTGCTCAGCCGTCAGCCAGCAAAGCACTCTCTGTTTTCTGGCAGCTCCATGTGTTACAGGCCAGTGCCGAGAGAGCGGCTCAGCAAGACAGGCGAACGCGTAATTTGCTGCTAGTTGCCGATCTCTGCTTTATAGCAGACTAGCAGGACAGGCGAAACTGGCAAACAGACTTATTGCATTATGACGGTACGGCGTACAGCAAACCATGCAAACCATACATGTAGAAAATGCAAACAGTTCTCAAAGACAATATACCATATAATTTCTAGGTGTCCAATATTGGCAAATATTAGGTATTTAAGTTAGAGATGGACTGACGACAATTTACCGATACCGATACTATTTTTTGATGAATGGATTCCGATAACAATACCCGTTTATTTAGAATGTTCACAAATTAAGTTCTGAAACTACGGTATTATGATTAGGGCTGTGCGAGACTCGATATTTCGAGCGAGCGTCGAGCAGGAATGTCTGCTCGATGCTCGCTCGAGTTGTTCCCAGACGATTTCGACATATCCGCATCTTGGGAATTTCGAGTCTCGAGATTGGAATCGGGGTGCTAACTTTTGAGTCAACTATAGTTGTTTTGTTATTTTCAAAGATGTAAAGACCGAATCAATTTCATCAAGCACATTGAAGAGATATGCCTATACCACGGGTATTGCGTTTCCCAACCTAGCCACTTATTCACTATGATGTTTGCTTGTGTGAACATTTGAGGAAAGCCTCTAGTTTAGTCCTTGATAAAACCGACTGAAATTATGTTTATTTTGTTTCAGTATATAGCTAGTGCTTTAACATATCCATTCTTAGTGGTAGCCAATACAATGGCTGTCAACAACTGCGGCCTGGCTGCCGGAATACCTCCGCACATGCCCATCTATGTGAGTTGGACCGACTGTTGGAAACAGCTCACCAAAACCAATCAGCTCAAGAGGGGAAGCAGCCTCGTGTTCCGCTGTTATGCCGCGCAGCTACCGGTCGCCACTTCTGCAGCCGAGGGCGTCGGCTCAAAGAGGTCGTTCTTCGCATTTAACAAGGGACTCTAGTTGCTCAGCAGTTGATGTGTGAATGCAGTTATTGTTTTTGTGATTGTCGGGAGGGAGAGCGACATTTCTAAGATATGTATTAGGAGTGGTTAAATGGAAGCTCCCACTCGATGTTGTAATTAATATATTATATCTGCACTTATTGTTACAGAATTGTTATGGCGAGTGTACATTTACGAAATTTCAGTGTGTGTATTAAATTGCATTTCCTTTTCAAAATTATGAACCAGTTTTTGGTTTGCATCAATATTTTTTTTACATCCTGTACATAACTTGGCACGTACGCGATACATTACATAGAGGCGCGGAGTGTTGCATGTATTTTAGCAGTCTTTTAAGTGAACGAGTACAGGAAAGTGGATCTAGGACATTCCCTACTCATGCACTTTCTTTTAACCAATCATAGAATTGTGGTCAAGCCAAACCCAGTTACTTTGTGACAGCTCTATTACACTTGGGTGTGTAGAACTCCTTGAAAGTGCAATGCCATGCATCTTACTACTGACCGAGCCACAGGGAATATGTATACATAATAACGGCTACTCAAATTAGAACTTGTGAGTGATGGCTTCGTTTCATTCAACTGTTACTAGTGTACACTAAGGTAATGTTTTTAATAAAACTTGTTGGGTTATTCAACAGCAGTAGTATTGCTTTATTGATAGTTTTACTTCTATCTCCACAAAAAAAAACACATGTACAAAAAAAATACTATTACTTCCAACCTCTAGGCATTGGCATTCGGGCATTGTAATTTCCCATCAACAAGAGGCCTAAGGTTGGCCATTTCCAGGCCATACACCTAGGGGCACCCATTGTTGCTATGGATTTGTTTTGTTGATGGGAAATAACATGCAAACAACTGTTACCTTGGTAACAATGGGCGTCCCCCGACTAGGAATTCTAGAAGGTTGGAATTCATAGTCGGCCCCTACACCTAGGGACGCCCATTGTTACCAAGGTAACAGTTGTTAGCATGTTATTTCCCATCAACAAAACAAATCCATAGCAACAATGGGTGCCCCTAGGTGTATGGCCCGGAAATGGCCAACCTTAGGCCCCTTGTTGATGGGAAATTACAATGCCCGATCAACGAGCGCAAGTTGAACCGGGAGGTGGGTGCAAAGCCCGCTCGAGCCTCGTTCGTTAAAGGCGAATATGTTTTTTCTAGGGATGCACACGATAATCGATATTCGATAATCAATATAATTTCGATAATGAAAATATTATCGAATTACTTATTCGATAATCAATACAGCGCCGATAATCGATAATAGAAATATTATCGATATTTTTCATTTATCATGCGCTGGCACGGCTCGACGGAACCTCAACCGCCTCGATCCTGCATAGACTTGTCGCCGACAGCCGGGGTTGCTGGCCAGTGAGTCAAGCAGTGAGAGAGCGCGCAATGTCTATGAGCTAAAGAGGGACTGAGACAGCGCTATGTTTTGTAGCCACGGCAAGCCACCCGCTGTGTTTTTCTTTTAGTCCTTTCAATTCATTCATCGTGGTACGAGTGGCAGAAAAAAGATCGCGTAGACAAGTAAAAAGTTGTTTCGTGTTCCGTTTTGGTATTGGTGCTTGCTGCTATTAATTAATAATTAGTGAATATTAAACGCCAAATGGCCGTACTGTTTAATTTCCTGGGTATCCCATTTCATCGAATGTTTGTTGTATCAGCAATCAACAAACTGCCGAGACCCTTGCCGTCGGCTCACGGCTGGGATTTACGTGAGTGAGAGAGCGCGCGGATGGGTATTAACTATAGAGCGAGTGAGATAGCGCGCCTCGTAGGCATCAGTCGGACCAGCAGCAGCCGAGCGGTGAGAGAGCGCGCAAATGGGTATGAGTGTAAGAGCGAGTGAGATAGCGCGCCTCAGCCTCGGGGCTAGCAGCCGTGCAGTTTGCACTCGCCACTCGGGATCAACTCTCCGTCAAGAATTGCGTCTGTTCTGCCGACATTGTCGTTTGATATTATCGATCGATAATGCAGTCACCTTTTCGATTATCGATAATTTTAATTTTATCGATGTGCATCCCTAGTTTTTTCCATATAATTTTGTTATTTCAAAGTTTTATATCGACTTCTTGACCAATTATTCAACTATTCCGCTTAAAATCTTTCTCTAGACTCACGGAGCGACCAATTTGCACAGACACTTGGCTTTTATGCACTACTGGTTTTTCAAATTTGAGTAAAATGCAAAATGCTGTATTTCGATAGCGATGGTGTAATTCCAAACATTTCACTAGTTTTGCAAAATTGCTAGAGGACAAATTTCTATGTTTAGGAGAGGACTTGTTTGTAAGAGACCTGGCCCTAGTCATAAGAGAAAAGATTGCCAACACATTTAGTTAAGTGGTCAATGAGACAACTCCTATTTAGGGAACATATAAATAAAGAGGAATCACATAAATAAGAAGCCATTTATTTAGTTTGAATGAACTAGACATACTAACCATGGTTTATAAATCAATGGGCTGTCACAGTAAAGGTAAATTACAAGCTACATTACCTAGGTCTATGTTAATTGTTAGCGATAGTCATTGTATAATATCTAATAATATAGGAATATGAAGAAGGGAGGAACAACGCTACTCGGCAGCGGCAATTGCCCCGCTCTCCACTGCAGTGGCAGGGGTGGGGGTGGGGATGGGAGTAGCTTCTTCCTCCTCTGCCCCCTGGACCAAGGGCTCGTCCGTGCCACTAGCCTCGGGGGCGGCAGCCACATCGGACACCGGGGCCGGCTCCGTCTTCTTGGCGCTCGTACCGAACCGATCGTACCGTCCACGGTCTCCGCCCCCCTCCTCGTCTTCATCTGAAGACTTGTTCTCCCGGTCAGCCAGAACCAACAGGTTGTCCACGTCCGCCCACAGCGTCTCGTCCGACACCAGATCCACCACCTTCTCTACCGCCCCCTCCACCTCCTTCTTCAATGCCGTCTCCTCCTTTTTGTTAGAGTCCTCGTCCTTCTTCTGGAAAATAAAGCACACGTCTGTATCCGGGGTCGTATATGTCCCAATGCCAGGCTATGAGACATTTCCACACTTGGGTATTTCATGTATATTATGAAATTCTCAGAAAATAAGATTACGGCCGAGACTTAAAAAGTGGGACCTTGTAACGTTTCATATCATAAACAACTATTTAGGGGTGTGCGAGTACTCGAATTTACGAGCTTTTTCGATCTTTTTTTTAAGCTCGGAACCGAGCCGAGCTTCATTTTCGGCTCGATATTTCCAGCCAAGCTGTCTAGGCCAAGGTCTAGGCCTTAAAATGTCAGTCGTCGCACGGTTTCAATTATATACTTCTATAAACGCCGACTGGAGAATCGAAAAGGCAGAAACGAATATTTAGGTGTCTGCAAGTACGATGAAGTTAGAAAAATTTCGGGGGGTTTTAGGGCCAGCTTGGCCTAGGCCTAGCTGGGCTTTCCCTAGGCCCCAATCTCGTGAGGATAAAATGTTACATCTCTAGATGCAGCACGATGTTTCGTTAAGGTGAATTCACGACCTTGCGTGGCCGTGCATGCAGCGCCGTCCGTGCTGCTGCAGTAGTGAGTGGGAAGTTCTATGTGTTCACGACCCGGCCGGCACAGATGCGGTTTCACTGCCTAGGCCTATTGTATCACTAGGACTGCCGTATTACTAGGCCGATACATATACATTCAGTGTTAAGAAATAATAAGATATTGGCGTAGGCCTAGGCATTACCTTGTAGGCTTTCTAGAACATAGAGAAATTCCTAGAATAGAGAAATATAGCATTCTAGGTTGCTTTTTGTGTTGTAAAAGACGCGTTCATGTAACTGTGTGTAGGGTTATGTTTGTTTTGATTTGAGCCGTGTTGCAGTTTGGTTGCAGTGATCACGGCCATCTAAATCGTGATATTGTCTGTTTCTGATTGGCTTAAAGCCTCGGTGGCTCAGTCGCCTTGTGATGTTCTCCCAAAGCGTACATACACATTTCAGGCGCTGTTATAGAATCGCTATTTTGTTCATCTTTGGCGACGGCTGAAACGGGCAAATAATTTCTGCCTGCATTCGTTTCGGCTGCTTTCATTTCAGGCAGAAATGGGAAAGTTACCGAATAGGGGTCCAGAGTAGGCGTACCATGCAGACGAAAAATGTCACAGCCAGTGTGAGCCATCAGAATATATACGATCTATGGAGGTATGACTTGCGTGCAGTGCTGCAAAAGTTGAATGTCGACCAACTTCGGCAGCGCTGCACTGCACTGCATGCAAGTCGTTTCTGATTGGTCTACCAGCCGCTGCACCGCGCTGCATGCACGGCCACGCAAGGTCGTGAATTCACCTTTATTCTGCGAGTAGAAAAACAGATGCTTTCTGCTTTTCACAGTAAACAATAAACATCTAGCTCGAATTTTCACGAAAGTTCTAGCCAAACTTTCATAGAGAAATAAAACAGCAAACTTTGTTTGTTCTGCTTTTTTGGAGACAAACATTGAGCAATGGTAAGGGGACTGCAACCGTCCACTGAGTACAAAGTAACCCCAACTGTATTGTAACTAGTGATAACATCGATTAACCGAAAACCGGTTTCGAACCGGTTTTGATAAAAACCGGTTTCGAATTTTAGATTTGGTTCTGCTTTTTTGCGCGGCGTGTGGTTCACCCTCGCTAAGAGCCACTCCTCTGACGGGCGGGCGGGCGGGTTGTGGATTGCCTAACGTGGTGTCCTGTAGCAACAAGGAACCACCTGTCGACTACTTAGATTTCGTCTTCTTTCCTGGGATTTCCTTGTTTGTGTGGACTAATTAGCAGCTGTGTTATACAGTAAAACTGCCTTCGTACGTTTCGCTTTTCTACGTGTCTTAGGTTAATGCGTTCCAAAAATCAGTCGTCAGGGAAATTTGATCCAATAGTACGTTTTCTGTGTTCTCATAATCGGTTTTTCCGGCCAGTTAGTGAGCCGAATTCCAAGTTGTTATTGTTCACGCGCTACCACGTTAGTCATTCATCCCAGTCCGCAAAGCGCCCCCCCCCCCTCCACCTTCCATCGCTCAACACAATGCAACCCAGCCGCCAGTGAGTGACTTGACCTTGACCAGCTGCATCTCGTTCCGCGTGGGAGGGGGGGGCTCTGAAAAGGTCGTTTTATCTACGATCTCGGCTGCCGGCACTGAGGTTCTTTACCTCCCTCGCTGATACAACCTTACGTAAATATGTTTATTTTTGGAGAGCGTTTTTTTTTTTTGAAAACCGGTTTTAAACCGGTTTTGAATTCGGTTAACCGATTAGTAATTTTAGTAACCGATGTCATCACTAATTATAACGTTATTTTTATCCAACATTGTGATATGGAATTTCGATCTGTTTGTAGCTTCAGTTGCAATAAAATCAATATTTCACACGAAATTTAGTTTACTTAAGTATGTCCTAATATTCTACTGAAATACAAATGCATTTTAAAAAACAAGTCGAGAAGTTGAAAAGTTGCTGTTACTGTATTCATACACTCTCTAAGCTCCCTAATAATGCAACTACCGTGCGATCTATAGTCGGTACTGTGAACTAAATGGCCATCGCTAGCGCAACCCAAAGTCGGTAAAACAGTTCAACTCAACTGTTTTACCAACCTACCACGCAACAATAACAGGGTTGTATAGAGTTACGTTATATGTAACCCTTTAATAATATAATTATGTAACTTACATATTTTATAAACAAAGACGTACTTGATCTTAGATGTAGGCCCTACCGAAATTTCGGTATACATACACTTCCTATCGCATTGCATCAACTGAAATAAAATGCAGCCGTAAATTTACAATTAACGCTATTTCAAAGGCTCGGCTCGAAGATCAAGCTTTTTTTCTCATACTCGGCTCGGCTCCACTTAAAAATCGTAGGCTCGCACACCCCTACAACTATTATGTACATTTGATTAATGCAGGCCTGCCGTTTTTACGGATATTTGGGGTGGAAAATGGACAGCAGGATTTTTACAGTCATTTACGGATTTTTCGAAAATATTGTATTTCGCGGGTAATATTAATGTTTGAACGCGATCGATAAAGAAGTCCATGACGTTATCGACTTAGGCCGGTAAATAGTCCGCGCGTAGTAATTTTCTCCGTGAAGTAGGCGTGAACAGCTGTGAGGTAACACAGAACTCGCCCGCAGTAATGACAGCGCGTACTACCCAGCGACCAGCTTGCCACGCCCACAAGCAGGAATTCACTGTAGCTTCAAAGAAAGTAGTCGCAAAAATATCATCGCGGTTCTTTTTTACAAAATATTTTTACCCGATTGAGATTCGAATCCTAAAAATGGATTCGGGTAATTTCTGGACCCGGGTAACCCGGGTACCCTATGATATCCCTAGTAAAAAGTATGTTTTTTTAATATTAGACTTGCCGAGATCGATTAAAAATGTTAATTTCAAATGTATGGATATTTTCAGGATATTTGACCCACTCCAACGGATTTAATTTTTTCCCTGGTGGCAAGCCTGGATTAATGTGTCAACAATGGAGTTGACAATTATGAGCGGCTCTTTTGGAATGACGCGGCTTTCCTTAATTATTACCATCCAGCACATTAAAAATTTGTTCGAATTTTGTAATATTGAACACATCGAGTGTCCTATTTATGTTTCTGGAACTATTTACTAGTTCCCAACATCACAGAATTGGTACTAACTAAGTTTGTTATACTGAGGGTTTACTGTACTATTTTCATTATATTTAGTATTGAAACAATGATTGTGCACAGTTATCGACGAAAACTCTTATAGAAAGCAATCTTGTTCTTTACTTTGTTAATGTAATCTGGAAACGAGTCACATGACTTAGCAGATGAAGAACACATGCCTACCTTCTCCTCTGACACCTTCTTGGCCTCTGCCCTCTCGGCCTCCTTGCGATGCAGAGACTCGGCCTTCTTCCGCAACGAGCGGTCGTCTCGGTAGTGGACGTAGCGTTGGAGGTGCCCACGGTTGCGGCAGTGGATCGCCATGGCACGGTCCTGGTTGTCAAGACGCGGCAGGTAGATATTGCAGAGCTCGCAGAATAGCACCTCCAGCTGGCAACAACACATGAATCAGTTGTTGCAAGTTGGACAACACGGGCATTTGCAGCGGATCAGTCCGCCACTCACTCCAAGCGTCATAATATGGTGGATATATTTGCGCGTAAATATGCTTTAAATTACATCTCGCACTGAACAGTTTCGGGGCATTTTTTTTCAGAACCGGGTCAACATGTGATCCGTCAAGTTGAGTAGGTAAACTGATAAAGACTGGGTCAAGAGTTGTAAACTATCAATTATCGAATTTAATAACGTGTTACTTAACTTACTGGTCAATAGACAACGAAGTTTTCACTCCGGTTTACGAAACCATTGTATAATTTTTTGATACATGCTCAGGAGTTTCACATTTCAGGTGGTTTTCAACAAACTGATGATTGACATTTAGAATCAATTAAGTGACAATGTTGATTATTGAAAACAAATAGAATAGGCAAACCTATTGATTTTTGTAGGTGTATCATTGATTACAGTGCGAAGGCTATGCGAGTCACAATGTCACCAGGGTGTGCTGCTTTTTTATGCTGTATAATGACGCTGGGTTATAGTATGTCAAAGACACAAATAAAGCAGAGATATAGTTGGCTGGCATTTACCTTGCGGACAAACTCGGAGCCTAGGTTCACTTCCTTCTTCATCTTTTCAGGATCGTCCCCATCAACTTTCTCTTTACCGTCGCTGCCTTCATCGATGTCGTCTGCATCGGCGTCTAAACAAACCATAGCCAGGAAACACATTATTATATGCATGTAATGGGTAGAGGCCTATGATTTTCGCGAGGCGCGATAACGCGAAAAATTAAAACCCCGTTTTTTTTGACAGATCTTTATGTTTTATGCTAAATGAAGCCATTTGCAATTGGTTTTGAATCGCGAAATAACACGAAATAAATTTCATTCCACGAAATCTGGCAGTTTTAGTAAATAACGCGAAATTAACACGATATTTGAATAAAAGTCCGTAATTCTACTTTCAAATTTCGATTTTTGGCATTTATTTTCGTTTTCGTTGCCGTAGCAGACATCATGCACTGGTTCGGTACACGGAGTTTACAATAGAGTGCGTTAAGTTTGTGGACAGTGCTGCCGTTGGAACTTCGACGAACTAATATGCTTGACATATCGATTCAAAAATCGATCTTTTTCGTTTCGATAATAACCACTGCACTCGGAAAGATATGTTGCAAGGGCGGTGTTTTCTCATAGCAACAACTTCCGTTCGTGACGTCACGTTTAATGGCGTCGTTGTATTTGCGAGAGGAAGACGTATAGTGACGGCAAACCGTGATACAAGTTGATAAAATGGGTAAAACTTCTAAAACTATATTTGATCGTGAGAGAGAGTTTGCAAAAGAAGGGTTTTATGTTTCGGATAAAGTTAAGAAAATTATGATGTGCCGATTTTGTAACGTGAGGATAGACTGGACTCGGCGGGACACGTGTTCGAAACACATTGAACATAGCAGTGTGCATAAAAAAAAGAAAGAAGATGCAGGAACCGTTCGACAAACAACGATAGAAAACTCGTTCGCATCAGGCAGCCAAGCCACGGTCGAGAAAAAAGAATTCATAAATGCGACTTGCAAAGCATTTTTGCAAAGTAATATCCCCCTAGAAAAACTGGATTCTCCTCACCTCAGGACGTGGATGAACACCTACATAAAAGGTAAAAATCTTATTTAACTTTCACCAGTGCATAAATATAAGCTAAAGCTCAGGGAATATAGCTTTAGGTTGTAGGCCTAGGCCTGCTATAGGGGCCTAGGCCCTAGGGCTAGGCCTCCCTATCCGAATCCAGCCCATACTAGGCCTAGCCTACCTAGGCCTAGGCCTAGCCTAGGCCCTAGGGTTAGGACCAAGTCTGAGTCCAAGATATAGCTCAAAGCCGTCTCTACTAGGGGGCCTAGGCCTAGTGTAAATATAGGCCTACATGTAAATAATACATGAGTTTCTAAGCTTAGCATTAAATGCATACCTAGGCATAATTTTAGATTGATCTAAGATCTAGGCCTAGGCCAGGCCTAGTCTAGGGCTTGGATGTTCCTTAATCTAAGCATAGGCCTAGCACAATCCATGCAATAATATAGACAATGCATGAATTCATGCATCGTCAGTTTCCATTGATTAGAACTAGACTTGGGCCTTCTTCTAATTAAAAATGCAAGCACTAGGCCTAGTTAATCAATGTATTTTTCTGTTTACAGGTGCTGGGGATTTGCCTAATGCCTCCACAATGCGGTTGTCATACGTCCCAAAAGTCCGTGAGGAAGAAGAAGCGTGCATAAAAAATGCTGTCCGTGACAAGTTTGTTGGCATCATGTGCGATGAAACCACGGACAGAAAGGGCCAATGCGTCTTCATGGTTTTACTTAAAGTCCTTGACTGCAACAATGAGCCGAAAATGTATGTTGGAGGGGTGAAGATTCTTGAAAGTGCTGACCACAAAGAATGTTCAAGGGCGATCTTGGAGGTCCTGAATAAGTACGAAATAAAATTCGACAATGTTGTATTTATGGCATCTGACTCAGCCAAATACATGGGGAAATGTTTTAGGACCCTGAGAGATGGGTTCCTCAGCGACAAACTCATTCACATAGAATGTTGGGCCCATAAGCTCAATCTCGTGGGCAACATTTGGCAGAGCGAGTTGGCAGAACTGAACGAGTGTGTGACACATATTAAAAACGCCTTCAACAATGCTAGGAAACGGAAAAATCATTACATCTTTTATTTGAAAGAACATTATCCACACATGGTAGCCAAGCTGTTCCCGCTACCGGTAATGACACGGTGGAATTCGTGGCACCACTCCGTGGAGTACGTCTGCGAGTATCTTGCCCCGATGGTCGAGTTTTTCAAAAATGTTGAAGACGGAGGAGCTTCCATCCAATACTTCAAACAATTGAAAAAGGATGAGCAGGACGTCATTCAGTGCCAATCGGCATTTGTTGTCGAACACTGCAAGGGAATAATTGAAATGGTGGTAGTTCTGGAAGGGTCGTCGTACCCATATTCGCATAAACTTCATGGGAAGTTAATGGATCTTCAAAGGGGGCTCGGCATTGTTAGCGACGGAAACTTTAATTTCCAAACAACTGCGATGCTTCAAGAGGTTCATCAAAAAATTAGACCAGGACTTGTGCAGAACCTGAAGAACGTTGCCGTGAAGTCATCTACCAAATTATCATCTTTACTTTCCCTCGATCCAGCCAAACCTTTTCTCACCGCAATAGCCAAACTGTTTGATCCTCGAGACCTAGTTTCAACGACAACCGAAGAAGTTAAAATCAGTGCCAAGCATATTCCGTTCCTTGAAGGTTTAGCCATTAACGTACTTCTGGAAGGTCACTGTGCATTTAAAGCCAAAGTGTGTAGTGAGGTGTCCCAAGGCAAGGAAGTGGTGGTTCTAACCACATTGTTAAGTATGAAGATGGACCACAGCGAGTTCGTGGAATGTGCGGTTAAGGCAATCTGGGTGCCAGTGTCAAACGTAGATAGTGAGAGGGGTTTCTCTGCGTACAATAACATTCTGACGGATAAGAGAACCTCTTTAAAACCAGAGAATGTCGAGTTAATGGTGGCATTAACCTTTGGGCATGCCAAAGTTTAGTAAGCAGGTTTGTTTTCTTTCAGAAAATTCAATTTAAATTATAACATTCTGCTGATATTTTTACTGACAGTTAGGCCTAGGCCTATGCTAATTTGTTTACTTGACATATTTACTGTATTTTCAGAATAAATATTAATTATTCCACTGAATAAAATGAAATGATCTAGGCCTAAATCTATATATTCCTAGTCCCCTTCAATCCCTGTGAATCCAAGATTTAAACTTACGTAGGTAACATAGCGTTGGTAAACCTCGGCACACATTCTTTCGACATGTTGCGCCTAACATTTCCAAAAAAACTGCGTTTTTGAACACCGCATTTGAAAAATAAACACCGCTTTATGCACCGCTTTTGAAAAATAAACCCCGCTTTATACACCGCTATTGAAACTTTTATGTACCGAAATCCAGTAATTTTATTCACCATAAATCATTGGCCCTAGTAATGGGTTGTTAGTCTATAGGTAGAGGCCTGTGACAAAACCGTTCGTTTTTATAAACTACTCTAATGTGCTACCAACTCCTATGACGTCATATGCCTTTGCTCCAACTCGCCTCCTGCAGTGCGACTGCTACTACAGAACGAACAGACCTATAATGTTGGAATAAAGAGTAGCTACATATATATACCATATATATAATACGAAGAGAACGAAGTTCAAGAAAATGATGTGTCGAGCTTGGCATGCCGATACCAACTCCTGGGATGTCCAAGATCAAGATCAATGGTGGAAACACCCCTTTACCCCAAGTAAATGACATTGGAATAAAGAGTACCTAGCAATATATACATATTTCAATTATTTTCAGGGGACTAGTTATTCACAAATTCTATTTGAAATTCATTCTCATTCTCACACACCTAAATCATGAAGGGTCCATCAATTTTTTTAAAAGTCTGACAAATGTTTGTCTGCTTACCTCCAACTGAATCCAGGATCATGAAGTTCTCCAAGTCCACTTCCTTTTCATCTCCATCAATGTCACTACCAGAACCATTTTCCTCGTTCTTCAGTCGAGTAACTCGCTCTTCTATGCGAGCCTTGCGCTGAAATAGACAGTTTGTCTTAGTATTCTAAACATTGAACCCGTCTCGATCTTATGTCGAGAGAGCCCTGACAACAACAGTCCTTAATTAGATGCCATGCAAGTGAAATTTTACAAAATCCAAACAAAATCAATTTTTTCTGCCTTTAAGAATTTGTTCATATTTCCCATTGTGGTGGCCACTTAATGGTGTCCAAAATGTACTTTTTATGAGCTAACAAAGCAACTGCTTTTAAAGAGTAAACACAATAATGTGGCATTGTTTTTAAAAAGTAACTACTAATCGATTTCGGACATTTTAAACAAGTAATCTTTCAAAATAATGTTTATACCTTAATGTGATCCAAGGAGCAAGCGTGGTTCTCGTAGAGCATGGGGGACTTGAATGTGATCCTACAAACCCTGCAGTAAGGTAGGAGGAACTTCTTCATGGACTGATGTGTCTCGGACATCATGTGCTGCACCTTTTGCTGTCGATAGTTAAGCTTACAGACGTGGCAGAAGTTGGTGCGAGCAGACAACGAACCTGAAACAATCATTAGGGATAACACTCATAGGCCTACTTACTACAAGAACTACTCACTAGGCATATTTAATAGGGCTGCCCAACGATAAAAAAATTCATATCGATATCGCGGATGTAATTATTGATATCGTATTGCGATATCGAATTTTTTAAACTCGGTATCGATATCGCCCATATCGTAATTTTTTTTTTCAAACCAGCCAGAGACCATTCATTATAAACAATTTAAGACTCCGCCGGAGATGGGGGTATCGTGGATTTCGGTAGCGGGCTGAGGAAGAGGGGAAGACTTGTGGGCGTTCCTTTGTGCAAAGGACGACGCTATGACAAAGACAGAGAGAGAGACATTAATGCCAGTTCCCCCTGTGCCTCTCTCCAGAAATGTTAGGAGACCCTATGCGATAACAACTCAAGGTCGAGATACAAACAAAGAGCATATTGTGTGCATGCGCGGAAGCGAAGCTCAGTAGTAAAGATACAGGATTCTTGTAATAGTATTATTCTTCATATTTCTTGATAGTTTCGAGTAACTGGAAACAAAAAGCGTTGCTTATACATAATCGGTTTTAAACCGTTTATCTGTTATTCTATTTAGGCCATTATCTTAAATTATTTTATATATTATAAATATAATATAATACAATACAATACAATAAAATACAATACAATACAATACAATATAATATAATATAATATAATATAATATAATATAATATAATATAATATAAAAAAAAAAAAAAAAAACGTACATGTGGGGGAGTACGAAGAGTAGGCCGGCCAAGAGATAGATGGAGGGACCAAATAAAACAAAGCATCGAAGAAAGAGGTGAATCATGGGATAGGATTAATGAAGAAAGACGCTGGGAAGACAGAAAGAAGTGGAGAGAATTATTAGAAACGGCAGTTATAGAAGAAAACGAAGAAGATGAGGTGCTGAGCCTGGCTAGCAAGCACTAGAAGATAGCCCGAGAAACTGGTGACTTGTCACCCCCCGACCCGACGAATGTTGGATAAGGGTGTTTGATATATATAATATAAAATAATATAATATAATATAATATATTATAATATAATATAATAAATATAATATAATATAATATAGTATAATATACTATAATAACACAGGTCTTTTCTCGGCCGGTAGTAGCCGCGCGTACCGGTAAAAGGCGTCAACTTCACCCCTATAGCCCTAGCCGGCTGGTTTTCTACGATTAGCCTACCTAGAAAACTCAGTTACATACATTGTCACTGCATGAACTAATTTAACAACACACTTTTCATATACTTCGTGTCCCATTCTTATTTACATGTTAATTACGAAAGCATATAACAAATTTCATTTAGCCCTTTGAAATAATTTGCCAATATTGACTTGATTGGTAATTTGTCATGTGATAATTGATAGATAATACGTGCGTTCGAAAATAGCAATTTCAGGAAATATAAATCATAAGTAAATACTAAAGAATAGAACGTAGTGAATAATGCATCTCGTGATGCATGATGAGCGTACCAGTAAATTCTGATAATTACATCTGTCACCAAGAAACCTTTTTCATTTTATTTCCTTTTTCTGGTCAACTATATTACAGTTGTTGAATCAATTTTAAAATTGATTGTTTCTTGTCACACGAACATTGAAAATGCGAGAAAAATGTACAATTAATAACTAGGCGTACTTCAAATATCAGTTTGAAATACAATTTGTGACTATCTTGGATGAGCGTAGAAAGTACACATACGGTATAAGGTGCGTGACATTGTAGATTGTGTATTGTCTACGCTGAAACTTCGAAAAACCCAAAACCTGAGACAAATTTGTTTATTTTCTGCATAGTATTATTTATTCATAGTTACTGATATTATTAAGTTTAAAGTATTGTCTACAATATGTTTATCAACGTTTCATATGTATAGACATATTTAGGTCCAAACTATAACGAGTTATGAGTGTAGGTTTTTATTACCTCTCTTGTACATAAATCTGTTTACCTTGATGCACTGACTATTTCCAACAATGATTTGCTCATAGGAGACAGCGTACTTTAATTTATATCTGGTAGTATGTTACAACAACCTGGTCGGGGGTGCTTCACTGGCGTCGAGTAATGTAAGGGTTCTCTTATATATTGATACATATCAAAAATTTAAAGAACACCATTATTGGCTAAAATCTATACTAATTCAAGGGCATCATTTACGTACATTAATTGAAATAGCATAATCGTGCAGGGGTTTAGCAAAGGGACGATCAGCGTGCTCGCCCCTGCCCCCATAACCCCCCCCCCCCCCCCCCCCTCCAGGCAGAAAAAAACGAAAACATTCAGTACGTATACGCTATGTTCATATGCCTTGTTTAAACTTGTCTGTATTCGTGTCCAATGTCTCCAAATTAAAAACATTTTGCAGTTGTAAACACTGTAAAACATTCCAAGTCTAATGTTAGTGTACTGTAGAGCAAGAACAGCGCCTGCAGACGCCTCCGGAGCGCTGAGCCACAGCTACTGTTCAAACCCGGTCTTAGGGAAAATTACAAGTGAGACACCTCAAAGGTTTATTGTTTATGTAGCCTTTCTACGTACCAAAATTTGTCAATAAATCCAATTATTATTTTTTTTTTTTTAATTTATTTATTTATTGGTCTTTAACGTCGTACTTTCTGTTTACAGAGTGTGCATTAGTGTAAACTACTCAATGTTAGTGAGGGGTGTTACGTTTATGTGTACTGTAACATCCTAGTCGAGCTTATGGACGGAAGCGATGAAGGAAAACGGGACCATTTACCAAAGTTTCAAGGTTGCGTGCGATGGAGTTGAGCGCAAGCGGCTGGGTGATGTGCCTCGTGGCCATGGGGGGGGGGGGGGGGGGGGGTTATGGAGGAGGAATAGGGCTGGCAATTGCGTCATACATAAAAGTCATCCGAGTCTTGAGCTAGAAAATACATATATATTTATTGCTGTTGATAGAATTCCTGCATAGATAGCCAGGGGCCAATAAAAGGTTGGAACGAAACTTTTTGGATGGGTCTCCCCGTATCGTGACCAGATGGCTAGGACTGAATTTCGGAACACTTTTTTTACCTAACCTAATGCAGGTGTAAACACTGTCGGAGGTCAAATGTTCGCTGAAAGTGAAACGGGGACAGTGGTTTTTAAGGGATTTTAATCCTCTTACTCGACATTTACATTTTTTAGATTTTTATTCCGTGGGGAGAATACAAATATCAATAGGATAATTGCTTCATTATAGAAGTAGCCTATTACTTTTAAAAAGAGCATTATACCTTTATGTACCCTGTCTACACTTCTCAATCACAAATCACAATTTACAATAACACTATATAAATGGTATAGGGGCACATGGTTATTAATACCTAATAATAATTGATAACGTAGCAGTAGCACTGAGGGTCAAATCCATGGTCGTGACTCAAGCCTTCCTCAACTCGGTCTCTCCTCAGCCTCGCTCAACCAGTAGTCACGGAACGGCATACCTTGTGGAGGGAGGGCTCTTGTGATTGGCGATTGGGCGAGGCTGAGGAGAGGCTGAGTTGAGGAAGGCTTCAGTCACAACTATGCATTTAGCCATAAGTGTTGATGCAATGCAATTTGCCAGACTATTTTTTCTAAAGATCTAGAAAATAAATGTCCATGATTAGCACATAAATCTGCAAAAATACTCAATACTCAAAAGTGAACTTTACGTTATCAATATTATCGGAACTGATTATATATAAATTAATAATATGCTTTGCTATACCAATATATCAACTGAATATACTGTTTGAGACATGAAAAATATGGAATGGGTTGGGCCTAATAATTATTAAATAATAAACACAATAATAATGATAGCACAAAAGTAAAAAATTCTTCTAACATTTGAAATACAACTTGATACAAATTCAATTAATCTCATTAGTTACAATTAAACATATTTTTCAGAAATGTTTACTTTTTAACACAATATCTCTTCTGGAAATAGCAAAGGCTTAAAACTCGTCCTGTGTATTTTAAAGTTCAGCGCGAAATTACATTTACCACTAACTGTTTGCCTTCACGTAATTTCGTTTTTTCTCGTTGAAAATTGTAATTTTTAAACGCAAATCAAAGACAATCGTGAATTTACCAATTTCGGGACAAAACTAAAAGGCGCCCCGAATTGTAACATTTCGGGACGCGGGACACTTGGGTCGATTCGGGACTGACCCGCATTTTTCGGAACGTCTGGTCACCCTACGGGTGCCGCCACTGTGAACACTGATAAAACGAATCTTAAATTTTTCATATTGTAACATTTACTTCAACAGAAACGATTGGTGGATGATTACCTTTCATTACTGCATTTGTCTGTGTCCGTAACAACGAATTTACCCGAAGAAGTGTTTACAATATCCTCTACTACTTTAATGTCAAATACACCAGAAGTTGCACAGTGACCGAGCTGTTGGCTACCGAGAATGGGGTCACACTTTCCTGATCAGTGACCCTAAAGAAATAAATAAAACGATTATGCATCATATAACCTTAACCCAAGAAACGTTTTCATTTCATTTTAACACTTCTAAAGGGTTATTTTCTGCACACAGCACAAATAACAGTCAACGATAGTGTAATGTGATACGCTTTTATGTAAATCAGGAATTTGTTTTCTTACTAGGCCGTAGTACCACAATAATTATGAAGATGTCTATCTATACCTGGTTGTACTTTCCACTTTCCAGCGGTTCCGTGAAGCCTCAGGAAGCCTTCTTTTTTTCCTTCTAGCCGTTAACTTGAGGCCTGATTTCCTTCCCATTATTAATTTCTCACTCACAGTTCAGGCCCTACACTATAACAATGGCACATTCTCTGCCGTGTTTGAAAACAACACGGAATAGCGGCAAATTTATTTAGATAACCATCATAGTAAAAAAAATCACTTACCAAAAGTGTGAAAGAAAATCAGTGATAATACACTAATATGGAATCACAAATCTACAATACACCGAATATAATAACAATGATCGAGAAAGACGCTTCCGTTAATTACTGCACTTCATTATTTTCTACGGGCACGATGTTATATGTTCGTATGTCATCTGACAGCATGCGTTCGTACCGAGCACGTGGTAACAGACCGGCGGGGGAGGAAAAGGAATTACGTCGCGGACCAATCAGATTTCACAGCCTGCCGTCTGCGGGCGATGTCTGGCTTTCCAACGGAACGGACGAGGCGCGCGATCTCTTGAGCAATCATAGAACGACGATTATAGTAACTCACGTCACTCTTGCCTTTGTTTTGCCCTTTTTATTAGAATTTTGATGAAAACTATTATGGAATGATGCTGTATTTGATAGAGGAAGAATTACATTTCATAATCATGTTCGTAAATCTCCAAAAAGTACTAAAGCAAGAAAAATACGCAAAAAGGTCAATTTTAGTTATATTGACCTTGAAATGTACAGTAGCTGAGAAAAATAAATTAAAACGCGTCAAAATATTATTCTTTTATATAATAAAGAAAACCCTATGTAATTTTGTGCACTCATTTCTTAGTAATGCGTCACCAAACAGTCGCGTGCATAGCGGTTTCAAGTGTTTTCAACAGCAATTCTCATTAAAAATCATACAAAATATATTTCGATAGTAAAAATTTTTTCGTATCTGTACATAGCTATGTATTATATACAGTTATAACAAAATAGGTGCCTGATTACATTTTGTTACGTAATGTTAGCCGTAAATGAGCCAGAAAAATGACGTGTTTTGAGATTTTGATGTACTTTGATATCGAATTCCTATAATATTCCAATTAAAAATTAAAATTTGCATGTATAAAAAGATAGCTCATGTCTTCACTTGTTAATGGCAGAAAACTTTATTTAGTTTGGTCAAACAGTATACGAGAAAAGTGCACCCGAAAAATGTGATATTTCTACCGTCACCTCCGGTGGTCTCTTAATATGAATAATTTAACGTCGAAATGTTTTACTATGTGCGTCAATTTGTGTGTTGTATTATTTAAAATGTACCCGCAAAACAGCGATGTTGTGATTGGCGTGACGTGACGTGAGTGTGACGGACTGGCAGAACGAGCGCGGGCGCAACAGACTCCCGGCCGGCGGGCGATGAGGGCGAGTAGGTACCAACGCAAATGTTACAGTGTATGTACAAAAATGCAGAAGCACAACACCGCCAAACTTTTTTTTTTACTACAGTTGACACTTGATCGATATCGCGAAACGTACGATATATTAATTCTATATCGATATCGAATTATTTTTCTACTATCGATATCGTATCGAATTATCGATATCGTTGGGCAGCCCTAATATTTAACCTACTAGGAAAACGCTCCATTTGACGCGTTGATAAGCGAGCGCGTCCATATCTACGAACTTTCTGGCGAAAAGATCTCAAAGCTAATAAAAACAACAATTTAAAACAATTCAAGAATGCGCATTGCAAAATTTTTTCTGATTTCCATAGCTATTATACTTCCCGACATTGTTGAATGCAGTGCAATGTGCGTTGCTAAGAATTTTCGTTGTCATTCTTGTCTAGTGTTTTCAACATGGTCTGCCACCGTTACTACTTATTGACAGCAATAGAAATGTAATTTCTGCCTTTAATACGTATCAGATCGCGTTTAAACTACAGTGGAGCATCGATTATACGTTTCGAACTTACACGTTTTTCGTATTTATACGTGATTTCCATATGGTCCCGGCCATTTCCCATAAGAATCAATGTTAAAATAATTTATTTGTAGAGATCCTTGTATTTCGCAATGCGCGATAGCGCGAAATCACTTGAAACGTGCAGCAATTGAAATATGTTGGCATGACAGTCTGTTGTGAGTCCAAAAATAGTCTTTTTGAATCGCGAAATAAAACGAAATCCCGTGTATACGCGAAATAGCATAAGTTTACTGTTATAAAACGAAAATAAAAAAATAAATAAATAAATTCACATTTAGAGTCTACCCACTCAGTAACTAAACTGATTTGCAGTGGGGGACTTTAATTTAAAGACTGAAGCTGTGAATTGACGCCAAATCGACTAATTTCTGTCAAAAACCCCACATTTTTTACAATAGATAATTAATCAATAAATAACATACTCATGGTACTAAAAATTGCATTTCATTCCGTAAGTAGAATCCTTACTGACTGTATTACCTTCCGTTTCCTTTTTTACTATCATGGTAGACCTACGCGACAATGTAGGCATGCCACATACGTTAAAATACAAGATACAAATTAGATTTTGTAAATTAAAATTGAAACACCTCCAAAAAGCTGGAATTACTGCTCAACAGCGAAATTTGGATTTAATAAAACAACATATGCTAAAAAATAAAACCATTTACAAGTATCTCTAGTTATTTGGTTATACGTTATTTTCGGTTATGCGCGACAGAAATTGTTCCCCCCAGACATCTTAGTAGCGATTATACGCTAATTGGTTTTATTTGTCATCCGAAATCACTTCCTGGAAGCGCAAGCTTTATCTCGTTCGGGATACGCAGCTGTGAATGCGCGAGAATGGAATTGATTTGACATCGATGTCGAAACCAAAATTGACGTTCGATTTGACATCGATTTGCAATCTCAAATCGTGATAATCGTTCGACATCGAAACTTCCGTGCAGTATTTAATTTTCAAATATCCCGCGTTGAGAGCGCGGAAGTTGGTCAAACTGGCAACCATGTACACAAAGCACAGGTTGATTCCAGCGAAGGAGCGCATGCGTAGGCGCCAGGCGGTGAACATGTTTCACCCTGTGGGCCTGTCCATCCAGTTCCAGCCTGCAACGCGGCCTTGAACGTTATGTTCCGTGTTGACTCAAGAAACAAATCAATTGTATAATACAGGGTTGCCACCAAGTAATTTTTTAAATCCTCTGAAGATACCAAAAAAATCCTCAAAAATCCTCCAAAACACATTTATTCTGCTGTAACTTAGCATATTATAAAGTGTGAAAGAATAAAAAAAATGTTAGGTCACAGATAACTAATTAACTTGCGTAGGCAGATAAACGATTCAAATGGGCGCCATGCTTCGCTATTTGATTAGTTCCCTCCGCGACCACAAGGATGGTAGAAGAGCGAATGTGCTGCCGCCACACAGGCGAGTGAGTCACCTGCAGAGGATTTCTTCTTCGGAACTCGTTTGTCGTGACGCGGCCGGCTACGGTGTTGCCAAACCTTGGTTCACCCCCTTTTACTGCCGCGAGCATCGAATCGCACACATACCAAGCCCTCGGTTTGCAGACGCATCGGACGGCTGGCAGGGCGAGGGTAACGAATATTGACCTCGAAATAACATCACAAGGAACAAGACGTAGAGTCGTAGGTAGACAATAGGACAATACAATAAAGCAGTTTGACATGTGAGTGTCTGAACAAGAGTAAATAAACCAGTGGTGTAACTAAGGGACCACGGGGTGGGGTGGAAAAATTATTCCTTATCCATGTATATATATATATATATAATATGCCATCATTAATATGCAAATTAAAATGAAAAAAATGTAAATCTGAAAACTTAGCTCTTTATTGACAACTTTTTTGAAAACTTGCCATTGCAGTTTCTGAGCTTTCAAAACACAATGAGTCTAGAAATTATGTGTGAATTCACGTACAACCACAACAATAAAAGCCCCTCACATTCTCCCATAGTAGACAACACAGACATATCTTCCAGCTATCTTCATGTCTGTACCAAATGCATCTTGTTTCTTACCTTGCCAGTTACGGTAGCGTCTGCTGAGAGATCGTTTTTAAAATTAAAGTTGATCAGGAAGTATGCACACCACTCAATGGCCTAAGAACGTCTTCAATTTTTTGGTTTCTTAGTATAGAAGCAGAGCGGGTGAAACAAATGGATTTCGATACAGTAATTGACCGGTTTGCAAATTTGAAATCTTGCAAGAAGGCTCTGCATTAATAAGCAAAAGAAGTAAAATATGACATATATCAGTGGCGATAGGGAAGGGGGGGGGTCTTTAGTTGTAGTTACGCCACTGAAATAAACACACATAAAATAATGTGTATTTATTGTCTACCCACTCAGTTACAAGAACTGGTATAATATTAATTTACTTAAGACTGTTATGACATTTTTACTTACACAGATAACAGATTATAGTATACTCCTTGATCTGATACTACTGATCTAATCCACTACTGCTCGGCAATCATACGATGGAAGTAACCGTTTTTTTTTTTTAATTAGCCACCCTAAGGTGGGAATGCCAATATAGGGCACAATGTCGCCCTCTTTAGCCAAGTACAGTAAGTGCAAAACAAAATATAACCTAGACTAGGAACAAGTAGGCCTACACGGAGAAGAATAGATATTATGTCAATCGTGAGAAACACACACGAGACAAAGCCCGGTAGCCGAAAGACAACATACCACATAACAAAAAAGGAATAGTCAACACAGATGACACAAATCAAACAAAACGAAAGAATCCCCCATAATCGCAATAATTGCTCACGCACGAATCACACATCCAAAACAAAATGCATATAAAGAGGAGAAACAAAAACATTATATACAAAAACAAAATACATTAACGGAGCTGAAAATCAGGCCAGGCCCACAACCGGGCTTCGAAGAAGGAAGAGGAGCGAGAAGTTCGCAGAGATAAAAGCGTACACTGCGCGTCTTTTGTTACCGAACTATCACCCACGCAATGTATTGTTATCTGTGGTCCACTATCATATTCTGAAGTGGCTTGTTGAATAAAACATAACACAACTTAGCTCAATTTGTTGATGGAACAACTCACACATTGTTACTTCTTAGTGTTGTCATCAACATATTGCCGTGCTCGTTAACGTCGAGTCAACATTTCTTAGCGTGTGAGGGCGCAGTAACCCAGTTCCATGATCAACACAATGTGGATAGTGTATCCTGTGTTTTGGCGTATAAACTACGGCGCGAATTAGCTGTGGGTGTGCTATTTATTTTGTAAGATAAACAACATAACTTATTCAAAAACGATGGCAGCACAGATAACGTGTGCTAAGTATTGTTGTCAGATAACGTGTGCTAAGTATTGTTGTCAAAGTATTTGTAAGTGTCCAAACGAGCAGAAATTACTAAATATGCACATGTTCTAATTTCTTCAACTTATACGTACGCAACAACAATGTTGTGCACAAACAGGTACACATGGACCCTGCGAAGGGGGGGGGGGGGGGGGAAGGGGGAACACCCAAGGGGGAACTTGTTCCCCCAGGAATTTCAGGAATTGTTTAAAATTTAACTAGCTATATGATGTATAATATACATAAACGAAGAAAACGTAAGAAATAGTAGTTATATACTACATTATCGTATATTATACCTGTGATTATACGATAATGTATTATAATTACTATTTCTTACGTTTTCTTCAACTTATGTTACAATTAACCAGAATTTTATGTGTGACTAGTCAATCGTGGCCAGTTCCATCTCTCAAGATATTGTTCCTAAGTGTTGATGCGTTCTATGACATATAGGCCATACTGTTTTTTTTTAATTGATGTAGGCCTATAGGAGCACGTTTTATGTCTACGTGGTTCTATCTTGATTTATTAATAAAAATGGAACCATGTTTTGACAAAGTACGTAGTTCAATATCTTTCATTCAGAACCTACTTTAAAATCCCATTTCAGTAAAAAAAAGTGTTGGAAATAAAAATGCGCCCTGCGGGGTAATCTGAGGGGTGCCCCCCCCCCCCCCCCCCCCCCGGCCGCAGGGAGGTAGAAAGTGTTATTTCGCTTTGTCCCCTCTTGCAAAATTTCCTGCTGGGGGCTGGTGCCCACGCACGTATAGCAAATTTCAGTTTCATTTTAAACTGTCACTGATAACGAATTATATTACTGTGTTGGCCCACGTAGTGTAAATTGTAATTGATTATCTTTGAGAAGTGAAGTGTTGTTAGTTCTTAGTTTTAAATTTATGATTAATTTAGTTAGTTTCTAGATTGTTAATTGATAAGTTGATATATTTGCACTAGTGGAATAATTTTCTGTTGCTTATAAATACTTTAATAATAATAATAATAATAATAATAATAATAATAGTAATAATAATATCTAAATTGGTTTCAAGTGTTCAATCCGTGAGTGATCCCTCGTTTATTGCTCTGGTAAATTTAATTTTTAATTTTTAACAAGACGGAGACAATTGATAATTGAACCTGCTTAGTGCACAGTGGCGAAGTATGGGGATTGACGCAACCCCCCCCCCCCCCCATCAAAGTTGGGTCAAGAATGGGAGGTGGCCTAAACTGCAATAACAACTTCTGAATGCATCAACTTTGTTTCGAAAGATGTGCACCCAAATAGCATTAATCACTTTTAAGTTGTTTCGTGGTGTTAACAAATTGTTTACATCATAGGTAACTCCGTCCTACTCGATGTAAACTGACCGCGATGGCCCTCCCCTCTGAGCTGAAGACCTAGGACGATAGGTCAACGACCCACGCGACTTTCTTCAGTAGGAGCTTTGTTGAGCGCCCGGGGTAAGGGGCGGGGGTGTGGCAAACTAAAAATAAATACTGCGCAGGTGGCCAGTAGGCCTGAAAGGGTGAATGTTGTAGCCTATTCAAAACATTCTTGCACAGAGAAAAGAGAATTATTTTCTCATGACAGCTGTTACGTAATATGGAAGGTGTCGATAACATGGCTTCTTTCGTCTTACTTTCTACGTTCTGCGACCTGCAAAGTTTTGAGGCTGTTGCTTGTGAAGATCCGGAAAATTTTAATGAAGTGATAACAGATAGCTGTTCCTCGCAAGGTGCGTTTCGTCTGTTGATTTGGATAAGTCAGTGTCAATACAGTTTCGGGGTTTTATTTGGTTTTATCAATGCACGGAATTCTATGAAACGATATATTCGAAACTAGCAAACGCTCGTTTTTACACCCGTATACACAACAATTAGCCACCATTTTCAAGGGATGACGATACTGAAAAGGAAAACCCACACCTGCAAATCGCCTCTCTCGACTGACAGGCACGCGCGACGTGTTGCTGTAGGCGTCTGCCTGTCTACCCGCCCGAGCACCTTCCAGTGACGACGCGGCGAGACAGTGGACAAAGAGAGTGACAAATAATTGCTATTCAAACTAATAAGTCACTGCCGCCACCACGAATGATCGTTCTGGTTAAAAATAATCCCCCCCCCCCACACACTATATAACACAGAAAGTGCTAGTTATGCTACTGTTAGTGCACGTACCCTATTTAAAAAATATGCAAATATTTCAAACAATTACGTAGTTACATCCAAAATTTATTAATGATACGTGGTACCAAATAAGTTTGATTTAAGTCGCAGGGTATTATATGCTTATTGAAAAATGGCTACGCACGTACGTAATCACAACTACTATACCATTTGAAAATCACATTTGTGATCATTGATCTTTCTTCTACTACAGACAAATACCCCCCAAATACTTCGAAAAGTTTGTAGTAACAGCTTGAATAAAGTAACAGCATCATACAAAATACAGATATACGATACTACGACAGACGTTTAAAAACGCTAGCCCGAAAAACGGGGGGGGGGGGGGGGGGGAGGGGAGTCCATGTGTGGAATAATTTATTTTAAAAATTTTAAAAATTAAATTATTAATAATTTTGCACCTATTGTCTTATTGTCCCATGCATACAATGTATTTATATTTTGAGTACCTATATTTAAAAGACTAAGATACTGCAAAGTTAAGTATTTTGAAATACAAGATACAAATCCCTTGCAACATAATATTTGAAATAAATACAAAATACAAATGTATTTAAATGCGTATTTTAAATAAATGTATTTTAGATACTGCCCATTTCGTGACCTTCTGCATTGAAAGCAGGAACAAACCCACTAGACCACTATCTCTACTATTCCCCCCCCCCCCCTCTAATGCAAATTAAATTCTTGCGTTCCTGTAATCAATTGAGTTTAGACTTTTCTCCTAAGAACGAATACACCCACAAAAAAATCGTGTATGATTTTGGCACCATGAGCAGAATGATTGTTGATTCACATCAGTAGAATCTCGTGTTCTCTATACCACCCATGGCACCTTTTATTGGTGATGTTTGTTTCACTTGATGGTTTCTGGCATTGCATACGTGTTTCTCAAAGCTTAATTCCTCGCGGCCCAACCATCTCTTTGCCCGCTCACTTTCGAGGTTTGGGGTGTCTTTGTCCGCCTGGAATGCGACTCGGCTGGCTTCAACCGCCGGGGGCATTAGGCCTACTATACAAAGCGCTGAACACCATGCAACATTGTAAGCAGATGGAACAGCCACCTGCATCTCCGACCTTAGTACGCTAGCGCGGCGATGCGGTCGCGTAAGATAACTACATTCAAGTTCAAATCAAACCGCGAAGCACTTTTAACACGGGCGTTGTTTATCTGCCTACGTAGTTAATTAGTTATCTGTGGTTAGGTTATGTTTATTTTTAGGTTATGCATTATGCCGGATGTCTTTAAGAATTTACCTCTCCATTATAATTTATATATATAAATAAATAAATAATAAATAAATTTGTCTATATATATATATATATATAAACAAGAAACCAGGCAAATAACAGCATAGACTCATATAAAAAGTCAGTCGTCACGTCACGGGCTCCTTGTTACCAACGAGGCACGGGCAACGCGCTCTATCGTACACTAAAAGAACACACATGTTCTGCAAAGTTGACGATAGAGGACGCTACTTACTACTAGACCAATCACAACGCTTTAGGTACCGCATTGGCTGTCTCCCACACAAGCTCCACCCTCTGCTTGCTAGTATAGCAAGACAACTTACAAAAACACAGTTGAAATCTCGATATTTCACACGTGTTTTGAGACATCGTGTCTATGCTGCGGGTTCAAGTGTAGATTGTCCAACTTTACTTTTTACGTTATTAAATCGTTCTTTATGGCGGGATTTTCAAATTATAGTAAATTTCACGGTTTTTACAATAATGGTAGAAAATCCGCTAATTTGGCCGTTAATCCTCATGTCCGCGAGGCACCCTAAAAATCCGCAAAAGAGGATAAATTCCGCAAAAACGGCAACCCTGGTATAATATATTCGTCTCCCCGCGGTTTGAGATGTCATCTTTGCCAGTAAGGCCTGTTTTAGTGACGCCGACGGGAAAGCGAAGTGATGTGTGGAAGTCATTTGGATTTGAGGCAAATAAAGACGGCCAAAAAACACATTAACTTTTTTGTTTGGGGGGGGGGGGGGGGGGGTCGATGTCGAAATAATTTCGATTTGATGTCGAAATTTTTGGTTTGACATCGATTACGAATTTATAATCAAATCCCAACCCTACAGAATACTATGGTTGGGCTGGTCGAGCCCGGTCAACGTTACGGAATGCAACCTTAGACTACCTACTAAGGGAAGTAAATTCTATAGAAAGCCTGTTGGAAGAACCATCCAATTGATTGTCTTTATTCAGCTCTCCCAAGAGCAGCGGGCAACCTTGAGACACCATTAGAGACATGCAGCAGTCAGATGGCTGGTGCAACGTATCCGCTTACCCTCGTCGACAGTACAGTCATGCATACAAATTAATAGCTCGGGGCAATGACCGAAAATTAAAAACAATGATTTGAGGGGGAATGTGTGCTTTTGTTATGTAAATTGTTACAAATTACAATAAATAGTGGTAAACGATAATAGAAGAATTATGGGAAATTTGACATTGTTTAAATCGCCTTAAAATTACAGAATAGAAACGAATGAAAACAGGGCATGATTTACTTGAAAAGCAAGTGTGGGGATCGAGAGCAAGACACATGTATGCCTACCTTCTTCCTCCTCGGTTTCCTCCAGCAATCGCTGTTTCTGACGCTGGGTGAGGCGCATGCAAACAAGTCTCTGTTTGTGATGAAGCGACAGTCTACGCATGGCACCCACGTGTTTCGGCGAGTACAGATGCATTGTGTACTCCTGTGGGCATTTTCACATGTCTTAGCATCATCATACTTGGAAAAGTTTATTTTTTAAAAGAACTTTTTCAGAGATTCAGTTAAAAAAGATGTTCTTTAAAAAACGAGTTCTTTAATATACGTCAATTAAACACGACAGTATTGAATTTTGACGTTTTTGCGATATTGCAAATTTTATATTATGAATTGACAATTTCAGGGTCCCTTGATGTATGTTTTAACAAGGGTTAATAAAATGAAAACATTCTCGGACATACATATAAAAAGAAAAGACGGTACCTACTTACTCAGGTAACTAGGTTAGAATATTGATACTAGGGATAGGGTACCCGGGTAACCTGAATCCAGAAATTACCGGAATTCGTTTTTAGGATTCGAATCTTAATCGGGTAGTACTACAGTACAACCTTGTTATTACGTCCTCTGATACAATGTCCCCATTATCACATCGTTTTGATGAAGTCCCAGCGAAACCCCATAAGACACAATGTTAATTTTCTCTTGATAATACATAGCCTGATATAACATGGAATGGAATGCGATAGTACGTCCCTAAATTAATGTCCCTACATTAGTAAAACAATTGATATAAGGTCGTTTCAGATAACATTCCTGTTTTTACGATGGAATTTGGAATTTAACTGTCAGTTTTTACTCCTCTCCTCCCCCCCCCCCCACCCCCCATCCCTACGCCGCGTGGCGAAACCTGACTCAGGTAGCAGGCCCCGGCCCGGGCAGCGCTTTGTTGCCCTTCAATTGTCTGACAAAGAACCAAAATGGAAATAAACCAGTTTGCCACTTATGAGATAGGCATTATCTTAAATGCACTGGATGGTCCTGAAATGCACTGGATGGTCCTGTTATATCCTCCTTGATAAGAGCAGCGGTGACAGCAGACTGTACAATAGCACTGGCCAAATTAAAAGTGTGTAGGAGGCTTATACCTAAGATAGTGAGCCATACAACGGCTCCCCCCCTCCCCCCATAATCTGTAATTTCATTTTGTGTTATCTTTTCTTTAATGTTACTGTAGAATACTGCAGGTCATACCTTGCAACAAATCTAATCTGTCACTAGTATTTCAGTCCCTTATAGATAGATAGATAGATAGATAGATAGTCTTTATTTGTACACATACATGGATGGACAAAATGGCGTTGTTCGATACATGTATCGCTCTTCCACACAACCATTGGATTACAAAATTATATAATATGCTACAATGTAACAATACTAACACAACAATGAGTGTTATTTGACTAGGATATCTTTGTTATATCTTTGTTATTTAAACAAAGATATCCCAGTCAAACCCCAGTCAAACCCAGTCAAGTCGGGGGTCCCTTCAGTTATTGATGTTGCCCTAAGAGTACATTTACTTCCAATCCAACTTATAAGCCATAAATCAGTTTTTTTTTAGTTAATATGATACAATGTGCCGCTTGATATAACATCGAAAATCAACAGTCCCTTTGGGGACGTTATATCAAGGTTGTACTGTACTTGTTAAAAAAAAAAATACATGCGACAATATTTTCCTTGAAGCTACAGGAATTCCTGCATGTGGGCACGGCGAGTGGGTCGCTGATTAGTACACGCTGTGATTACTGCGGGCAAGTTCTGGGATGCCATCTACACTACCCCCCCCCCCCCCCCCCCCCCACCCTTCCTGCGCCCAACCCACACAGCGGTCGGCAGCTGACACAGGCAGAGAACGGCCATCAACTGTGTGGTTTCGGGGGGGGGGTGGTTACCAGGATAAGATAACCTTATTAAGGCTTTCAGAATTTGGGTAACCCGATTCATGGAAGGTCTGGAACCGCCGGAACCGAATTTTTCTACCCTACGACATCCCTAATTGATACCATTGAATTGAATTAGTAAATAACACAATATGATAAATAGGTGGCCGTAGGGACAAGTATTTTGTGAATGCATTTTACCCAAATTTCTCAAAAATGATCTTTTTTGAATTTTGTTAACTTAAATATTTATTTTGTGTCCTGTGTGACCATTTCATGACGACGAAATTTCACGAAATTATGTCATTTTACCGTTTTACGCAAAATATTTAATTTGATGTATTCACAAAATTAAACATGAAAATCTAGTTTATCAAGGGGGAGAAAAAATCACTTTTTTTTTACTTCGAAATTTGACAATTTCAAGACGAGCACCTGGATGATTTCAAAATCTAAGTTCATCTAAAAGTGCAATAAAATGATTGTTACACTACTTTAGGCATTATGTATCTATCTTTGTTAGTAATCGTTTAGCCTTGACTTCATAATTCCATCTGAAAATTTGCAGGTTTTTTAGTTTTTTTCTCCGCAAGATACCAATATATTTTTTGTCCACCATTTTATGGGAAGTAAAAATTTTACACCGAAATGGAATGATTTTATTCTCAACAAAAAATTCTCCCTAGCTATGATCAAGCCACACACAAAAAGTGTTGATGATATAAACAAAACACAGAGTGAAGTCCTTAGTATTAGAAATAGTTAATTAACAGGCAGTATGACTGTGAGCATCGTGTTTTAAATATCTATGTGAACTCTGAAGTCCCTTCTAGTTGAAATGAACGGGATAACCTACCTTGAAAGTGACGCAGCGAAAATAGCAGTGGGGGCAACTAAGCTTGATGAATTCCCTACGGTAGCCTGGCTGCCATCTTCGCATATCTTCACTGACATCTCGTTTGTCAGAATCGTGCTTGATGGTTATCTAGAGAACACACAGAAATATCAAAATCCTGTACCTGGCTGGTACACCTAGAAACATACCCAGAAGGATGTGGGACACATTTTACATTACTAAACTAGTCTGACTGCCCTGATAACTCTCCTAAGGCTCTGACAACGCGAATACCCTTGTGTGTTGTCACTGATATTTAGTTATCTGCTATTTTCCGTACAATTGGAATCTGCACATGGTTATTTGCATGGATTTCTGTACCATACCAATGTTGGGATGTGAGATTATCAAGCATCAAGAAAGTTGAAATTAATGTGATAAAATGTATTTCAGAAGTTCATTTTTGTATTTAAAAGCAATAGTTCTAAGCCTATGTTGAAAACTGGTTGAATAAGTAAGTAGGCTTATGTCAAGTGGCTAAGCTAAGCTAGGCTTTAAAACCAGGTTAGAAATATCATAGTAGCACAATTTCAAACTGGTATTTCTGCATACTAGCGCTAGGCAAATTAGCAGCCACATGAACCCTCAGACCACGGAAGATTTCACGAATCTAAAGCTTAGCATAACACCACTTGCCTGGACTCCGCTCTCGCCCTTGACATCGTCCTTATCATCATCATCCTCCTCATCGGGATCCTCCTCCTCGTCCTCCTCATCATCCTCTTCATCGTCCACTTCCTCTCCCTCTTCCCGTTCTTCTACAGGTGGCTTCTCCTTCTTTATCTTCTTTACCGGTTTCACCTTCTTTGCTTTTGTTTTCTCCTTCTTTTCAACGGTTTCACCTTCTTCCAGTTCCTCGTCATCCATCTTTCAACACAAGAGTCCGATCAGTGATTGGGTGGGGAATATGCTACAAACGTTATTTTCAGGTGCACTCGGTGCAAAACTAAAAGATGGACCGTGTCCGATACCATAATTTGCCGATACCGATACCCGTTTATTTAGAAAATGTTCTACACACTATGATCCGACATTACAGTATTGGTTTATGGACTGCAAATAACTCGGAAATAATGTTTGATACAGTGGAGCCCCGATTATACGTTTTCCAAGGGCCAAACCGACAAAACATAAGTACAAAAAACTTATAACTACAATTACATGTTTTCGTTTGTAATGAGTGGAGATGGCGGCTCTCGGCAGTCTACCCATTCTGCAATACAAAAATTCCCTTAACAGTGCGTTCTGGCGCACGTACGAGCGGGAGGTGGGGGGGGGGGGGGGGGGTGAAATGGTGCCTAGGCCTAAATATTTGATTAACAAGTTATACGTGAAAATCATAATTTTTTATTTCGAATAGTCCCGCCGAAAGTGATACATAAATCATTGTATTCTCAATATCGTTGCTCGCCGTACTGTTTTAATCGACCACTTTATTTTTCCAGTCCCACATCAATACTTCCCTTAATTAATCGTTTTTTGGAAATGAATATCAACGTAGAAACAAGTTTCAGCGACTGCTACGTAAGTGTTTTTTGGATGCGACTGTACGTGAGCCGGCTAGCCAGCCGCGCGTCGCCGGGAGACCGCTATCACGGGCTGGCGGCAGCTGTCGGCTCAGCGCCCACGAGGGATATATGTATAGCTATTTCCAGTGGCAAAACGATGGGGATAAAAGCCACGTATGCAAATCTAGGACGTGCAGACTCACCTTCTCTTTCTCTTCTCCATCTTCTTCCTCATCCTCTTCGTCTTCGTCATCTTCATCATCCTCTTTTACGTCCTCATCGCTGACGTCTTCCGTCGCTTTCAACGCCTTCTGCAGCTTCGCCGCCTTTTTAATCAGGGCAGCTTCTTTCATTCTAAATCAGCACAAACAGTGTGAGCACATACACCACTGTGGTGTGAGCACCACTACAAACAAAGTGGTCATTACAAAATGTAGGTTGTAGGTAGGTAGCCGTAGGTATATATTATATTATATATTAGTGGTCAAAGGATTAAGGATTTATCAAGAAAGAGGAAGGACACTGGATTAAAATATGCATTTATGTGTTACCGTACTTAACCACAATAATTTGTGAAGTTTACTTTCCATGCCATTGCTAATTATTTGTTTGTCAATGTCTGTCTGGCTATATGCAATATTTTGTTCATAACTTGGTTAGCTTTGTGAATGTTGGGGGAGTATCATTTGTTTAGTAACAATGGCAATTTGTGTTACAAAGTTGCTACTCCGTTTGATTTTGTAATGATCTTTGTCATAAGGCCATTAGCCAGACTGTAGTTGATTTACCATTTCAGTTTTGTACAAAATCAGTCCGGAACAAAATAACTACAGTCATGCAATATTGTACAACTTTAATTTTACTCTTGTAAGAGAATTTCATCTCACATGTAGTCATTAACTATCAATATCATCTTATTTCAAGGTCGGCAAGAAGCTTGTCATTGTTCTCCCAAGCCCAGCCAAGAAGAGAAACACCTTGTTTAATCTTTTAATTATATCCAACAAGTAGAATCATTGTCTCTCTGCATTTCTAAGTTCTCAATCAAGTCGACGTTTTAATAATACTTCGTCCTTTCAGGTCTTTTACACACCAACCTTTTTACTTTTTTATTACCTCCGTAGTTTTTGAATCTTGAGTTTCTTCAAACCGTCGGACTGGATTTTTGCCGTCAGTATTCGCTTACGTATAACGTAGGAATCTGCAATGGCTCTCTTCCTGGCAAGCAGAGCGTCAGTCCTTCTGGCCAAAGATATCCTTGTGTAGCCTCGTGTGCCCCTGAAGGAAAACCTGCCACGGAAGGGGCCGCGCGGTCGGGTCGAGGGAGGGGGCATGCTCAGATGGTCGGGCTTACGATGCGGGTAATCCTCCCTGGAGCGATCTCTAAAGCCACCACCTCCCGAAGACCGCCTGTCGTCGCGGTATCGCCCCCTCTCCTCGGGGTAGCCGCTTCCCTTATCCTCTGAGTAACTATAACGGTTATTGTATTCGTAGTTTCCTTCGTGGCTGCGGCGGCTACTTGAGGCCTGTATGCAAAATGCAACAACACATGACAAAAACCATTAAGACGCCTTCATCGCTTCTGTCCACAATATATCAATGCTCTCAAAGGCAGTCACTAGATTCTGTTGTAAGAAATTCCATTTCAGTAAGAGTTAGATAAGTAGATCAAAATCATTTTAAATTTGCTTGCTGAATAATTGTTGAATGCTATTTTCCAACCAGGCGTAAATGTTAGAAAACATTATTTAACACACGTAGGCCTAGACCTATATTAAGAGATTATCACCATCTCTTTTAAGTTAATATATTGTCCAATTAACCTGAACCATTTACATTTCATTTCTTCATACTTTTGATAGCACATTTCACATTCAAGTATATTATATGCCAACTGTATGTTCTAATTTCATGGTGTCACCCATAGTCAAGGGTACTTCCCATAACGGACGTTCTGTGTATTATAGTTGGTGGCAAAAGCAGACCTCTCGTTTACAGGCCAATCACGTAGATATGCACTTTCTTAAAATAAAACACAGGTAGTAAGCTAGACGACTGTAGACGAATCTGTTGCATACTCTGCAAGTGATCGAATGCTACAATAGTGTTATGATGGTGTTGGGAAAGCTACAAAACAAAAGTCAGAAATTAGACATTCAGTATTAGAAAGGAGAAATTAATTGCAATGACAGCAATTGATTGATAGGCTAGTACATAGCTAGGTAGCCTTCATAACATTACAGGATCTCTCCTTGGGCTAACTGAGGCCAGTTTTTCAATGACACTTTAAATCCTCCTTTTTTCCTTTAAAGACTTCCCATAATCACTTGTTAGTTGTTAAGCATTTTGTGATTTTCAATTGAATAAATTAAAGTATTTAACTAAAGAAGGGCTTCAAGCCTGCTGATTGGTTCAAATCAATCATAACTACAAAATGAGGATGAGTCCTTGTTATTTATAATAATGAATGCATGAATATACAGTTGCTACTACACATTTGTAAGTTCATAAAAATGTCAAAAAGAGGAATGTCGTGTGTAGGCCTACATATATTGAAGATAATATGGAGCAGCTGATATCCAGAGCTGAAGTTGAAGCTGTTGAAGCTGAAGTTGCTAGTAACAAAATTACTTTTTTAAGTACATGCCAGTAATGTCATAAGGCATCCAATATTCCAAATGTAACAGACAAGTAATTTCACTACTTATTTCATGGTAATGTGAGGTAAGTACTGACGCGTTACCATTGGCGCGCCCGCCGACTTTGAAACGTCAACAAAATATGCAATATAAATTAATGTTGTCTAACACAGACTTCACATAAAAAAGATTTACAATTAACTTGCTCTTAATATGGCTTTTCAAAATACTTATTTTTATTTCCTTGCCTTCTTCAATAGTCCTGTGAAAAAGTATAATCAAAAGGCAATTTTTATAAAGGTAACTTTGGAGAAATTTCACTTATTTTTTATAAAAAGTAACATTACTTAATTATATTTTTGAAAAAGTATGGTAATTTTATTACATGTTAGCTCCAGTAATAAGTAACGTAATTTCACTACTTTTCAAAAGTAATTTAAATTTACCCAGGTCTGCTGATAGCCATAGGTAGGGCCCCTTGATTTTCGCGAACGGTTTATTCACGAATTTTTGCAATTTGTAAGATAAACAAAATTTGATAACATATGTTGACCTCTGGTGACCTTGGCAATCAATTGACGTCCGCGAGTTTTTGCGATTTTGTGCATTTTCTAGGGGTTAATGCGATTTTACTAGTTTCTGTGTTTCGCGCGAATTTGACAATATTTCCCAGTTTTTAGGTATTTTTCGCGACTTTTAAAATCCAATATTTACGTTTTGACGTTTTCATAAAAAAATCGCCATTTACATCTTTCGATCTTACAAAAAAAAACATGGTTACCTTGAAATCGTATCAACAAGGCGGGGCAACCATGTTGTTGGAGGATACAACAAATACAACCCGCAAACTTTTCCGACGCTGTGATTGGTTTGCTGGATGCTCAACTTCGACTTTGAAACTTCGACTATCGATAGATCGATAGTCCGCTTGTGTGGCCTCAACTAAAATTGCACTCGTTTGTGTTGACATATTTGCGCACAATTCTGTTAGTATTACATTCATGCTAACGGTTTCTTTCAATAGTTTCTCTCGCGTTAATGAGTTTTGTGATTTGTTTACGCAATATGTTCGTTGGCCTGATTATTGCGCAGCGTAGATAGACGATCCCATGCGAGGCGAGGGAAATAAAATGAAGCCAGAACCACAGCATGAAAACATAACGAAATTCGTTCAAACTAGACCTAGGCCTATTCTGTTGCTCTTAAAGAAAATATTTCTGAACAAACCAAAGAGTGTTCATGGACCCCAGCTGTATTTGAAATGAGTGTGATGTGAGTTTGGACATTACGAAAGGGGCCAGACCCAGCTAGGCCTAGGCCTAGACCACAAAGTGAGGTTAGGAGACGACCTTTTTTTAAAATTCTTACATGTCTAGGCCTAGGCCTACTCAAACTTTTGACAAACTTATTTCTCGTATTGCGCTGTTATTAACGATAAAAATAATAAATAAAAATACATAAATGGGTTGGCATCAAATTTTACAAAAGCACAATAATGCCGTCCTCACTCAACGATAATAGGCCTACCCTTCATTCAACCATCCTAGTCTACTCCTAGTCTACTTCAACTTTACATGCTTTTATAGGGTGAGAAATTACTTTTTCATTGTGACTATACAATACCCTCAATCGAGACTCTAATTCAGGAGGTTGCCAGTTCTATTCCGGCCACCGGCAGTCCTGACTATAGGTTTTTCCGAGGTTTTCCTCAGTCGTAAAGGCGAAAGCTAGGGCTGGGTCGTATTATCAGCCCTTGGACATTCCTTCCCAACTATCCATACACCCAAATTAACTAGTTAGTCACCTGAAGAGGGGCACAAGCTGGTGTGCACCCTATAACGTGTATTCCTACGAAAAACTTAATTTGCTACAAATGCAACCACTTTTAAAACCGGTTAATGATGAATTTTTTATTTTATTTACCGACTTTATTCACCGCTTTTGACTGATTTTCAGTTTTGAACTTGACATTTAACACCGCTTTGAAATATTTTTAACACCGCTTTGTGTCAATTTTATTCACCGTTCTCTAGGGGCCCTAGCCATAGGTAGAGACATTTGCGGTGTGACAAACAGTGTAAATTGTAAAAGGTGTGACAAAAGGAAAGGTCATAATTCATTTTTATTAAAAATGCTTCGTTTTCGAAATCGAGTTCACAATTTGATATCACTTCAACTACCACATAGCCCTAAGCATACAATGCCGTACACCTGGATAACATTACAGTCCTACCTGTGACCCGTAAGAATCTGTCCTCATTCGTTTGTGAGATGAGTCCGGAGATCTATGATGACTGCGATCACGACTCGAGTAAGTAGGCACCTCCTACATTTAACAGAGAAGTCATACCCATTTAGAATGCACTAGTGATGACATCAGGTACCCGGAAACCGGTTCCGAACCGGTTCTGACTTTTCACACTGGTTCTGTATAACTACATATCAGCACCTTCTTCTTTTCTCACTCACAGTCAGCTATATACTAGGCCCATCCCATTAGCAGATCGCACAATAGGCCACGCGTGTTCAAGGACGTGCACATTATATGTGCATTATGTGCGTGCGAAGAATTATAATAAAGGGCACTTTTGACCTGCTGATTGTAAATTGTAACTTAAAAAAAAAAAAAAAAAAAAAAAAAACGGAAAAATTAAGATTACTAGTAGGCCTACCAACTTTTTCCCTCTCCAACCGGTTCCCCACCGGTTCCGGAGCGGAGGAACCGGCACGAAATTTTTGGCCTCGATTCATCCCTAGAATGCACATTAGATTACTTATTAGGAGTGTGCGAGTACTCGAAAAGTCGAGTTTGATCGAGTAATTACTACTCGACTCGAGGTGATCGAGTTTTTCACGAAAAACGAGTCGAGTTCGAGAAGTTTTGATCGACTGAGCCGCCATATTCAACTGGTTAAAAATACCACCAATAGGTAGCCCCAGTAGCCAAAAATAGCTTAAGTATCGATTTTACAGTCGACCTTGAAGAAAAAGACCTATCGATCATTATCGAGCAGATCGATACACGCAGACGATGCTTACTAGGCCAATTCGCAAAAAGTGTCTGCGGTTTTTGTGAACTAATCGATGAAAGTGTGGATGATGTACAAGTGGCAGCTAAACAAATGGAAGGGAATCTTCGAGAACCTAGGCCTACAAGATCGTTGACGCATAGGCCTAGGCCTGGGCCTACTATGTTCAAAGAGCCTAGCATAGGCTAGGCCTAGGCCTAGACCTAAGGGTACCTAATCATCAAAGATATTATATTATTATATTCCCTACTGATCATCATGTATTTGGAATCATTTTTAAAACGTTCCATACAACTTAAGTTCAAAATGCAATCTTTGCATTATTAACCTCAAAATGGGGAAACACTCGCCAACATGGTCGCACAAAAACTCAAGTGGCCATCTGACAACCCATCTGCAAAACAGATTACACTGTAGTTCTATTGTTTCTTTTAAAGTCCTTCTCCTGTGCCAGGTCCCCATGTACAGTGTAGGCCTAGCATTTGGCCATGCTTCGAGCATAGCCTATCCCAAGGCCCAAGACCTAGGCCATACTTAGTACTTTCCTTGTCTGGATCACGTAGGCGTTGGCAGAATTTAGCATTTATTGAGCCTTAGGCCTAGGGAGAGAAGAATATTGAACAAATTACAGTATATGGTTTTAGGCCTGGCCCCAGATAGGCTTAGGCCTCAGGGACAGCTTTTAGGCCAAGGCCTAGCCTAGGTGAACTAGGCGGTACCGGTAGCTTAGATGGGGTCCTAGGTCTAGTCTGCCTAGTCGTCTACCGGTAGTTATTCCTTACCTGTATCTTTTTATTATATTCAGGCACTACTCAAAACTCGGGAGTTATTTACTACTCGAACTCGACTCGATTTGGAAAAGTGCTACTCACACACCCCTTCTACTTATTACTCTGTTGACAGTCTAAGAAAATTACTCCTTTTAATGCAACCTACATATAAAATGCCTGTACTGTATTATAATACTGTATAGTAAAACCCCAATTATCCAAGTTGGAGTCCTCGTTAACTCTAATTCGAACTCGAACCAAACTTTTCTTCCAAAATTCGAGGTTAAAATTCGCAAATTCACACAACCCTAATAAACACACATTCCCAATATTTTATGCCGTGACCCTCTCTACCATGGCAGGACACTGCGACCCAGTCACGACCTTCATTAGTTGTCGCAACTCGGTTGCCAGCTTGGCCGTACCCTCGGAGGAATAGGCTTACACAACAAGTCTTTGCATGGGTTGCTTACCGTACGGCCATATCGTCTGTAACCTGTATCTTCTCCCCGACCACGGGTAGAATAACGTTCCCCACTACTGCTTCCTACAACAGAGCAAAGTAAATGACCGTTAGGTAGCAACTAGGGATGTGCAATGCTTAGAAATTATGGAATCCTAATACGAGTCTTTAATAGTTCAAAATTAAAATTCAATTTGTCTCTAATCCAAAACCTTAACAATTTAAAAGTATTTGAACAAACTCAAATCCAGTGCTAAATGAGATGGAAACCAAAACCTAGCAATTATATTGATTGCTGCTCAACCGTGAACTCGCGATTAGGCAACTATCAAACTAGTAGTAAAAAAAAAAAACAGTAGTCAAACTACAGTAGTTGTAAACTATCTTTAGGCCATGTCTACGTCAGAGAAGCTTCAACTTCCAATATATTTATTCTGATCAGTACTTTTAGGCCAGTGTCATTTTAGAACCATGTAGAAACGGAAAGCATTTCTTTTATCAGTTATTATTAATGACACGAGGAAGATGCGGACAATCCACAACTTACAGTTGAAGCAACATCCAAAAGATGCAGGTAAGTGTCATTGAGACAGGGTGTATTTTACCTGAATATCTTCGAGAATCAAAGTGAGAAGAAGATGAGTTATCTTTGAACCAGTTGAATCGTCCCCTTGATGGTCCAGAGAAAGTACCCCTTCCTCTGCTGCCTCCACTATTCCAACTGCTTTCACCACGGCCACGGAAAGAACCTCGTGGGCTGAATCCACGGCCCCCTCTCGACATTATGCAATTTTTTCTGAAAAACAATGACAATTCCTTGAGAAGAGGTATAGGGCCTATAAAAAACAATTTAGAAAAAACAATACACTTTCACCTACTACGTACATTAGTTACCTTTGATTTATTCCTTTCATATAACAATCAACTACATGAGATCACAAAATCATAAATTAATATTGTCCAACAATAGCTAAATGAAATTAATAGCCTATGTATTAGCCCTCGAAAAGTCCACTCGCCCGCTTGCCACTGGCGAGTAACAATAGCCTCCTGGCAAGCTAACTATTTCATGTCAAAACAAAAAGTTACTGGTAAATTAAATGCATCAATAGTAATTGTAAATAGTGTCTCATGTTTCTGTTGGTAGCTTAGCCTGCTCAACAGAACCAACCGAAAAAGAAAAATGTCCTTCGCCGCCCCCACAACACAGTAGATATGTTTCATCGCTTATAGCGTGAGCATCATCATAGTACTAGAGATTAGTGTAAAAATTCATTTTAGGCCATTAAACAAGAAGTTAGGCTCGAAATTTTTTTTGGCTTCGACGGGGAATTGGCCTCCGGCGGCTGGGGCTTTGCCCCAGATTCCCACAATCCTGGCGAGTATACATACCAAGTTGTAAGAAATACATTGTATGCAAGTTATTATTATATAGTGAGTCAGGAGGTGAAATAAGTGATTTTAGTGATGTGGAAACTGAAAGTGATTTATCAGAAAGTGATGAAAGTGTTTTAGGCCAAAGTGATGTTGATGACAGCTGTGAGAATGGATAGAAGTAGGCCTACACTGCAAGTAAACACTGCACAATAGCAGTAGGCCTAGTTGTAAACTTTACAAGACTCATGTGGTTGTAGCATACACTTTACATGACTAAAGAAATGCGATTGTGAAATAATGCTGAATTTCCATTAGAGCTGGACCGATTCCGATCCTCAAGAATCGGCGATTCTTCATAGAATCGGCAAAACCGCCGATGCCGATTCTTGATTCAATGTTTTCAGATCACCGATACTTTCAAATTTTGCGCCCAAGAAAATAAATTCCAGTAATGGTCGAAAATCGAAAGTCGATATTGTCGTGCGTGTGCACCAATCACGAGTCTACTTCACTAAGTCGATAGATCGATAGTTAACTTCCAGTTGTGGTCGAGACTCGATGTACCTACCAAAGAACTTGACGGAAAGAAAAAAATAATCAGTCGCAAGTCATAATATTAGAAGTTTGTGGGAACTAGGAATTTCGGGCCTTAATTTATCTTCCATTTGAAATTGTTTGAAACACTTTGGAAATGTGGAAGTGTTTTCGCGACAGTGATACCCCTTCAACCAGTTCAAAATGTGTTCTAGCCAAGTGTACGTCTCGTGTTTTTCGTGTTTGCCCCGCAAAGAATTGTGTATTCAAAGAAAATGTTCGTGTGCACCATGTGCTCTTGAAAAAAGTCCGTTATGCCGAGGACAAATCTAAATGTGTGTAAAACCCAGAAAGTATAACTAAGGCCTCAGCTCAGCCCTAGGCCTGGGCTATAAGCAGGCGTATCGTGAGGCCCTAGGCCTAGCTAGCCCTAGGCCTAGAGCACAGGCTTCTAGGGCTTAGCAACTTGTGGTATTGACAGCTTCAGTTCAGTCGTAGACGAAAAATAAATAAACGCTTTCTGTGTAAACAGCTAGGTAGGTATAGGTCTAGGCTTAAGACGCCTAGGCATAGGCCTACCCTGCGCGTAGGCTGTGTAGGCCTAGGATCCGGCATACGAAACCTCGCAAAAACCTGGGGATACCGCCGTAAATCGTAGCGTAGAGAGAATACAAATACAGTTATATTCTTGGCCGTAGGCCTAAGCCTAAAGGATTGGTGTAGTAACAGTAAACCTACCTTATAGTTTAGCCTAGACCATACCATTACCTACACTAGGCTAGGTCTAGGCCCGTGTAAGAACCATACTAAGAGCTAGATATAGACCCAAGCCCTAATGGGAATACACTAGATTCTAGGCTGATTTATGTCGATGCCCGTATGTTCTATGTGTCAGCAGGGAATAAAATAAAATTTCATTATTACAAGGATGAATTTTGTAGGCCATCCTCATGTAGATACATGTCTATATAGTTATGCATTGAACTTATTTTATCCACCTCCCCCCCACACACAAACTGGTTGCTGACAATCGCCTCCCCCCCTCCACCCAACAGCAAAAGGGAATAACATAAATTTCATTAAACCAGGCCTGAATCATATAGGCCATAAACATTTAGATGAAGACTTCGTATGTTTACTTTCTCCCCCCGCCCCGTCCCGCCCCGCCAAACAACCCACACACATACATATGCCTACTGTTGGCACACAATCGCTCCTCTCCTCCCCCCCCCCCCCCCCCCCAACAAAAACAGGAAATAAAATAACATGTCATTATAACAGGCCTAAATCACAGACAAAAGCCATCATTTAGGTGACTTCGTGTGTTTATTTTGTTTATCCTCCCCCCCCCCCCCCAAACAACAGGGAATAAAATAAAATGTAATTATATCAGACCTGAATCATGTAGGCCATAAGCATTTAGAAAAAGCCTTAGTTGTGCATTTATTATTATTTCCCCCCTGCCCCCCGCCCCCACAAAATGACAAAAATGTCAAATGTCAAAACGTTTTCTGCAGTGCTCACAAATGCTCGAAATCGTTGTCTGGTTTAAATTACGTCATGCGTTCCGAGATCCTAGACCCGTGATTGGTTCGGGTAAAGTCGGCCACGTCGGTAAAAGAAGTATTGGAACTTGCGGCGGTAAATTAAACGAGCATCATGGCGAACTTGCGTGAACGCTTTGTGCATTCGGATTTCCGCAAATTTATCTGCGTCTGCAAGTCCGCCATTTTTAACGAGCGGTAACTTTGCGTCCGCAAATCTTTGTGCATGAGGCTGTTAAGGTATTAGTAGGCCTAATTGTATTACCATAGTCATTTACATTTTTTTTTTAGAAAAGGGTAAAAAAAGGTAAAAAATAATTGGCATCGGTGAGAATCAGTGTGTAGAATCGGCAAATAACTAGAATTGGAATCGGCATCGGCAAAAAAGTGAAATCGGTCTAGCTCTAATTTCCATGTTTAACTGCTGCCCAGGGAGGCAAGTTTTTAAACACACGTTTGCAGTCACTTCCTAAAAAAGGTGGCTTGGCGGGTCACGTGACGATCAAAACGTACGTTTTGCGCAGAATGCAAATTTTTAAACCACAACGCCAATGAATTCAAGTCTCGAAACGTGACGTTCCCTCCCGCCATCGAAATACTCTTGGTTTGATCATTTTTCACGTTTTAAATCACTGTCCCCATGATTTAATTGTACTCGATTGCAGTTAATGTTTCTTTTCAGATAGCCGTGGTGACCACAACAACAACAAACAATTGAATACGTAGCGGCGCGATTTTGAAGTATCTTAAAACGAAACGACCCAGCGTTCAAACGTTTCTAGCTGCACGATGGACAATCTACATAATTTAGAGTTAATAGAGGAGATTGAAAATGCCGCAGATAAAGGAGATGATTTAGATTGGTTCATACATGTAGGCTTAGACTGTAGGCTGGACCAAGGTCTACTGGATTTAATCCTAGCGGAGTATAGATTGACCAACACCACATCTCCCTTGGCCAAAACGGGCGAGTCAAAGTCGACTGGAATGCAGGTGATAGCTCATAAACGCGTGCTCCTCGCACTCGGCGCGTGAACGGTAGCGGCAAAACATGGCTTCACTTACATTGCATTATTTCCAAAACTACTCTAGCTAGAGCAATATTATAAGCGGCACAAGAAAGATGACAGTTATACCTTGACGACGATAGTTTTTCATTTGTGACAGGTTTCTTGTAAACCATACAAATTGCGATCGTAAAAAACGTAGAAATCTTCGAAAAGGTTTCCACTAACATTTCTCTGCTTTAATGGCATTATTTTATTAACTATTAATGTTTGACAAATATAGTGCACATCATGGTGTAGAGGAAGGTTAGACAAAAGTATTTATGTGATTCAATGTTTGATGCGCGTATTGGTTATCTTGAAACCATGAGTTGAATATTGGCTGAACGTAGTTTTGCCGTATAGCTCTGCCGTAAGCGCGCAGGAGAGATGTGTTCCCGACCACTGCCGATAGCAACTGACACCTGCTAGCTGCACTTCACTACTGGCCGCCCCTAAAAAACCGAATAGACTAGACCCGGATGGCAGCGCAAGCTTTCGCGCGAGGAGATGTGCTCGTGGTAAATCTATAATTGCGCTACTAGCGATCTAGTGGACCTTGGGCTAAGCCCATGCCATGCCAGAACTTGGTAGGCCTAGGGCCTAGCGTAGGCCAATGGTTTCACTGTTTCAATATACATTAATTATGATAGGGCTTTCTGTGGTACACCTACCATAGCAGCCTAGGCCGACCTGTAAGTTTGTTTGTATGAGATAATGATTACCAGTAGGTCTACAGGCATACGTTGTTACTGTTTCAACTGATTATTTCCATTTTAACTAGCCAATGGCAGCCATACAAAGTCCTAAAGCCAAGTGGTCCGCTGTTTTGTGGTTTAGCAAGTTCAGACTTCAGCCTCACAGAGTTTGCCTCACACCCTAGCCTACGGCTAAACTACAGAGCCTACAAGTTTGTAGTCCATTTCTAAATAAGGCCTCTTGTCATTGCAATGATATCTTGCTCATTTCTTTGCACACTTTTGACACTTGTGAGAATAACAAAGGTTTGACAACTGACAGCTGGTAAATAGTTTGTGTAGTTGTTGTTGCTAGCGCTAGGCATAACGAAGCTCGTTTCTGATTGGTCACAGAACGTTTAGAATCACCCAGTATGAACACCATGGAACAATCGCAACGGGAATAAACAGCAATACACATTTAGATCACAATGTACGTTTTGGTTTTAAAAACTTGCATATTTTCCAAGCCACCAAAAACGAGTGGGATGGATTCACATTTTGACGTTACGTTGTGACTGCAAACGTGTTTAAAAACTTGCCTCCCAGGGGAACAAAAACCAGAAAAATACTAATGGCTCAATGGGTTAAAAATTAAAATGCAGTTAAATCAAGGCAGTGAATTGGGCAGACCACCTCTGCAGAAGGCCACAAAAAGATTAAACATCGGTACCTAAAGCTACATGAAACAAAATTTAGCTTAGTCAATTTCCCAGGTTTTTTACATTTACATATCAGAGAGATCAGGAATTTGTGAACATTGATTCTGCGACAAAGTGCTAAGCCTATAGATACAGATATCGGGGATAAAATTAATAACCACAAAATAATCCGTTTTCAAGTTACGAAAACACCGAAAAACTGCTTCAAATTCGAAATTACAGGAACGAAACACAAAAACATGTTCAACTGATGTAAAAAGACCACCAAAATAAGGTGCAGTGCATGCATCATTCATTACGAATTTTATTTTTGTATTTGACGGTATTTTCTTTAGAAATAGAAACATGTATATAAATAAAATGTCCACTTTCATGGTTTCATTTGTTCATGGCGCCGGACTCAGACATCTGGTCACGTAGGGTTTGCCTCTCCCAACCCCACTCCCCTGCGCAAAATCTTTTAGCACGAACAGCTGTGGCTTGAGTGACAGCTGTGACCCTGTGACTCATTCTGCGTTTTAGAGATAGCGTTATGTTTCACTTTCATCCCGCTCCAATCCTCGACCCCCCGCGCTATTGTTCTTCTGTTTCCGTTGATATATAACTATCTCTTGTCATGGGTGTTCAACTTTTCATCCCGAAATAAAATGGAACATCCTAATCCTTGCTACTAGGCCTACAATACAGTATTTGTAGCGTTATATTTGAAGGGAGCGTTATTTAGCGATTGATTGAAGCTGTGTGGAAATGGGGAGCAGGAAAGGAGCCACCTGTTTGTATGTCCAAAACTGGCAGGTGAACGTGACGCAATGCCGAGCGGCATGAAGGAAGAGGGTGGAGAAAGAAGCGTGTCTACTGTCTCTACTGGTTGACCAGATCTAGCATTATGGCATAATAGCCAAATGTGGGCATTTGAGAAGAAGATTAGCCATAGACACCCCAATTGATTTGTTTTTCTAGGCCTAGACCTACCGGTACCCGGGTTTTAAAAAAGTTGAGTTTCGTCATCCCTTGCGCCAAAGTACGTAAACATAGGCCTAGCTAGTGTCAACCAGTCAATAGCCGAACGCCTGAAGCACTTTCACGTGTTCGCAGAGCTGTCAAAAGTGTAAAATGGCATCTGTGAGCTCAAGGTTGTGTTTTTCTAGTAGGTATAGTCCTCCCAACGAAACTATTCTCATGCTTTCGTCATAACCCCTGAGGCCTCGAAATAAACTTCCGCGGACGGTTTACTGCCTGTGTTCATGCGCGCACTATTGCCGAATACTAAGATGGCGCACGACGAAATTAGCAGCTCCTGCACTGCAATCACGTAACTTTCCTGGCGTAGGCTTGTCGAACTCGGGAGTTCGACGACCCTCCGCTAGGTGGAGATCAAGTAGACCTTGTTGTGTAGCCAATGAGAGTTCGAGAATTCGAAAAAGTTCACAGGAACTATCAAAATCCAGCAAGCTGTGAGCAACATTGGCAGTCTTGTTTTTATTGAAAGCCTGTCAAAATGTATCAAAATTCACACTTTACTGAGTAGATCCATAAAGTAACTACTTGCAGCAAGTATTTATTCTAATATTCCACTGTGTTCTAGAGGTAGCTCTAAACTGTAAAGGTATAGTCCGTCCTACTTTAGTTTTATGAAATAAGTTGTTTAAACATCGGCGTTTCCTCCATTTCTTGGTATCGAAAGCTGTGAATGGCTGGGTTCCCGTGATCTATTTTCAATTATCACTTCTCTTAAAACAGGATTTATTGGTTTTGTTACTACAAACTTATATTTGTATTTAATTTTTAAAAATATGCGTCGTGTAATATTATTAATAGCAACTTACACAAATGAGAGAATTACTATTTATCAACGTCGGACAAGTTGGCCAACTCACGAACTGAGACAATCCGACGCAATCTTCCATCAAGCACACAGCGGAATGACAAGTTAAGTTGCCATTCTGGACATGGCCTGTGATGAAAGCATGAGAATAGATTCGTTGGGAGGACTATAGCACGCTATTGGTCAGTTGTAGCAAGTTTCAGCCAATCACGCACCTCCTTTCATATTCATAAGTGAATTTCAGTCGAAAAATAACAGCATCGGAATAACCGGACACCTCTTTCAATAGCCGGACACTTACATTTCATTAACTGAACATGCTTATTTGCGACGTGTTACAATTGTTAAAAACTATTAAAAAGCTAATATTAATGGCAAGCTAATGCAATTTGGGGTTTCAATAAAATGAAAGGAAATACATATGGTAATTGAGGGTTGCGGCTGATTCGCGTTTCGTACTCACTTTTGTGTATTCCTTTGCGATATTGATCATGTTCATGTGCATAATTGTTATTTCATGATTTATCTGTAACCTCCAGTGATTTTCAATACAAATAGTATCTTCTTTCATACTAAATTATCATTTTGAAGTTGCATAGATTTGACAACACAATCACGTTAAATATGGCAATATAGCGTACGTGCGAGGGCGCAGCTGTTTGGAGAACACAGGAAGTGTGATCTACCAACACAAGTACATGAAAAAACCCTAGATTTGCGCCCGAAAGTGACTTTGCCCGAGGACAGGGGGGGTTATTGTATTTGGTCGATCTTGGCCTAGCTGCCTGACATCCCACGAAAGTTGGGAAGGTTATTGGGTCTGGTTGATATGTGGTTCATCACGGCACACTTTTTTCGTTCTAGATTGGCAGCACTGCACCAGACACGAAGCGGAGAACAAGCAAGAAGGCGTAAACTTTTAATATAAAAACTTTAACAGTCATTTAATACTCTTTAATAACTAACTACAATAATATTATAATGTACATCAAAATAAAGACAATTCAACATTGGACAATAAAAATAACACTTCAAACAAAAATTTGCCGTTTTTCAATGAAAAAAGTGTGTACGAAACGCGAATCAGCCGTAACCCTCATTTAGGCCCTACCATAGGCCTACATTTTTCTTTACAGAAACACCAACGAGTTTTTGCTGAAGCATGTCTGGAAGCGACGAGGTTATTGGTGGGTGTTCGGCTATTGACTGGTTGACCCTAGGCCTACCTACGTTATTATTCTCGGACTTATCATCCCGGCCAATTGTGTAGGCTAAGCCTAGGGCCTAGGCCTAGCAGGCATAGACGGTCAGTGTGTTGGCAGGGACAGACTGGGATTAAAAGGCCCGGGATCCAACTCACAAGGAGATGGTGCAGTACATGTGGGTCTGTGGTAAAGCCCCAGCTGCCAGGCATTTTTTGCCATTGAGAAAGATTGGCATTGGGAAGATCTATCCATTTTCCATTTCTATGCGTAGTCCTGTGCCTTAAGGGTGAAATTTGGTATGGGACCAAACAATAGCGACTAAGCCCTAGCCTAGATAGGGTCTAGGCCCTAGTCCCTAGGCCTGGATTTCGCCATAGGTTTGTCCACTATCGGTTGGCATCAAATGCTAGGGCCTAGGCCTAGGCCAAACTAATCGATTTAGTTGTAACGTTTTTCCATTACACAGTGCAATCATAACGCACTAAGAAAGTATTATACAAACGATACTAGGCCTAACAAGCAATAAATACGGTTTCTACCAAGAAAATTGTAAGATTACCTGGTATAATATCTACTTAAAACTTGATGATGACAATCCCTGCCGGCAAATCGAGATCCGCAAACAACGAGAGGGGTGCAAGAGATGCTCAGGTTGTCAGTATCAACATCCGCTGGGTAACGTACCAGATAAAGGGGTGTGGTTTCACACAGAAAATCAAAATATTGTTTTCGACAATGAGTGTATTTTTATCCACATATTATTACATAAGGAAAGGTAGTAGACCAAAAGTGTTCGGATTTCTGGTTTTTCTTGGCTGAGATGCATTCCGAAATATCCTGACAACGCTACGGGTGTAGAATTGTTCAGGTGTTTCGGAACGCGTCAAGCGAAAAAAAGGAGAAAATGCGCGCAAAAATTTGAAATAAAATGAAGAAAGTATATTCTAATATTCTCTTTGAATATTATAAAAGGCGAAATGAATGGTAATACAAGCATACAACGCCTGTTTTAAATTCCATCGTTCCTCCTTTGATGAGTTTTCGAATCAATACATTTGGAAACGAAGTCTTGATTTTCATTTGTTTTCATAACGATTTCGAAACGCCAGATGCTGGGGGCCGGGGGCGGAAAACCACCAGCGTTCAGAGCACGCTCTAGCTAGTTTCGGTACGGGTGGAGCGTTGCTACGACGCTACGCTGCAAGCTACGGAATGCCCCCCAGGCAACAATACATTGTTTTGATGAAAGAAGAAGAAGAGTTGGACAATTGAGATTCGAATTACACCGGTACTCTTTATGATATTTTTTCACTTTCTGTGCGGTGAGTTGATAAGAATATTGCTATTTATAATCTAGCTACTTATTAAGCAGTCAACATGGTTCAGAACAGTAGGAATTTAAAATTAGTGTGGTAGCTTTGCTTTGCTCTTATGTATAATCTTATATAGAGTAGGCCATGCCTGTAGTGATCGAGTAGCGCCTACTCTTTTTCGATCTGCTGTGTGACCGAGTCTTTGGGGCATAAACTCAATGGTTATATACACCGAAAGGTAGGATAGGTCTAGCCTAGACAAGGTCTATAAGCGTAGGCTTAGCCTAGCTAGGACCAAAGCAGGACATCAATAATAATAATAATCTTTAATTCACATTGATCTTGTGCAATGGTCAAACATGATGATGATGATGATGATGATGATATTTGGAGATTTACGTCCCCTATTTTCAAACAAATGTGTCAAACATGATTGAGATAATTATGGCATAAGATATGAGATTATTTGTTAAGTTAATTAAAAAGCTTAAATGTGCTTAAATGTGGAAAACCTATCCTGGCCCACGCCCAGACCTTTGTTGTTGTTTGTTTTTCATCCACTGCTTGTCCCCTCAAACCGGTGGCAGGCGTTTCTTCCTCTCTCTTCTCGTTCCTTCTCCTTTTCCTTCCTACCTGACCTCACAGGAGTAGGCCTATCCCTTCCTGAAGCCATGTTACCCCACATCATTCATCCAATCTTTGTCTCTCCCCCTTCACACTCGGCCTAATTTAGTGCGCAGCTGGACACTGTTTGCGCAGTTGCCAAAGTCATTTACGTATCTGCAATTTGTGATTTGCGCAGTTAAGGACATTTTTATTCTATTTTTTAATCTTATAGGCCTTATACTACATCTACAAGTATATTCTTAAGATGACACTGTGGACACTGTTTGCGCATGACAGCAATTGGAATCCTAGGCTAGCTGTGACAATGTGGTTCAATAAAAATCGACAGGACAATGACCGGTCAGATCGCAGCCAAACTACTAGAAGTCAGGAATATTTTAAAGGCGTATTTCCTGACGCCACAGGCAGAGAGCTTCAACAAGATACTAACGCTCAAAGCCTTTCTCAAGATCCTGCCCCCAAGAAAGTAAAGGAATTTTAATGTTTAAAAAAATCGTCTCCTTTCTATGCTTATTTACTTTGTTTATTCATATTTCATTACTAAACCGATTTTGCATTAATATTTACTAAATATAGGCCTACCTACACTTACAACTGAAAGTTTTGTGGAATTTTAGTGATTCGGTTCGTAATTTTCTTCGTCGTCTTACGGGTCTTACCCACTCATCGTCTTGATTAGCCAAGTTGCAAAAATATAAGAAGTTAGGCCCAAATATCAATCAATCAAAGAAAACTTTGCAGAACGAGCAACTGCAATTTATTCGTAAATGCATGTTTGGTAGATGTGCAAACAATTTGGTAAAATTAAAATTTTGTGTCAGTCAGTATGTGTTTGGTATGTTCTGCCATCTATCCCAAAATGCGATCTCCAGTTTGTCCCACAGTCCTGCAACGTATAAACATGCCATAGTAAATCTAATAAAATGTATTGAAGACCATCTCAAGCCATTTAAACACGTTCTTGCAAAAAGGTAAAAAAAAAAAAATCCCCTGCGGGGCTAACATGGGGGGCCGTGCCCCCCAGACCCCCGGCGCTTTGCCTCTAAAGTCTTGTTTGCGCAGTTCCACTTTTTCCTTAAATTAGGCACGGCCTTCACATAATCCCCACCAATCTCTTCATTATCGTTTACCGCGTTTCTTCTTTTCTCCTCAAGTTCCTTCTCCTTTTCCCTCCTCACCTAATACCTGATCTCACAGGAGTATCCCTTCCTGAAGCCATGTTACCCCCCCATCATCCATCCATTCTTTTTCTCTCCCCTATCACATAATCCCCACCAATCTCTCTATTATCATTATTTTTTAACCAATTGATTTCAAGGATCAATTCAAAGGTACTTTCCAACAATCATTTTTCTTAGGTGTTACACGGAGAAGTTAGAAAAGAAAGGAGTAGAGATAGCGTGTAGCTTACGGGACTTTTCACTTGTTCAACATTGTCCTACTATTCAGGAAAACTTCTCAATTTTTACTTTTTCTGTAAGCTACATGCATTATACTTAACCAATTCATTCATTACTTTCTACTTTTTACATCTAACTTCACCGTGTCACCGCCAATATTGTATAGTATTCTTAAAATCTATCTAAAAATCGTAATTTGGCACAGTTTTTAGAGTAAGACTCAAGCCCTTTGCCTTTTAACAATCCGTACAATGAAAATACTTTTAACTTGGTTTGGTTTGCAGATACTAGATCTCCTCAGTAGTAACAGTGCAGGAGTTACCAATATGTCTAACCAAGTTGGGGGTGTGCTGGGCTTTAGCAAGGGCCCAGCATCATATCAGCTTACTAATTTATTGGAAAAGATGACCTCCAATGATAAGGATTTTCGATTCATGGCCACTAATGATTTGATGGTTGAACTTGAGAAGGACAGCTTCAAGTTTGACCAAGACACAGAAACAAAGGTGGTCAAGATGATTTTAAAATTATTAAACGATAAAAATGGAGAGGTTCAACACATCGCAATAAAATGCTTGGGCCCGTTGGTAAAACGAGTGAAAGAATACCAAGTGGAGACAATCGTGGACTCGCTGTGCCTGAACATGGTGTCGGAACATGAGCAGGCACGAGACATCTCGAGCACCGGCCTGAGGACGGTGATCGCAGAGCTGCCCACAGAGACGGGCGCGCTGGCGGGTAACATCTGCCGCCGCGTCACCGGCAGGTTGGTCACCGCGATAGAGGGTCACGAGGAGACCGGGGTGAGGTTGGCAGCCATGGACGTCCTCACAGACCTGCTGGCGAGGTTCGGCGGCCTGGTACCGGCGCACCACGAGGCCCTGCTGGCCGCCCTGCTGCCACGCCTGTCCGGGCCGGGTCGGGCCGCAAGCAAGAGGGCGGTGGGAGCACTGACCCACCTGGCGGCGTGTTGCTCCCCCGCGGTGCACGCGGCGATGATAGGAGCGCTCGCGACCAAGCCGGACGACGCGAGCCTGCGATGTCTGGCCTCGGTGTGGGGCCGGGCCGGCCGCCGCCTGGGACGGCACGTGGGGGCGGCGTTCGCCGTCGCCGCCTCCCGCTTGGCCGACCCTGCCATCCCCGGCGACGACGAGGCGAGGGAACACTGCCTGGCACTGCTCGAGGCCGTGTCGCGCCGCTGCCCAGAGGAGGCGGCGCCCTACGCCCCGCAGATCCTGGCCCTGTGTCTGGCCCACCTGGGCCACGAGCCGGGGGAGGAGGGTTCCGAGGAGGAGGATGAGGAGGGGGACGATCCCTCGGACGAGGAGGAGGAGGACGAGGGCTGGAAGGTTCGCCGTGCAGCCGCCAGGTGTTGCGAGGCGCTGGCCGACACCCGGCCGGAGATGCTGGGCGAACTCTACGCCCGGATGTCGCCCGCGCTGGTCGACCGCTTCCGCGAACGCAGGGAGGGCGTCAGGACTGAGGTGTTTGCCGCCCACCTCACGCTCGTGAGGCAGACACGGCCCCCGGACCCCGGTGCGGACCTCGAACCGGAGGGGGAGCCCGCCGCGCTGCTGCGTGAACGGGTCCCCGCCATAGTGGGGGCCGTAGTCCCCCTGATGCAGTCCAGGAGCACCAGAACCCTCGAGGACTGCTTTGCCCAGCTCGACGGGCTAGCCCGGGCCCTGCCGGGGGCCCTGGCCGAACATGTGGACCTCCTGATACCGGGGATACAGTTCTCCTTGGAGCAGAAGAACGCCCAAGTCGGCAAGGTAAAGGTCGAAGCTTTGCATTTCACCAACCATCTCTTGACGTCTCATCCCCCAGAACTGTTCGAACCGTACCTGTGGGCTTTGGTACCGACCATCGTTTCTGCGGTAGAAGATAGCTTCTACAAGATTGTTTCGGAAGCCGTCCTAGTGCTCGAACAACTTGTGAAGGTCATTCGACCCCTTGAAGACACTTTACCCTCCGACGACGTGGAGTTTAGTTACTATGTCAGCAAGATTATCCGGTGCATTCTTCCCCTCTTAAAGGTGACCAACATTGATCAGCAAGTTCGGGAGAGGGCGATATCCTGTATGGGACAGACTATTTGTAACTTGGGTGATCAATTTACACCCGAAGATTTGGACACTTGCATCCCCATCTTTCTCGACCGGATTCAAAACGAAATCACTCGCCTGGCTTCCGTAAATGCCCTGACAAAGATTGCCGCCTCTCCGCTTGCTATAAATATTCGGCCCATTCTTCAGGATTCGTTTCCCATTCTTGCCTCGTTCTTGCGAAAGACTCAACGAGATCTTAAAATCGGCACATTGAAATTGATCGAGATATCGATTCGTAATTACAGCGACGCAATTACCAATCCGATGATTTCGATTGTCGTCAAAGAGTTGCCATCCTTGTTAAAGGATTCCGACCTCGTCGTCGCCAAGCTTACCGTGGAACTCGTGACGACGATTGCCGACGATCGTTCGGTCGTTCTCCCCGATCTTTGCGAGTCGTTTCTTCCGGAATTACTCGTCCTGCTTAAATCCCCACTATTACAGGGCGCCGCTTTGGATGCCATTCTAGGTTTCTTTCAGGTCCTCGTCGGTAAAAACATACATCGATTGGAATTCCGAGATTTGCTTGGCATGTTGACGTCATTGGTTGACCAAGAAAACCCGGCCGGAGGAAGTAACGTCACCCTCAACAAACAGTCGCTGAACTCTCTGTCAAAGTGCGTGGCGGCGTTGACGACCGCCCGCCCGGAAGAGGCGCCCGCGGTGGTCGAGGGGTTCCTGAGGGACGTGGAGGATCCCCCGACGGAGTCGCGTCACGTGTTCGCGCTGCTCGCGATAGGCGAAACGGGCCGGGGCGCGGACGTGGGCGGCGCCGAGAGACTCCAGACCGCCGCGCTCGAGTGTCTCCGCTCCCCCGCGGCCTCGGAGGAGGTGAGGTGGGCGTGCGCGTACGCGCTGGGCTCCCTGGCCGCCGGCGACCCAGACCAATACCTCCCCTTCCTGCTGCGTGAGATGGAGGAACCCGACAGGCGGCAGTACCTGTTGCTGCTCGCGCTCAGGGAGGCGGTCGAGTCCATGGGCGCCACTCCCGAGGGGGCGCTCGCGCTCGAGCCGTACGCAGACCTCGTGTGGGACCTCCTGCAGCGCCGCTGCGAATACGAGGAGGAAGGGACGCGAAACGTCATCGCCGAGTGCCTCGGGAAGTTGACCCTGATCGATCCCGAGAGGTTGCTGCCTCGTTTGGAGGTGCGTAACGATTTCTCAACTGTCGATAGAGTGTTGACAACTAGCTGGCTAGAATTGAATGTTTATATTTAAAGTAAGGTTGAGAAAATACCAATTTTCTAAGTTGAATACATAAGGTGTTCTGTTGTGTTGTGTTGTGTTGTGTTGTGTTGTGTTGTGTTGTGTTGTGTTGTGTTGTGTTGTGTTGTGTTGTGTTGTGTTGTGTTGTGTTGTGTTGTGTTGTGTTGTGTTGTGTTGTGTTGTGTTGTGTTGTGTTGTGTTGTGTTGTGTTGTGTTGTGTTGTGTTGTGTTGTGTTGTGTTGTGTTGTGTTGTGTTGTGTTGTGTTGTGTTGTGTTGTGTTGTGTTGTGTTGTGTTGTGTTGTGTTGTGTTGTGTTGTGTTGTGTTGTGTTGTGTTGTGTTGTGTTGTGTTGTGTTGTGTTGTGTTGTGTTGTGTTGTGTTGTGTTGTGTTGTGTTGTGTTGTGTTGTGTTGTGTTGTGTTGTGTTGTGTTGTGTTGTGTTGTGTTGTGTTGTGTTGTGTTGTGTTGTGTTGTGTTGTGTTGTGTTGTGTTGTGTTGTGTTGTGTTGTGTTGTGTTGTGTTGTGTTGTGTTGTGTTGTGTTGTGTTGTGTTGTGTTGTGTTGTGTTGTGTTGTGTTGTGTTGTGTTGTGTTGTGTTGTGTTGTGTTGTGTTGTGTTGTGTTGTGTTGTTGTGTTGTGTTGTGTTGTGCTGTGCTGTGTTGTGTTGTGTTGTGTTGTGTTGTGTTGTGTTGTGTTGTGTTGTGTTGTGTTGTGTTGTGTTGTGTTGTGTTGTGTTGTGTTGTGTTGTGATGTGATGTGAAGCATAAAACTACTTACACAATAATATTGCACCTGCATTTTAGTACATACAGTTTTGGGGATGTTGGAAAGATTTACATCTAGTAACCGTAGTCGTCGGCCTACTTTAGTGGAGAAATTCCCATTTCTATCCTCAGCTAGAGGCCTCTGCGGATGCCCTATTGCTTATTACAGGTTAAAGATAGTGTGTTATTTCTTGTCTATACTTGGCTCCTATAGGGCCTAGACAGAGTAGTGGTCAGTGGCGTGTAGGAATAGCCCGGGCGAAACCCGGGGGCCCGTGGTCTCATATGGGCCCGTTTTCTAGACTGCCCTGCGTTGGAAAACCTATCACTGTACTGTTTATAAGCTTCAATAAACCCATACAAAATTCAAACGAAAATTATTAAATTAATAATTGCCGGTGCAGATCGTCTCAATTCGGTCGTGTTCAAGAAACGAGATTGTAAATCTTGCGTCTATAAAAGAATAGTTTCAAAATACCGAATATTCCACTTCCCTGATGTTTGTTCTGTAAACGGCATTGACGATAAGTTTCTAACACTATCAGTTGCAAGATCAGAACGCTCGTCATTTTCAAAATTGAGAATAATGCATGGGATTTGGGATGACTTCGATCGAAAATCACTCAGAAGAAGTATATTAGGCCTACCTAATCAATTCGTTTTCTATCGGGTAAGTTCGGAATTGAAAATTGACTCTGGGTTTAATCTATGTATATAATACCGGAGTGTGCATAAACGGTGACTAAGAGCCGTCATGCTCAGCGAAGAACATAATAAATTGGTATAATGCCCCCCACTGAAAATCACTTCCGACCTTCCACGCGACATTTGCATGCTCCGACCCCAGAGATTCTCAAACGGATACTAAATAAATATATTTTCAACAAAGCCTTCTATGACACCAGTGAACTTAGCAAAGTAGAGCCGAGTCCAAATAATGGTACATATAATCGGGGTGCGAATTGACGGCTTGGCAGAGGGGGGGGGGATGCCCAAGTATAGTATCTGCGTGGGTAGTAAGGGGTCTGGGGCAAAGCCCCAGCCACCGGAGGAAAAAAATGTTTGGGGGTATTATTGCCCTCGAGGTGGCCTTAGAAGCGATCTGAGGTATTATAATGACAGGGAAGATTAAAAGACCTAGTACTCATTAAGATACTTTATTCTCGTAATTTAACCTTTTATACCAACATGAGTTGAGTTGAGATGGATATCCAGAGGTGGGGATACCTTTCAGTACAACACAGCCAGGGATGAAATTACCAGAGGGAGGGGGGGGAAACCCCCCCATCCCCCACGTCAATTCGCACCCTGCATATAATACTTAACCCTAGGTTCAATAACCTGACAAATTTTCCATATTCAGAAGCCCTTGTTGGTTCCACATGAATGTAATGACATGCTAAATAATAAATAAATGGTAACCGAGTGGGTAGACAATAATCACGCATTATGTCGGTCCGTGCAGGCCTACATGACCAGCGAGTCTGCCACGATCAGGACGACTGCCGTGACCGCCATCAAGTTCACGTTGTCCGACGGGCGGCGTCCCGTGGACCCTCGATTCGTCGACGTGTTCGCGGGCGCGCTTCGAGACCCCGAGCCGCGGGTGAGGCGGGCGGCGTTGGCCACCCTCAACACGGCCGCCCACAACGAGCCGCGCCTGGTTCGCGACCGGCTGGACGTCGTGTTGCCGCCGGTCTACGCCGAGACGGAGGCCGACCGGTCGCTGACGCACGTGGTCGAGATGGGCCCCTTCAAGCACACGGTGGACGACCATCTGGACGTGCGCAAGGCCGCGTTCGAGTGCATGTACACCCTCGCGTCGGGCCCCTGTCTGGACCGACTCGACGCTGCCGAGTTCCTGGCGCGCGTCGAGTCGGGCCTGAGTGACCACCACGACATACGCACCGTGGCGTACCTGATGGTGACGCGGCTGGCCGCATCGCGCCCCCACGCCGTGCTAAACCGGCTGGACACGTTGGTGGAGAGGCTGCGTTACACCGTCATGTTCAAGATGCAGGCCAACCTCGTCAGGCAGGACTACGAGAAGCAGGACGAGCTCAGACGAGCGGCGTTGCGAGTGGTGGCGACCCTGCTCACCGTCGGCGACGCGGACAAGAATGCGCAGATGTGCGAGTTTGTTGCCGCCATCCGGGCGTCCCCGGAGTTGGCGCCATTCTTTGAGGCCGCGCAGAGAGATCTTCAGCTCAAGCCAAACTACAGCAGTGATCAATATTGAGATATCCGGTACAGCTCAAGCCAAACTACAGCAGGGATCGATATTGAGATATAGATATATCCGGTACAGCTCAAGCCAAACAACAGCAGTGATCAATATTGAGGTATCCGGTACAGCTCAAACCAAACTACAGCAGTGATCAATATTGAGATATCCGGTACAGCTCAAGCCAAACTACAGCAGGGATCGATATTGAGATATAGATATATCCGGTACAGCTCAAGCCAAACTACAGCAGTGATCAATATTGAGGTATCCGGTACAGCTCAAGCCAAACTACAGCAGTGATCAATATTGAGATATATCCGGTACAGCTCAAGCCAAACAACAGCAGTGATCAATATTGAGATATATCCGGTACAGCTTAAGTCAAACTACAGCAGTGATCAATATTGAGATATATCCGGTACAGCTCAAGCCAAACTACAGCAGTGATGTATATTGAGGTAGATCCGGTACAGCTCAAGCCAAACTACAGCAGTGATCAATATTGAGGTATCCGGTACAGCTTAAGTCAAACTACAGCAGTGATCAATATTGAGGTATCCGGTACAGCTTAAGTCAAACTACAGCAGTGATGTATATTGAGGTAGATCCGGTACAGCTCAAGCCAAACTACAGCAGTGATGTATATTGAGGTAGATCCGGTACAGCTCAAGCCAAACTACAGCAGTGATCAATATTGTGGTAGATCCGGCAAACCTCAAGCCAAACAACAGTAGTGATCGATTGAGGTAGATCCGGTACAGCTCAAGCTAAACTACAGCAGTGATCGATATTGAGGTAGATCCGGTAAACCTCAAGCCAAACTACAGTAGTGATCAATATTGAGGTATATCCGACCGTCCATTCTTCAAGGCCTCCAGTGTACATCCTATGACCGATAACACTTTATGAAGCCGTCCTGTAAGATAACAAGACTGCATGTCAGGTGTTCCATTTCCTTCGTCTTAATCTTGTAGTTAAATTTGTTGTGAATTAACCATATCGAACGAAGAAGTCACCGTTGAACAACGTTTATAAAGTAAAACATTGTTACTTACAATCATAGTATAATACATCATTTTCAAAGACATTGTTTTAAAATCTTATTTCAAATGCAGAGTTGGTAGACATGCCTATGCCTATGACGCGATTTCTCTGTAGAACGTCCATCCATAATCATCATAGTCCATCTCTATCACTAGGAAAACGCTCTGTTTGACGCGTTGATAAGCGAGCGCGTCCATATCTACGATCGTTCTGGAGAAAAGATCTCAAAGCTAACAAAAACAACAATTAAAAACAATTCAAGAATGCGCATTGCAAAATTTTTCCTAATTTCCATAGCTATTATACTTCCCGACATTGTTGAATGCAGTGCAAAGAATTTTCGTCGTCATGTTTTCAACACGGTCCGCCACCGTTATACTAATTCAGTTATTGACAGCAATAGAAAGGTAATTTCTGCCTATTAAACGTATCAGATCGCGTTTAAATTACTATATTTGTGACCGGACAAAAATTTACTATAAGATAGTTACCTCACATTTTGCCGTTACTGTGTTTTAGAAAAATATTTTCGAGTAACTTTTGTGTAACTTTGCCAATGTTTATCAGATCGCCATAAAATGAACATATTCGTGACCGAAAAAATCTGTTGAAAAATATGGCTATCTCACATTTTACCGCAATTTTGTTTCAGAAAAATATTTTGCAGTAACTATGGTGTAACTTTGTAACTTTTCGAACGATTTTGCCTCAAAACAATACACCTTCAATCCACATCGAGGCTTGTGGATGGTCCAAATTTCAAGTTGATCGGACTTTCCGTTCGACCGCTATCGACAGACAAAAACAAACAAAAAACAAAAAAAAACAGAGCGAAGTGCCATAAGTCTAGTGGAGACGCTCGCTACGCTCGCTTAATAAAAGTGGAGCATTTTGTTGTACAACCATTGATTAAACAGGTTAACACCTGTTTAATCAATGGTATAACATTGAACTGACTGGGTTTCACCAAAGATTACTGAGTGAGGGAAGATAATTCACTCTTATGGGAAATCGTCTGCGCGTCTCTTACGTAACCTGCTAATTTGTCTTTGGGCGCGCCCAAAGATGCCCAAAGCATTCCGAAACACGTTCTCCACATGCTCACAAGCATTCCGTAAACTGCTCAGGTAGCGCCTTGGGCGCGCCCGTAACGCCCGACGTTTTTCTCTGGGCATTCTGTGTGTGTGTTGTGTTTCTAGCATATCGCGCGGGAAACATGGCGTCTGCAGGTGTAGTGAGGTCCAAGGACTATTTTAAGTTTCGCTTCTTGATGAGGCCACTGGCGACACCAAAACATTAGAGTGACGAATGAAGAGGCCGAGAAAATTAGGGAAAATGAGTTATATCGAATTAATGTATATTATTTCAGCAAGGTGTATCGAGGCTGTCTCATGTAACCAGGCACCACGCGTTCCGAAACGTTTCGTGCCCGAACGTGCCCAAACTAGCCCGCCCGTGATCAACGTCGGGCGGTATTAGCAGGTTACGGAACGTACCCTTTATAAGCTCGACATGTAGTTCGAATTCTCACCGCAATAGCTCGCTCTTCCATAAGTTTAAAACTGAGCGGGAACCTCGGTCGTTCGACTCAGCTTCTTCTCAGCGCCGGAGGAAGGAAGTGTCTTAGCCGAATTCTTCCGATGCCAGAACCGAGTTCAGACGGCAACAAAGTTCAAATGTGCTGAGCTAGCGCTCCTTGCGGTGAGAATTCGAACTAGTGGTGAGACTTAGAATTTTTTCAAAAACTCGTGCAGATATTTTAACACGGCGATGAAACATCTTCCCTCACTCAGTAACCTTTGGTTTCACTCAAGGGCAAAAGTTCCATTCTTGCTCATTGTTGTCCGTCATATAAAAATGTAGGTAGGCTATAATTTAAAAAGGGGATTTTGTATCGTTTTTTCATAAAAGGGCTATATTGTAATATTTTAATTCTACCCCGATTAAATCGCGATTATGGATTAATTGTAATGATTTTTCTTTTATCTGACAATACCACGTCCCTAGTTATAATGTTAGTGTTACTTATACATGCTACATGCTTGTATATTATTTATACGTGCATGAACAAATTAGGTAGATAATAAACATCCTTGTTTCTGATCATTTAGCACAATTGATACAGGTTCAAGTAGGCCTACCTAACAATAGGCAGAAAGGAGGTATGAAAAATGTGGGAATGTTAAATCACAAATAAGAGACACTAAACAGGAAAACCTTGAATACTTTAAACAACTAGAAGGTAAAGAAGGCTGGTAAATATTGAATGAATGTGAAACTAGAAGTGAAAAGTATGATGCATTCAGTAAGAAAATAGAACACTATTTCAACATAGTCTGTCCTTGGAAAACTATTAAAGTTGGTCAAAATAAAGATACAGAAAGGAAAAAGTGGATAACAAATGACATAAAAAAGCAAAGAGCCAATCTAAAAATTATATACAGGGAAAGTAAATCCTCGCGGGAATTAAAACCAAAACTTCTTTATAAGAAACACACACAAAAATATAAGCATACACTGAAACAATCAAAAGCACAATATATAACTCATAAAATAGCACAGGCCAAAAATAAAAGTAAAACAATATGGAATATAATAAATAAAGAAAGGAGCACGGGACAAGAACATACCATGAACAAAATAGAATTAAAAATTAGTGGGAAAACAATAAAACATCCTAAAGAAGTCGCTAACCAGTTCAATACATATCTAGCTAATGCAGCCGAAGAACTGGTAAAAAGCATTGATAAAGCTACAAATGAACTAGAAAGCACACAACACGATTTAGAGCATGAAATGATGTTAACTTTTACAAATATAAAGGAGATCAAATTCTTAATTGGCAAACTAAAAAACAAAAAACTGTAGGACATGATGGAATTTTGCACCTTCATTATTAAATTCTGTACTAATGAGCTAGCTCAACCTTTAACTTATTTAATTAATCACTCACTTTCCACTGGGGAATTCCCTCAACAACTTAAGAAGGCCAGAATTATACCAGTATACAAAAAAGGGGACAAGACTGACCCAGGAAATTATAGGCCTATTGCCATTCAACCGGCATTTTCTAAAATTTATGAGCAGGTTGTAGAATCAAGAATGCGATATTTTATGGAATCGCGGAATCTAATTATAAATGAACAACATGGATTTCGAAAGGAGAAATCTACCACAACAGCGATTGCAGAGTTTCTAAATTTCGTACTCAAAGAAAGAGTTGAGAATAAAACAGTTATAGCAATCTTCATGGACCTCACAAAAGCATTTGACTGTGTAAACCACCAGATATTATTAACAAAATTACATAGCTATGGACCTATGGTATCAGAGATCTAACCTTAAAATGGATCACATCATACCTCACCAACAGAACACAATATGTGGAAATAAAAACAATAGTTAAAAATAAGATCAAAACTTACACATCAAAAGAAGAGAAAATTGTACGGGGTGTAATGAAAAAAATTATAGAATCCTGTAAAAAGCATTTCAAAGCATTGAACATTCTTACAATTTTTGGTTTGTATGTCTATGTAGCTATCCTTTATATGAATGAACAAGGGCAATTTCTGGCAAGTAGAAATAATGCAATACACAATCACAATACTAGGCAAAAAAACAATTTCTATAGCCATTGCCATAAGAAAAAGATGTATGAAGAAGCTCCAATCTATATAGGATTAAAATTATGGAATAAATTACCAAATTAACTAAAAGAGATAGCACAGAAGAAAAGCATTTTTAAAGTAAAGTTAAAAGAGTAGGCCGGCCTACATAATAAAGAAAACATTATATTCAATAGAACAATTTTAGAAACGCGACAATCAGAGGCCTATCTAATCTAGTTGGATTATCAGGGGTACTACTATACAGTGTTTCTATTTTACAACGCTTATATTAACTTGCCTTGTTTGTCTGGACGGAATCTTTGAATCGATATTCCACCTACTTTTAAATGTCCGATCAAGCTGAAATTTTGTACACAGACGTATTTCTAATGACAATACATGAATCAATTGTCATATTTACTAAATTGTCAATTAATTCATCATAATTAATTAATTCATGTTTTATATGGAAATCGATGATTAACCCACTTCCCAACGTCAAATCGAATTGAAAGTTTTCACACAGACGTATTCTTAATGACAATACACGAATCAATTGTCATATTTACTAAATCGTCAATTAATTCATCATAATTAATTAATTAATGTTTTATATGGAAATCGATGTACAACCCACTTCCCAACGTCAAATCGAGTTGAAAGTTTTTACACAGACGTATTCTTAATGATTTCACACGAATCAATTGTCATATTAACTTAATAATCAATTAATTCATCATAATTAATTAATTGATGTTTTATATGAGAATCGAAGTTTAACCCACTTCCCAACGTCAAATCGAGTTAAAAGTTTTCACACAGACGTGTTCTTAATGACAATACACGAATCAATTGTCATATTTACTAAATAATGAAATAATTTATCATAATTAATTAATTAATTGATGTTTTATATGGAAATCGATATTTCACCCACTTTCCAACGTTGAATTGAGCTGAAAGTTTTCACACAGACGTATTTTTAATGGCAATACACGAATCAATTGTCACATTTACTAAATATTCAATTAATTCATCATAATTAATTAATGTTTTATATGGGAATCGATGTTTAACCCACTTCCGAACGTCGAATTGAGCTGAAAGTTTTCACACAGGCGTATTCTTAATGACAATACACGTATCAATTGTCATATTTACTAAGCATAGTCAGTTAATTCATCATAATTAATTAATGTTTTATATTGGAATCGATATTTCACCCACTTCCCAACGTCGAATCGAGTTGAAAGTTTTCACACAGACGTATTCTAATGACAATACATGAATCAATCAGTGCCTAATTTAGTGCGCAGCTGGACACTGTTTGCGCAGTTGTAAAAGTCACTTGCGCAGCTGCAATTTGTGATTTGCGCAGTTAAGAATAAGTCTTTAAAAGAACTGATATAGTAAAAAATATACTTCATTTTTTTAGTTTTAATTTTATAGAGCTTATACTAAATCTACAAGTATATTCTTCAATTTCTTAACGTCTATTTAACTTTGTATGTTTTCTGAGGAAGTAAGCTCTTGGTGAATCGCGGTAGTATATCTATTAAAATGTATTGAAGACCATCTCAAGCCATTTAAACACGTTCTTGAAAAAAGGTAAACAAAAAAATCCCCTGTGGGGCTAACCTGGGGGTCCGCGCTCCCCAAACCCCCCGGCGCTTTGCCTTTAAAGACTTGTTTGCGCAGTTCCACTTTTTTCTTAAATTAGGCACTGGAATCAATTGTCATATTTACTAAATAATCAATTAAGCCATCATAATTAATTAATTGATGTTTTATATGGGGATCGATAAAACACTCACTTTCGAACGTCGAATTGAGCTGAAAGTTTGCACACAGACGTATTCTTAATGACAATACATGAATCAATTGTCATATTTACTAAATAATCAATTAAACCATCATAATTAATTAATCAATCGATATTCGATATATATTCGATTGCAAGATTCTTTAAGACTAAAAAGTATAAAATAATATTAATTGAAAAAAATATATTTTTTTTAAAAACAACGCTTATATTTAAATGCACTAAAAAGTAAAAAACAAATTTTCGCCCGACAAATTTTTGCCTCACTCGGAAAATAAAAGCGTTGGGCGCTTTTCCTGCATAAACAGCAGAATACTGCAATCTATGTCAATACCGAAAGCGCCCAACGCTTTTATTTTCCGAGTGAGGCAAAAATTTGCTGGGCGAAAATTTATTTTTTAGTTTTTACTTTTTAGTGCATCTAAATATAAGCGTTGTTTTTTAAAAAATATATTTTTTTCATGTAATATTATTAATATTATATGTGAACAATGTTTTATATCTATATGTGTATAGTTACTTAGTCAAAGTTTTTCTTTGTTCCTTTTTAGAATTAGAACATAAGATTATATCTTATGAAATGACCTGTACAATATCATCTAGAATGAATACAACTGTACGTGACGAAATAAATAAATAAATTGTGTTCAGTAAGTATGTGTAGTGGGCCCTAGTAGGCTTACTAGTTCGTAACTTTTCCCTTAGCTTAGACTACAAGACAAACAAGTTTTCATATGCCAACTTAATTAGCCTAGTATAATATATGTGGTACCGGTGCGTCTATGTCTTGATCATATTTTGTTTGTGTTAAATCAAAAGGTTGAACTAGAGTGTTTCAAATTTGCAAGTGAAAATTAAGTTATTCGATCTTGTTTCAAACACGATGTTATAATGTTCTCTTAATTTCATGTTACTTGCACATCAAACCCTTAAATCAATAAATAAACAGTTCTCAGCATTATATCAACCTGTCCTTTAAAGCTGTCAATGATCCATGTATAGTCCACTCAGATGGTGATACCATTTAAAACGGTTTATAGGCAACTAATAGAGCATGATCAGAGGATGGCATTTTGTGGTGAAAATAAATGGCAATTTTCGTTTTTGTTATCCGCAATAGCAGTGAATTGGTGGTGAAAATTCAATTGAATTAAAAAAATAAATTTTAAGTGGTGTTTTTCTTTCCCCTTTCAATACTTTTGGGGATTTTGATACAAGGATCTTGCTGTGCCTCGTAAGTTACAATAAAAGTGTACTTTGAGGTTTTAGAAGTAGGTATTTGTAGTAAAAAATGTATAGTTTTTTTTTTTATAGCTCCAAATTGGTGATATCATCGTAAAAATAAATCATATTTTCGTTTTTAGCAATACATTTTTGGTTTTACCACAAATACCTGCCCCTGGTCATGATTTATGATGCTATGTGGATGGTGTGCTTCATTCATAATAGGTAACTAAGAAATTGGAACCTTCATAGGAGCTCATCATTCATCATGAATCATGATTGCATTAATTAATTAAAATGTTAATATTATTTTTTTAGCAAAGTTTAAACTTTCAGACCATTTTACAATTTAACAGTTCGGGTTAGCCCACTTTGTCACTTCAAAGGTTAAAATACCAGTAGTCGCGATGGAGAATCCGGGGAAACTTCTTTATTGACTCTGGTACCAGTCACCACTACATCTGTATTGTTGTGGGATGGCCATCTGCATTAAGCATTAGACTCAGTACTTAATTTCAGGGCGGACGCGTCCACCTACTCGTGTTTTCGTGGGCAGACGTGTCCGCCCACTTCTTTTTTGAAAAAGTCCTATATGAAGTCAATACGATGTTGTTATATACTGTAGCTTGTCTGTCGTCACTGTAGGTACTAATCTACCAACTGGACTTTTCCTCACCCTCCCTGCTACTCGACAAATATATGCCTGCTTGATTGGCAGGCCCCCCTGTAGGTATAGGAACAGAAAACAATAAACCGCGAGATGCCACTCAACCCCCCCCCCCCCCCCCCCCGGGTTGGCATATGTCACGATATTCAATCTTCATATTCAATCTGCAATACTCTTGGAAGTCTAATTTTGTAATTTACAATATCAGATAATATGTGGAATCCAGAACACGCTCAGTTATCAAAAGCCAAGTATAGTTCTCATCAATGTTCCAATTCTCTTTAAACAACAGGTTTTCGTTATTGCATTCAGCCCAGTATTTTTTATGAAATACCTACTCGAAACACACTCTAAAAGCATGATTTAAAAAAATTCGCTTGCGGCCCCCAAACCCCCCGTGCTTTTCTTCCTGAAAAGGTGTCATCCTCCGGCTTGAGTTTAAAATATGCACCCTCCTCCGAGGAAGAAGATCGACGAGTATTATTTTAGAAATTAAGCACTGATTAAACTGAGTTTTGGAGTCAACTTTGGTTTCATACAATATTAAAGAAAAAGTACCTATATATGAAAATGATTAATGTACTAGAACAGAGGTATGCATAGATAAAACAGTTTGGCATAATATTTGGTATTTTTATTTAGACTAGCATATTGTAACCACACATTAATAGAAATATGTACTTAACATAATTTGTAAAACAACTTGAATGTGCTTTTGATATTACTCTTCATAATCATAAATTATTACATATAAGTATTTGTGATTCTTGAACAGATTCCGATTCCTTTATGAACATAAATAGACCCTAAGTACATTTCTGATATACATTTGAACTCATTTGTGTGTCCTGCAAACATAGTTTATTACACTAATTAAATACACTAATTAAATACATATTGTATAGGTACTATTATAAACTTTGGATAGTTATTCTTTGGTAAATTGTTACAACAGACCTACAGCAACCACTGAGCTGCATCCTCACCAATACTGTTGGAACATGTTTCTTGTTTTTAAATACTTGTAATAATAGGTATGTACTGTACTATTCATGTTTTATTGATTCTTGCTCCAGATCTTGTTTCCCGACAGTAATTCCAGTACCGTCAGCCTAGTGGATACAACGACCATAACGTTGAGTAAGACTATTATGATTATGCCAAACAGGTTGAAGTAAGTATTGGCACCAGTTTTCACCTTTAAAATTACTGTAACTATGGTGCTACATTGAAGGAAATTCCAAGTATTAGGATAGCATGGTTATTGGCCCACCAGTATTTCGCAACATATAGCTGTTGAGAAACTGTAAGAATGACGGCCCCCTCCTTATCCCCTTCACAGCTACCGAACCCCCCTCAACTCCATGAAACAGCAAACTAAACAACTAAAACAAACTAATTTTAAGTTACGTAGTGTATTTCATTTTGTCAGGTTGTCACAGAGTTGAGGGGGGTCGGGTAGCTGTGGAGGGGATATAGAGTGGGTTGTCATTCTTACAGTTTCTCAACTTTACCACCCCGATACCAATAAGTGGCAGCAATCACTAAACTAATACATCGCATTAAATCATCATCTTAACCTAGTTTCCAGGTTCTCACGAGTTTCGTAAAAATTAGGGATGGGCGAACTATTGATTTTATCGATCGATATTCGATATTGGGAAATATTTGTAGATAATTTGGATACAAATCTATAAGTTCAATAACAAAATAGTACCATTATGTGCGCCTGCAGGAGGTTCACCCGCTGTCTATTAATTGTAAATTACGATTTCATTACGCTTTTGGGTCCATTTTTGTATAATACGTAATTGAAAGCAATTTTACATGCCAATATTGAAGCAGTCTGTTACGCTAAGCCAGCAGCGATCAGTTTCCCATCGCTGGCGCTTCAATAATGCACGTGCATCTGTTCTTCAAACCTCTCTCTTTCCATGTGACTACTGCATTGCAAATACAATAATACAATAATATAATAATACAATACAATGCAAATGGGAAGCTAGGACCAGCCTGTATCTTCCCCCTACGTACCATGGCTTTGACGTGTTAATAACGTATCTCTGATCAAAAAGCTTTGCTACAGAGATAAGTTATGTGCAACACAAAACCCAGGAGAGCTGGATCTGCCCTCGAATGATATCCACGCAATGTATGCACTACACAAATTTGTTTTTGTTCAATAATATCGATCGATAACGATAATTGATTTTGATTATTGATATGCAATATCTATCATATTTGATATTGATACCCACCCCTAGTAAATAAGATATCTATAGTTTGCTTATTTGCATAATTCATTATATAGGCAATATATATGTCAATTGCCAGTAATACCACACAATATAAACAGTAAATAGTATTTTATTAGGGTATGTGCATCATGATCCAATGACACTAGACAAGGTCTGGCCCCATCTCCTAACTTGTGTGCAGTCTAACTCATTCAGTAGGAATGTTGAATATCATCTCATCACACAGAATGATTCTGTAGCTAGTGGCGGACTTTGGACTTTGTGACGTAGATGTGCACAAGTTGTGGACGAGCAGACGTAAGAAAAGATATCATTGGATCGAGTATACTGCGTTCATAGTTATAGTTATAGTTGCCCCATGTTAACTATTCTCACTCTGACCTCACATCGGAATCGATCACGGAATGTGCCAATTTTATTCAAGCCATTAGATTTATGGTGCTATTAAAAACAACTAGTTGGACAATGCACTGCGTTCCTTGTCAAGAGTAAAAATAACGCAATATTTCGATCACTTATCAGTCAGTACTCTTCAACGGGCTGCTTCAACTGCTGATCAGTGCTCGAAATATTGCGTTATTTTTAATCTTGACAAGGAACAGTGCATTGTCCAACTAGTTTTTAATAACATTTAACCTGTTCTACTGTTTCCTTTTTAATATTTATGGTGCTCTTTGATACATACCGGGTGTTCTTCCACATATTAGAGTCATTAGCAATGCCTGCTAATATTTGGGGTTTTCCCAATGTCAAGCCATAGCTAAAAACTATCACTATTATTACACCTTTTTCAAGTAAATGTGACGGAATAGACTTGCAAATTTCAGTAGGCGTTATGAACTATTATGGACTATGTCATCAGTGTGAGAATAGTGAACGTGGAACACTGTTATTCTTATTCATTATTGTCTGTTTTGCACTTCTTCATTTAAAAATTGCCCAACTTCTAAGTCATTGCTAAGTCTGTGAAGCTATGTCCAATCAAGAGCTTGGTAAGAAAATGTAAACTGCTGTTAACAAAAAAACTAGTGGCACTGTATGGCATCCACAATCACTAAGCACATTCACTGTGTGATTTTGACATGTACGTAACATACCAATTTGGTTATATGACTAAAGTTAGATTCCACAACTGAACTGAGAAGATATGACTGATGGTGCATAGTAACACTAGCCAGAAACATATTACAGTATAATATTAATCCCAATTAATATTGTAAATGAGTTAAGTTGCATGCAAAAGGAATTTGTACATGGTCCTACTAATTAAGAATGGAATTCATTATTTTCGCAAGACAGCGATAGTCGATGCCATTCTTGTGTGGTGGCATTGTGCTCATCAAAAATAACAAAGTATATTATCTTGTGACTGTATAAAGAAAAATATTCAAAGGAAGCCGGCAGGCATGAGCTGCTATGCTATTGTTACTTTTTAATAGTAACAGAAATCACAACCTCTTTTACAGACGATTTTAGATTTATAATTCATTGTAATGTAATATGTTCTGAACATTTATTGAAATGGAATATTTGCACTATAGTATTATTACGCGCTCAATGGACATGCAGCCACAGTGCTGTCGAGCAGGAGTGTTGACAACTTCTTTTGGTTGTGTTCCATTATTTCGACTAAACCAACCCTGCAGGCTCCGAGCATCATCAAAACCATTTAAATATCGATATTTCAAATACAAAACATATGAATCAGTGATTGGACAGTGCAAACACCTGCGGACAAATGCCAGAATCAACAAGGCCGATTCAGAACAACTTTGAATTTATTGAGTGCTTCGTTGCTGGGACAGCTCCAAAGTCTTATTCGTAAGACAAGAATAAGAATACTGTAATAATATTTCCCTAAAACTCGCATGCATAACAGTAGGTTATAAAAGCAGTTTTGTGGAAATAGTCCAGTTTCCCATACTGTTTAATCTATGTTATTTTGATGAGCACAGATCAGCTATGCGCGTCCACACACGTCCGAGTAAATGTCATAATGATACAGTACTTAACTTCAGTGTATAAATCAGTTCTCTCCTAACTCAAGTCATAGTCTAAATGTATCATTGCTAGGCCTACATCATTTAATTTACCAATGACAAAGTTCAATGTTTGGTTGAAAAAAAGATTTGAAAAAAGTCAATGAAAATTAATTTGATATCAGATGAATTTTCCTGCCATAATAGTTGCAAATAAGTTTCAGGAGATCTTGCTAAAACACATATTGTAACTTTATAGATTGCTATTAGACAAGCCAATGTGTCCAGCTATGACACTTGTGTTGTCACAGACTGTGGTACCGTGTCCTAATGGTTCAATTTCTTTCAATTCTAAGAAATATCACTGTCACAGCCTAGTGACCTTGGGTCCACAGCCTTCTTGTACATTACTGTCAGAGCCTTGTGACCTCGGGCCCACCGCCTTCTTGTATGTTTCGTTTCGGCGGTAGTCGGTTTCCTTGCGTGTGATAGGACACCGGAAAGAAACGTGGTTGCCGCCTGGAAAGGGGATCACCTATTGGAGACGTCACTTCCAAACATTCACAGCTGAGACTCGACTCCGCTAGCGCTGGGTCCGCATATCTTGGAAGTAACAGGAGACTCTCGGTTGACTTGTTGGGTTGAACGTAACCGTGGTGACGGTGGTGACCGTGCAAACTATTGACCACTCCATGTCCGTGATCGGCACCACTGCTCGAGTTTCCCTAAACCACAAGTACAACATTAAAACTTCTCCAAACCTGAAGTTGTCATGACATTATTGCACTTGGTTTAACTTCTGTACCACTCTTGGACAAGTTCTCCCAAAAAAGGAACATATTTGTTCCCTTTCAAATAAAAGGAACTGAGACATTCCTCAAAAGGAACTTAGTTCCTTTCACGTTCCTTTTAAAATTACTTTCAATCTAATTCTTCTAGTTATCACTCCCGGACTCGCCCGGTTTCCGTCCGCTTCCTCAACTGGGGGTGGCGCTATTTTCGAAAACACAGGAAGTCCCATGATATTTTTTAAACTGAAGTTTACGGCATCACGAACAGGAATGTGGTCGACAGTGAAAGGCACTTATAAAGGAACATTAAATTCGTTTCAAGTTCTCACGAAATAGTAGCTTTTCACGTTACAAGTTCCTGATGTAAGAAAAGGAATGCGTTCCCATAAAAGTTCCTAAAACAGGAACTAGTCTCCGAGAATGCGTTCCTAGGAACACGTTCTTCCCCAAGACTGCTAAGTACTAATATTGGCTATTGTTTTCATAAGTTGAAATTTGAAATCGAATATTTGCCATCATGCCACCCACTTATGTAGGCATTAACAGTGAAACACCTAGTTTTGTTTTAGAAAGTGAAAACAGCCTCAATTAACTCACTGCCAAACACTGACATGGGACAATAATAAGTGCAATTACTGTGGGTCCATGGTTGAAACTAAAGAGCCAATCAGTGAGTACTGAGTACGCTATTATAGTCTCCACTCAATCAACAAACTAGTCATCTGTAGGGAAAAATTACCTTAATGAAACTTCTCCAAAATAAAATGTCATTAAATATGGATTGCCTAGATCATAAATTGGCATTCATTAACAAGGTCTAATTAGATACTTTAGTAGGATGGGAGTTTTCAATGCAGGAAATGCCTTGCCTTTGTACTTTGAGTCCTAGTGTGGTTTCCTTTCACTGCCATAGTTGCTACGGCAGCTGGCGCGGCTTTTGCTGAAGTTGTGTCCACGTAGCCATAGCCAAACCCGTAGCCCCCGATCGCTTTGGTCGTCAAATTATCCCAGGACTTGGCGGGCTTCGTAGCATTGTAGGCGGTGTGGTATTGTGGTTGCTGCTGTTGTTGTTGGGGTTGGTGATGGTGGTGATGATGGTGACTATGGTGATCATCTGAAATGTAGAGCCACTGCTTTGTTTGGGTCTGACTTTCTATTAATTGTTTTCACTAACATTCAAGGTTTGTTGTGCTTAAGGCTCTGGTACAGTTGTATGAAATGTGCTACGATTTTCAGAGTGTAGCAATGGTAGTGAAGAAGTTATTGAAAGCATTTGCGATTTCATGCTTTGCTAAACACGTTTGAACATTTGCGCCAGCTTACTCTAACCCTGGAACTTGCGAAGAGTGTTTCATTAGCAGGTTCAAACACACAAGTACTGGGCCATAGGCAAACCACTTTCTTTGGTAGGTTTAATAATTGGTTTAGCTGGATCGTAAAGTCACGTTGTATGCTGAAGAGAGGTGTTATCTCCCTAGTGTAGCTGCTAGAAGGCAAGTTCTTATAAATATGGTTAGATCTTTCCTGGTCACTCACCGTGCTTTGGTGGTGGTCCCTCACTGTCCCAGTATAGGGTGTCATTGCTGAGGGATGTGGTGTACGAGGCTGCACTGCCTGCCAGCTCGCTTGACGTGCAAGAGTGCAGACTACACTGGCTCACCAGGCCCACGTAGCGCTGTGGTGGGGGTGGAGGGGGGTGGCTTGTGCTAGACGAGGTACGGCCAGACTTGCTGTTCTCCTTCCAACCTGGAGAACAATATGGAGGTATACTTCCAATTAATTTTTTCTAAGTAATTTACAAAATTTGCAAAATTTGCATGAGTAACATACTATTATAACATACAATAAGTATTGGTCCCCTATGAACATTGGGCTTGCTGGCTGCGAATTTAACTAAAAATAATTAGAGGTTGGCTAATAAAATTTTCATAATTTGGTAAAATATAAGTTACAAGAATTAATGAATGATGTAATAATAGTAGTAATACATAGTAATGTATTACAAGCCAGTACCAGAGATCAATTGACAAATGTATACTTTACTTTGCCACTAGAAAAGAAAAAAAAAAATTAAAAAATAAAAATAAATTTTAACTCTAAGTTATTTGATAATTATGTGTTTTGATTTTATGTTTTCTGGCAGATCTTTAAAATAATTTTCATTTTGTATTGTATTTCTTGGATAAAAACTACTACTTATACTGCCTTGCCTGTTAAATTTACTACATGCATAAGAGCACCGCAAAAAGCTTAGCCTATACATCCAGATAAAATAAATACAAAATTTATATTTTTCATTACTCTTGAAAATTTTATCAACACAAATAATATACGTGCTGCCAACCTTGTGCAAGCATAGTCTTCCATACTTGAAAAAGTTGGTTCTTAAAAGGAACTTTTAAAGGCTCCAGTTTGTCACTTTATGTAGAACTTCTAAAAAGTTCCAGTTCCACAAAAGCAGGGTGGCAGGGATGCAGCAGAAACTGTTTGATTATTAAGTAACGCGGGTTCTACCTTTGGCCTGGTCCTGTCCCGCCGCCTTGGAGCCAGTCTTGCCCTTGTGATGTCTGGACCGTCTCCGCGATGAGGGGACGCAGTGCGGGTTGCAACACGGACTGGCTAGGTCGTAAGCCTCCAGGCTAGAGCTGTCCTGGTTACTCGTCTGAATGCACGGGTTACATAGGTGGTGGTGGTGCTGAGGCTTGGCGGATCCCCTGCTAGAGCACTTACCTCCTACAAGTCACACTTGCATTAGTCTGTGTTTTATCATCAGCCATTTGCTAACTGGCGTTTGTTGAGGTTAGGTTTACTGAACTGGGTTTTCAAATTGAAGCTGAAACACCGACGGCAAATTCCTCTCGTCGGTGCCATAAATCTATCGAGCGTGTACTCGTCAAGAGTCGAGACTACCGTACCTGGACCGGCAGCTGCCACCCCATTGGTCTGGTGGTATCCCTTGGTGGACGAATGTCTCGGCTGTTGCACCTCGCAAGTGACCACCACTCTCTCCCGTGGCTGCGGCCACAGACACTCTCCGCTGCTGCCACCTGGCGACTGCTGCGAGAAGTAACCTCGGAAACGCGGGTCCAAGTACTGGTAGGACAGAAGCAGTTGCTGGGTTTGCGGCTGTTGTTGAATCTAAATGACATACAAACCGACATTCAATCTCGTTTGTTATTTATTCATGTGCGGACTTTACTTTGGGGTTGAATTGAAGATTGTTGGCTCGACATGAAGTAGACGGGATTCACTACATACCCTTGCCACATCCTCCGTGGATACGGTCGGCCGGCAGTAGTAGTCTTCCCCCTCTGTGCGGGCGGGGGTTGTTGCACCGTCTGTCGACGCCTTCTTGCGTGCCGGAAGGCTGTGAGTCTTCCACTTCCCGGCTAGGAGCTCCCGTTCCCTCAGACACAGGCGCTCCAACTCCGCCATCTTTCCCTGGAGCGCGCGTTGTAGCTGGATGTACCGCATGTGAAGCTCCACCTACCAGACCATTACGTTCGTATGTATGAGAATAATGTCTAAATCATTCCTCATTGGATTGTTTATCACCCAATTCAGTTGCAAAGATTTAATTTAACACATATTATGTAGTTCATATTTGCTCTAATGAAATGTTATTCTTGGCCAGTCAAATAGCTATAAAAACGTTATAGGCCTGAATTATTGATCTTACTGCGGGACAACAATGGTCAGTACTTTTCCCCATTCAGAGACAGTGAAACAGGCAACGAAACTCCTATACACGCATTAACTCCTCGTCTCTTAAACAGTTGTACTACCTTTGAGTTTATCGACTATAAACCCAAAGGTACTACAGCACAAGCTCTTATACTTTTCAACAAACAATTCATTCCAATCTACAGTAAATCTGTTGTGTGCCATCCAGTCATGGGGCACGTATTGATACGTACTTTCCTCACGCAGTCCTCGAAGAGTACCACCATCCTCATTCTTGCTTCGCAGTTCTTGATGAAGTTGACTAGAGTCTTGTGGTCGGACTTTTCCATATCATGCCCGTTGATGGACAGGATCACGTCACCTAGACAGCGAGCAACAGTCGATCGATCATCTATGTGCTCTAACAGGTGGTCTTGATACATGACACTTCTCATTTAAACAAGGATACAATTTGAACGTAAAGCCCAATTTAGATCACTCAATGTTCCATTCAAGTTTCCTTGAATTCGGGGACAAAAAGCATCAAAACATAATAATATGTAGATAATAAAATACAATGCACCACTTTCCTTGATTTGCTTTTGTCCTTCAATTCAAGAACTCCATTGAACTGTCTAAAAGGAGCTTAAAAAGAGATCATTTTAGTATAAACATCATTATTTAGAAGTATTATCCTTGTAATTATAAATATTATACGTTGGGCCCACTTTGAAAGAACTCTTTTAAGAAAATTCTGGATTTAACAAAATAATTTTGATTAAACAAAAATACATGCAAATTGGTTATGGTTTTAAAAAAGTAAGTCAGCCCTCTTCAAGTTCGTTATAAGTGGGCTGGACTGTAGTTATTAGCATTTCAGTTTATTTTCATGTGAAGTATAGGTTTCAACACTTCTAATAATAACAACAAAAAAGTTGAGCAAATAACATTTAACTAGTTCCAAGTGCGCTCACCTTCTCGCATCCCCGCCCTGAAGGCGGCGCCATCGTAGTCCACGTAGTCCACATACGTGATCATCTCGATCTCTTGCTCCCTCTTGTAGTGGATGCCGTAGCTCTGAAACAAGGCGGCGTTTGTTTAGTCAAACTAATGTCTTGCTATCAACAAGTCGTCTACTCCCGTCGAATTAGAACAACGGTCGCATTCTACGGACGCTGGTGTTAGACCACTAGGTCCTGTTTAAGTCCTTGCAGTATTAAGAAGAAAGTGGGAGTTCTTTAGATTTAATTAACAGTCAATTAATTTTATTACTGGTACACACTTGTATACAATAACTTGAACAGTAAAAGCTGGCAGTCACCCTTTCAGACAGAGCGACGTCAGTAAAAATTAATAGACTCGCCGGGTCTTTTGAATCCTAGGTAGAACCAGCTCTTCGTGAAAACCGGAGAGCAACGTGACAGTTGGAGCTCGAATCCAGGACTTCAACGTGGAGCGCATGGTAGCAACGTAAAACAAGACATCACAAGGCTACGTAACAGTCTGGGGCTCGAACCCAGGACTCCCACATAGCGTGTGGTAGTTAAACAACAACCCACAGGGCTCAGTGGTGGATCTAGACTTCACTCATAGGAGGGAATGGTAACTTTAAACTTCTTTTTACTTCCACTTGTCCCCCCCCACCCCCACAAGGAACACAAAATAATGGATACCGTAAAATTTGGACGAGAGGTAAAAGATAATATATTGCAACTTTACTTTTGAGCATAATTTGTAAACATTAGAGGTGGACTAAATTGAAGAATTCAGTTAAACATTTTGAAATGTATTTTTACGAACATAAATGAATATATGTATTCAATTCCATTGTTATTTTTTGGAGGGGAAAGAAAAATACTGTGAAATTCTCTTAACAAGTGCCTAGAAAATAATTTTAGAGAATTCATTCAAAAGGATTTTTGTGGGTTGATGTTATAGTTGAGAAACTGTAAGAATGACGGCCCCCGCCTTATCCCCACCACTGCTACCCGACCCCCCCTTAACTCCATGAAACAACAAACTGAACAACTGAAACAAACTGATTTTCAGTTACGCATTTCATTTTGTTAGGTTTTCACGGAGTTGAGGGGGGTCGGGTAGCAGTGGTGGGGATAAGGAGGGGGCCGTCATTCTTACAGTTTCTCAACTATAGTACAAAACTTTTGTAATGAAGTTGAAGGGGGGGGGGGGGAGGGCTAATAGGTAGGCCTGTATTGCCCTTATGCATCAGCGATGTATATAGATATTTTAATGAGTGTGGACCTTCGGTCTGACAATCATGGAGGGGGGATCGACCCCCCCCAAACTCGCTACTGCCAGGGCTACGTTTCAGTCTGGGACTCGAACCCAGGACTCCCACGTGCAGCGTGTGACGTCAAACGAGACACCGTGGGGCTACGTCATAGTCTGGGGCTCGAACCCAGGACTCCCGCGTGCAGCGTGTTGACAAGATTGGTAGGGGCAGACAGTACAGTGCTACCAGTCGGTAGTCATAGAGTGCGTAATAATCCAATCTCGACGCTTCCGGTTCTACGAAAAGTAATCAACCCATTCGCGACGGTTGATGAGATCGACGACCTCTTAACAATGATGCTGCACCTCACGCCATTATAAACGTCGGTTTGTTATGGCCGAATAGATATATATACGTTGGAAATAATGTAGATTTTAATTCGGTTCTCACGCCGATGGGAGGAACGCATTAACGGCTGTGTGTGAAATCTGGCCTTAACCCAGTTAGCCACTTTCTATCGGTCGCTTATTGTTGTTCTAACAATCGCCGACACCAGCAGCTTACCTGCAGGGTGAACCCGAACGAGCCCTCCTTCTTCTCGACTATTATCGTGCGTCTCCGTCGATCCTCCTCGGGCTTGCTGGCAGTCACCCTGTCTGGCTTGACTCGCTCCAGGATCTGGGACTGGAACACACATCGTGAGTCATGACTGGCTGAGGGGCTCGGTAACAGAGGTGCGGGGTGGGGAGATACAAGTGCCCCCCGCGCCCAGGAAAAAGAAAACTTTATTCCAACCAAGAGTAAAGACTTTTTCCGGGCACTGAGAGCTGATAAAACAGCTAACAAAACATGTTTAACCCCGGATCCCAAAGGGCGTACTCCGCTCACGAGCAGGGATCCCAAGTCCCGACTCCCGAGCGACTTCGACCCAAACAACGTAATTAGTATGTCACTGGTTTCTCACGCATTTGCACCACGCACAATTTGATTCGGATGCAGCGATGTGACAAAAAATGTTCGGGAATGAAATTAATTTGTTTTCCGTTTCAAGGATGGTTGTGCGTGACATTTTAGTAATGAATGAATTATCAAGAGTATAGAAATAGATTTGAAGAGCGCTTTACGGACACGTCTAGACGTTGTGCGAGAAACATGCGTAAAGACGCGTGGTTTTGTCGAGCGTGTCGGAGTCGGCCGTATCGTGTGTGCATGAGTGGTGTGCTCGCGATTGCAAACGAGCCTCTGCGTGATGCAGCGAGGCGGATTTTATTGGGACCTTTCCCCAGAGCTACAGATACCAAACCAAAGGCCGCCCAGATTGTTTCTTGTTCCCTACCGACGGTGAACTCACCCCTTCCCACCTTGACCTGCGAACCTGGACACCCCTAGTGGTGCGATATCGATTATGCCACGCACTTTGCACAACAGCAACGGTTGGACACCCCTGCAGGAGGTTGACTTTGACACGCACAACTAACGTTATCAGACTCCGACAGACAAGCCAGGATATTCGCTCACGTGGCCGGCTCGAATGTTATTGTAGAGCATGTATTGATGCAATACCAAAATTACTGTGTAATTGATTGATTGATTGATTGAGTTTAACGACGTAGGTACTCGACAACTGTGATCATATGACATGTTTGGAGGAAAGGGGGCGTATCTTACTAAAACAATAAGTACGAATTATTTTGTGATACCAGTGTGTTTATTTATTGTGAAGGTCCATTGTAATCTGACCCTAATCGAATGACCATCATCTAAAAGAAGGAAGGCGTCGAACCCCGGTACTTGTGCTTGTGAGAAAAGAAAGCGGACGTGCAGACAATGGTGAAAGGAAGGTGGACAGATATCGGAAGTAGTGTGGGTGTTCGATGTGACCCAAGTAGGTACGCACCGCACGTTAGCATGGAGTCATATAAGGCTGAGCCACGCAACGCAACCAGCGAGTAGGCCTAATGACAACTCCGATCAGCTTATGTTCGGCCACTGCTGGTGATCACGCGCATGTTGATACGATCGCACCAACAAATTTCATTTGAATAATAACGGCAATAATAATAATAATAATTCGGAATACACTAAAGGACCCGTTAACCAAGTTCCCAAAATCGCTTCATGATCACGACCACCGGACATGTAGTCCAACAGTGGAGTATCCATGCGGGGAGGGGAAGGGGGGAGCGGTTAAGGGGTTGTTGTCCTTCTCCCCCCTCCCTCCAACTTCCATAACGCTTTTTCCAGGAAAATTCTAGAAAACATAAATTGTTTTTACGTCTTTGCAAATGTCGGCAATCAATTATTTAACACCATAATTACTACCTTCTCCTCCCCCACCATCATGCACACAACCCCAAAACGCTCTGTCCAGGAAAAGGTTTTTTGTATGAATTGATGTGTATTATATCCAACAACAGTAATACACAATTCCAGAAAATCATCGGATACAAGAATATAAGAAAATATATTTTGTTTTTAGTCCCTGCAAATTTTTGCAATCATTTTTTCAACACCGAAATTGCCCCCGAAATTATCCCCCGTCACCAAAAAAACTTTTTCCATGAAGAAAATTGGTACGGTACGATAGAAGTGGGTCAAAAATCGATTACAAAATTTGCCGGCAGAGATATTGGCCTCCCCCCCCCCCCCCCCGCCGTAAACGCTTTCAGGAAAATTCAATACAAAAAAATGTGTCGTCATCGGAAATTGACTCGTTTGCAAAATTTGAAGAAAATCGGTAAGATAAAAGCGAGTCAAAAATCGATTGCAAAAACTGATAACACAGATCCTGAATTGGTGATGAAATCATGTAAACATAAATTGTGGGATTCTTATAGTTCACAGTTCACACCCGTGTCGGTGGTCGAAGCGACGGTCTCATGTAACTACAACACATTCACTGTTCCCGTTCTAGTCATACAAGGCCCAAGATTACAAGATACGCGGTGTTACTGTTAAGTAACAAGTAGCCCTAGGGATTATAAAGTAATGACTTTGTGTAACTGTACCGCTTTTAACCAGTACAATACACTTGGGGGGGGGGGGGGGCGGGCTTTAGTTCTCGAGTAGGTGACATAGACCCGAGCGGCAGAGGCCCACGTGGCAGATAACACGTGCGCTGAGCACGTGCTCAATCAAGTTGTTAGTTTGTCTTTTACCACAGAATCTATATAGTCAAAAGGTTAGGCTTTTACACGAATTGATTGAATCAAGTGGTGTGCGTTGGGTTCAAATCCCGGTCGGGTGAAACTATGACGTGGTGGAACCTCGCTACGCTACGGAGGTGGGTGGGTGACAATTGCCAGCGCTGAAAACGAAACTGTTGAACGTTCTCCCAGACAGCACTTCGCACGGTATTGTTCGAGTTCCCCCCCCCCCCCCCCTTCCCCAATTGGTGTTGCCACAGTTGGCAACCCTAGTTGTTTAATTGCAAAGTGGATTGTCGCGTTACATCAACGAAACAAAGAGTTTTCCCACGATCAAGAGGATGTGTCCATGTGTGTCCGTCCGTAGCTTGGAGTCAACTCAGTGCTGGCATGTCGGCTACAATCACGTGACGGGGCTACACACATCCCTACACAACCTCACTAAAGTCGCTCCACAGCAGCTATGGTGCTGGGGACGTCACAGATGAGCGTGTCGGAGCCAATCAGCGGGCGGCTTTCACCAATACTCACATTTGGTTGGCGAAGCCTCACTCATCTGTGACGTCCCCAGCCCCAAAGTTGCTGGGAAGAGACTTTACTATACTTGTCCCGAAACTATACTTTACAAATGATTTCATCACGGATGAGTGATTGGTGGCCAACCAGCGAGCCTCAATTACAAATACCGATCGCTGATTGGCCACGAACCACTCGTCTATGACGAACGCGTCGGTATAAAGTTGTTTCGGGGCAAGTATACCACGTGGCGTAGCTACCGTACGCAGTTCTAGATAAACGCAACAAGTATCAGTGGATCACAAAAGTCGTGGGAAATGTTTACGTGAGCGGTAATTGGGGTTAAAGCGACGCGCGCTTGTATAGTTCAGCCAGCGCTGGAGTCGCACATAAACGGTTGGCTCCAAGACGACTTGGGCTGCGTGGACTGGAATGACACGGGCGGACATGTGTGAGGGAGGAGATCGTGAAACCTCGAGGAGCCCCCCAACACACGCACTTTGCGTATGACTACCGTGAGGGCGAGGCCATACAAAGTACCTTTACACCGTCGAGGTCAGGTTTTTACGTTCTTTATTTTTTTCTTTTCTAGAGACGTTGTTTCCAGCTTTCTTTACGGTAAAATCTTTGATTATGTGATGATATCGTTGGAAGGTACTCCTATACTCAGTACCACTCTTTCTATCGACCTTCTGCTGAACGGTTGTAATTGTAATGCAGAACTGCATGCGGATCCAATGGGACATGTGGGACATGAAATCGAGCCGCATTTTATAAGCAACATACCGATACAGTGCAGAGAGTAGAGAGGTCTATACGTATAAGATGATGAAGCAGAAATTTACGGTGAAATCGATACATTCATTAGCTTCTGCTGAAGGGATGACGATATTTGGGGTTTTACGTCCCATATTTTTGCAACGAGGCTAATCGAGACGATGAGTGGGTGATTATGAGGATGAAAAAACGACACATGACATCCATGCCCAAGCCAGGATTCGAACCTGTAACGCAGAGACCGCGGTTTGCTATAGACCAACGCCTAAGCGAACTAAGCCAACTGCGCCGGCTTCTACTGAAGGGGGGGGGGGGGGGGGGGGGTAAATACAAAATAATATTAAAAATAACAAAACATTAATTGAATGATGTGAATGCAGTGATGCAAGTTGTTGAGAGAATAGAAACTGTCGTGTGCGACGCACACTGCTTCTGAATTGAAGATAGGCAGAGGGCTATTTTTTTTTTTTTTATTATTTATTTCAAGCGAAAAGACAGTGTACATTTTATATAAATAACAAATACAGCAGGTTATTGGGCATATGAGACATCACATGAGTCGTAGAACTCGTACGTGGTTGCCTCATTGCATTGTCATTTTTACTTGGTTAGGAACTATTTTAGAAAAACATTTTAAAAATTAAAAGTAAGTACCGATATTAATCATACTAAGGTTGGAATTCATAGTCGGCCCCTACACCTAGGGGCACCCATTGTTACCAAGGTAACAATTGTTTGCATGTTATTTCCCATAAACAAAACAAATCCATAGCAACAATGGGTGCCCCTAGGTGTAGGGGCCGACTATGAATTCCAACCTAAGTTAAATATGGTTTTTACTATGATAATAATGATGATGATGATGATGATGATGATGATGATGATGATGATGATGATGATGATGATGATGATGATGATGATGATGATGATGATGATGATGATGATGATGATGATGATGATGATGATGATGATGATGATGATGATGATGATGATGATGATGATGATGATGATGATGATGATGATGATGATGATGATGATGATGATGATGATGATGATGATGATGATGATGATGATGATGATGATGATGATGATGATGATGATGATGATGATGACGACGACGACGACGATGATGATGATGATGATGATGATGATGATGATGATGATGATGATGACGACGACGACGATGATGATGATGATGATGATGATGATGATCTTTTTTGTTTTTTGTTTGCTGACTCATCATCATAGTTTTATATGTTGAGGGAGTTCAGATGCAAGATACGCTGGTCCTTCCAGCAAAGAGCGCATAATTAGGTACTGCCTACTGGGTACCATTAGCGTATTCAAGTGGTCATGAACTCAAAACAATGCGTACTCGACTCAAGCAACACAATTATGAACTGCAAAATATGGTGAAACACACTTGATTTTGTGAAATATTTCGGTAGTCTAAATTTGCAGAAGAACATTCACACGCCCACGCCCTTTGAAAGCTGTGTGGTACAGTGGCTCTCCCTGGCGTCGGATTGACATTAGGGGCAATGCCTGTATCTCGATATGTATTGTTTGCTGACTCGACTATAGCTGGACACTGGACCATGAGACACGTTCGAGGTAAGGTTGGATAAGTTGCACTGCAGTCTGCATATATAGAACACCAACTTCTAATTCAATTTATTGCAACCTGTTGGCGCGAAGTGGCCCCTGTGTTGGCACAGTGAGTGAGGTGAGCCATGACGTCAGAGGGGGACACATCACAATACATCGCCCCGACTGTGACACCCTTACATTGAAATGTCGCACTCGCCCATTGTCGCTCTACTCGGTGATCTACCGCTAGGCCTACGCGTCATTTCGTCGTAAGCTACGAACAAACATACCTAACATGTTTTGCAATTAGTAATCTCTAACACAGAGCCTACTGATTACGTTGGCCTTAATTGTAGTTGTTTTTAGATATAGCCCAGCACAATTGCGTGCGTGTGTTGTAGTTGAATTAGCAAGGTCATGCCACGTTCTACTCGACTGCATTTCAAACACGTACGGTTCCACACAGTACGACAACATTTCTTCTAGTTGAAATAGAAATACCGTAGGCTAAAAGTGAAAACAAAACAAAGGGTAGAGAAAAAGCTGAGGTTCTAAAAAAGCCCATACGCAAAGTCGCGCTCCACTTACCACTTTCATTGTCGAGCAGATTATTATTGATTGATTATTGTCATAGCTCGTCAAGTACGATGCAAACACAAACACCCCCGACCGACAAGCACACCTCTTTCTTGGGTTTCCTGCTGTAGGGTGGTGTATATTTTGATTTTTATCATGCGCGACACGTACACCACCTTGCCTGCTGATTCCTCATACAACAGCTGATGAGGCGATCCATGCAAGTGGATATAATTAGTGCCAGTTGTTAGTAGGGCCTACATATTGTGTCGGTAAAACTAAGTGTTACATTATACAAAATAAGCTAATTGAATTCCCGAATTCAAAACTAGCACACACAAATTAATACAGGTGGCTGACTGTATTTTAGTTAGGAAACTAATTTGGGATAAATAATACGTCAAAGTTAATTCGACCTTGATTAAATCAGATGGCATGAGTTCTAAAATGAGAGTGCGCGGGTGACCCCGCCGCTCATTGACTCAATAGATTACGAGTCGAGTCGATCACAACGCAGGGCACGAACAACGGCGCGTGTACAGTAGAGTGCAGGAAGCACACACACAGTTCAGCGGAACACCAACAACAATACAGGAATGAATCATCTCGCTCAACAATATACTAACATAACATCATTGTTATTCCCCCTATGCAGCTGCAGTCATCGTCCTGTCGTGTTATAGTTGCAAGAGTTGTTTACGCGACGCAATCCTAGCATTCGCCGTGTGTGTATATTGACGGTAACGGGAATCGAACCCCGAATCCGAATCTCGAGTGTAATCGTAAAGGGTCGAGAAATTAGCATAGTAAACCCCACCCCCCGTTATGTAGCCATGATGTAGACTATGGCACGGGCCGCTTTGAGCATGCGACCCAATACTCCTGACCCATAGGGGCCCCCGAAGTAAGCGTTTCTGTCCGTAGAACATGTTTTGATATCTGAAAAGTTTTTTCAATGGTTTACGTTACATAAACCAACGATTATTGACCAAGAACGGATGTAAACACAAAACACCCATCTTCGCGGGAGCGTTAAGAGATGCCGGTAAATGGTACCGGTCGGACAGCAGCTGGATTCGAGCCAAGTGGGTGTGTAGGCCCTACTGTAATCTGCACATTATTCATATCAGTATTACACGTACACAATAAATGTTCCTATTCTTCAATGCATGCATACAGTTTCTATAAATATTCGTCGTGTGTTAGATGTTTTACTTGTACTTGTACATACATAATTACACAATATATATTGCAATTATTTAAAGTGACGGTAGACTATTATAAATTACCTTTGCGATATTGCGAAACCCAGAAACCTGCTCAATGGTGGTTTTATGATGATAATGATAAAGCAACTATCAGCTATTGGTAGGGTAGGGGCAACTTACTCGTGCCCCCCCCCCCCCCCCCCCCCGAGAGAACTTACGTTACATGTCCCCGAAGTCCGGGGGGGGGGGGCTTGTGGGCTCTTGGGCACTCGTGTGGAAGCGCATGGGCAGATTATAAGCAGGGTTTCCCAAGCGTACCAACTATCATTAGTCTTATGACTGCGCAGATAATAACAATAAAATAAATAATGACATAATTATTCGGTGGAGCCATGTTATAGATTACGAGCTGATTTGTTCAACGAACTATCCATGGGATGGGACCACGGCTCCTTTAAAAATGTTTATTTACTCAATAAATGGAGTAGGACCTATATTAATATTTATTTACAAAGGGATACCGTCGATGTGTACCGCGGCTAGGGATCGGGATCGAAACCAGAACCTACCTCCAACTCAACGTACGTATACGAATTACGTAATAGTCCAACGGCCTACTGCACTTGCGCAATCATTTGATTTGAATTTGTAATTCCAGCCATGATCCCATCCCAAAAGTTGATCTATGCACACTTTACGTTTCAGATTATAACAACGATGCCAATCGAGACGATTTTGAGACGGGCGAGTCACGTGTTGCAAGCTCGCCTAGCTCGGAAAGTCAGACGTGCCACATTGCGTTGTTTGGAAATAATATTTCTTCACTACCGGATCGCTTTGCAATCCAATATGCATGTTTAATAAGCCAACTGCATAATAACCAGATTTCTTCAAACATATGCAATACATATATGGAGGTTGTTGCCATGTCAGAAATGGTTACGTTCCGGTACGTATTGACATTAAGAATGCAAATATCTTGCCTATCTATATGAATGTAATTATGCAGGCTTGTGAAACACTGAACCTTTAAAGAGGTTATATAATGAAAACAGTATATCGTTCCATGTGCGTGGGTGTATAGCGTTTAATTTAAAATGTAGGCTACACTTCTCATAAAATGTGCATTAATTACATGATTCGGAATTCACTAAAGGACCCGTTAACCAAGTTCCCAAAATCGCTTCATGATCACGACCACCGGACATGTAGTCCAACAGTGGGGTATCCATGCAGGGAGGGGAAGGGGGGAGCGGTTATGGGTTCTTGTTTTTCTCCCCCCTCCCTCCAACTTCCATAATGCCTTTTCCAGGAAAATTCTAGAAAAATTAAATTGTTTCTACGTCTTTGCAAATGTTGGCAATCAATTATTTAACACCATAATTACTACCTTCTCCTCCCCCACCATCATGCACACAAAAACCCCCAAACGCTCTGTCCAGGAACAGGTTTTTTGTATGAATTTATATGTATTATATCCAACAACAGTAATACACAATTCCAGAAAATCATCGGATACAAGAATATAAGAATACGAAAATATATTTTGTTTTTAGTCATCGCAAATTTTTGCAATCATTTTTTCAACACCGAAATTGCCCCCGAAATTACCCCCCGTCACCAAAAAAGCTTTTTCCACGAAGAAAAATGAAAAATGGTACGGTACGATAGAAGTGGGTCAAAAATCGATTACAAAATTTGCCGGCAGAGATATTGGCCTCCCCCCCCCCCCCCGGCGTAAACGCTTTTCAGGAAAATTCAATACAGAAAAATGTGTCGTCATCGGAAATTGACTCGTTTGCAAAATTTGAAGAAAATCGGTAAGATAAGAGTGAGTCAAAAATCGATTGCAAAAACTGATAACACAGATCCTGAATTGGTGATGAAATCATGTAAACATAAATTGTGGGATTCTTATAGTTCACAGTTCACACCCGTGTCGGTGGTCGAAGCGACGGTCTCATGTAACTACAACACATTCACTGTCCCCGTTCTAGTCATACAAGGCCCAAGATTACAAGATACGCGGTGTTACTGTTAAGTAACAAGTAGCCCTAGGGATTATAAAGTAATGACTTTGTGTAACTGTACCGCTTTTAACCAGTACAATACACTTGGGGGGGGGGGGGGGGCGGGCTTTAGTTCTCGAGTAGGTGACATAGACCCGAGCGGCAGAGGCCCACGTGGCAGATAACACGTGCGCTGAGCACGTGCTCAATCAAGTTGTTAGTTTGTCTTTTACCACAGAATCTATATAGTCAAAAGGTTAGGCTTTTACACGAATTGATTGAATCAAGTGGTGTGCGTTGGGTTCAAATCCCGGTCGGGTGAAACTATGACGTGGTGGAACCTCGCTACGCTACGGAGGTGGGTGGGTGACAATTGCCAGCGCTGAAAACGAAACTGTTGAACGTTCTCCCAGACAGCACTTCGCACGGTATTGTTCGAGTTCCCCCCCCCCCCCCTTCCCCAATTGGTGTTGCCACAGTTGGCAACCCTAGTTGTTTAATTGCAAAGTGGATTGTCGCGTTACATCAACGAAACAAAGAGTTTTCCCACGATCAAGAGGATGTGTCCATGTGTGTCCGTCCGTAGCTTGGAGTCAACTCAGTGCTGGCATGTCGGCTACAATCACGTGACGGGGCTACACACATCCCTACACAACCTCACTAAAGTCGCTCCACAGCAGCTATGGTGCTGGGGACGTCACAGATGAGCGTGTCGGAGCCAATCAGCGGGCGGCTTTCACCAATACTCACATTTGGTTGGCCAAGCCTCACTCATCTGTGACGTCCCCAGCCCCAAAGTTGCTGGGAAGAGACTTTACTATACTTGTCCCGAAACTATACTTTACAAATGATTTCATCACGGATGAGTGATTGGTGGCCAACCAGCGAGCCTCAATTACAAATACCGATCGCTGATTGGCCACGAACCACTCGTCTATGACGAACGCGTCGGTATAAAGTTGTTTCGGGGCAAGTATACCACGTGGCGTAGCTACCGTACGCAGTTCTAGATAAACGCAACAAGTATCAGTGGATCACAAAAGTCGTGGGAAATGTTTACGTGAGCGGTAATTGGGGTTAAAGCGACGCGCGCTTGTATAGTTCAGCCAGCGCTGGAGTCGCACATAAACGGTTGGCTCCAAGACGACTTGGGCTGCGTTGACTGGAATGACACGGGCGGACATGTGTGAGGGAGGAGATCGTGAAACCTCGAGGAGCCCCCCAACACACGCACTTTGCGTATGACTACCGTCGTGAGGGCGAGGCCATACAAAGTACCTTTACACCGTCGAGGTCAGGTTTTTACGTTCTTTATTTTTTTCTTTTCTAGAGACGTTGTTTCCAGCTTTCTTTACGGTAAAATCTTTGATTATGTGATGATATCGTTGGAAGGTACTCCTATACTCAGTACCACTCTTTCTATCGACCTTCTGCTGAACGGTTGTAATTGTAATGCAGAACTGCATGCGGATCCAATGGGACATGTGGGACATGAAATCGAGCCGCATTTTATAAGCAACATACCGATACAGTGCAGAGAGTAGAGAGGTCTATACGTATAAGATGATGAAGCAGAAATTTACGGTGAAATCGATACATTCATTAGCTTCTGCTGAAGGGATGACGATATTTGGGGTTTTACGTCCCATATTTTTGCAACGAGGCTAATCGAGACGATGAGTGGGTGATTATGAGGATGAAAAAACGACACATGACATCCATGCCCAAGCCAGGATTCGAACGTGTAACGCAGAGACCGCGGTTTGCTATAGACCAACGCCTAAGCGAACTAAGCCAACTGCGCCGGCTTCTACTGAAGGGGGGGGGGGGGGGGTAAATACAAAATAATATTAAAAATAACAAAACATTAATTGAATGATGTGAATGCAGTGATGCAAGTTGTTGAGAGAATAGAAACTGTCGTGTGCGACGCACACTGCTTCTGAATTGAAGATAGGCAGAGGGCTATTTTTTTTTTTTTTATTATTTATTTCAAGCGAAAAGACAGTGTACATTTTGTATAAATAACAAATACAGCAGGTTATTGGGCATATGAGACATCACATGAGTCGTAGAACTCGTACGTGGTTGCCTCATTGCATTGTCATTTTTACTTGGTTAGGAACTATTTTAGAAAAACATTTTAAAAATTAAAAGTAAGTACCGATATTAATCATACTAAGGTTGGAATTCATAGTCGGCCCCTACACCTAGGGGCACCCATTGTTACCAAGGTAACAATTGTTTGCATGTTATTTCCCATAAACAAAACAAATCCATAGCAACAATGGGTGCCCCTAGGTGTAGGGGCCGACTATGAATTCCAACCTAAGTTAAATATGGTTTTTACTATGATAATAATGATGATGATGATGATGATGATGATGATGATGATGATGATGATGATGATGATGATGATGATGATGATGATGATGATGATGATGATGATGATGATGATGATGATGATGATGATGATGATGATGATGATGATGATGATGATGATGATGATGATGATGATGATGATGATGATGACGACGACGATGATGATGATGATGATGATGATGATGATGATGATGATGATGATGATGATGATGATGATGATGATGATGATGATGATGATGACGACGACGATGATGATGATGATGATGATGATGATGATCTTTTTTGTTTTTTGTTTGCTGACTCATCATCATAGTTTTATATGTTGAGGGAGTTCAGATGCAAGATACGCTGGTCCTTCCAGCAAAGAGCGCATAATTAGGTACTGCCTACTGGGTACCATTAGCGTATTCAAGTGGTCATGAACTCAAAACAATGCGTACTCGACTCAAGCAACACAATTATGAACTGCAAAATATGGTGAAACACACTTGATTTTGTGAAATATTTCGGAAGTCTAAATTTGCAGAAGAACATTCACACGCCCACGCCCTTTGAAAGCTGTGTGGTACAGTGGCTCTCCCTGGCGTCGGATTGACATTAGGGGCAATGCCTGTATCTCGATATGTATTGTTTGCTGACTCGACTATAGCTGGACACTGGACCATGAGACACGTTCGAGGTAAGGTTGGATAAGTTGCACTGCAGTCTGCATATATAGAACACCAACTTCTAATTCAATTTATTGCAACCTGTTGGCGCGAAGTGGCCCCTGTGTTGGCACAGTGAGTGAGGTGAGCCATGACGTCAGAGGGGGACACATCACAATACATCGCCCCGACTGTGACACCCTTACATTGAAATGTCGCACTCGCCCATTGTCGCTCTACTCGGTGATCTACCGCTAGGCCTACGCGTCATTTCGTCGTAAGCTACGAACAAACATACCTAACATGTTTTGCAATAAGTAATCTCTAACACAGAGCCTACTGATTACGTTGGCCTTAATTGTAGTTGTTTTTAGATATAGCCCAGCACAATTGCGTGCGTGTGTTGTAGTTGAATTAGCAAGGTCATGCCACGTTCTACTCGACTGCATTTCAAACACGTACGGTTCCACACAGTACGACAACATTTCTTCTAGTTGAAATAGAAATACCGTAGGCTAAAAGTGAAAACAAAACAAAGGGTAGAGAAAAAGCTGAGGTTCTAAAAAAGCCCATACGCAAAGTCGCGCTCCACTTACCACTTTCATTGTCGAGCAGATTATTATTGATTGATTATTGTCATAGCTCGTCAAGTACGATGCAAACACAAACACCCCCGACCGACAAGCACACCTCTTTCTTGGGTTTCCTGCTGTAGGGTGGTGTATATTTTGATTTTTATCATGCGCGACACGTACACCACCTTGCCTGCTGATTCCTCATACAACAGCTGATGAGGCGATCCATGCAAGTGGATATAATTAGTGCCAGTTGTTAGTAGGGCCTACATATTGTGTCGGTAAAACTAAGTGTTACATTATACAAAATAAGCTAATTGAATTCCCGAATTCAAAACTAGCACACACAAATTAATACAGGTGGCTGACTGTATTTTAGTTAGGAAACTAATTTGGGATAAATAATACGTCAAAGTTAATTCGACCTTGATTAAATCAGATGGCATGAGTTCTAAAATGAGAGTGCGCGGGTGACCCCGCCGCTCATTGACTCAATAGATTACGAGTCGAGTCGATCACAACGCAGGGCACGAACAACGGCGCGTGTACAGTAGAGTGCAGGAAGCACACACACAGTTCAGCGGAACACCAACAACAATACAGGAATGAATCATCTCGCTCAACAATATACTAACATAACATCATTGTTATTCCCCCTATGCAGCTGCAGTCATCGTCCTGTCGTGTTATAGTTGCAAGAGTTGTTTACGCGACGCAATCCTAGCATTCGCCGTGTGTGTATATTGACGGTAACGGGAATCGAACCCCGAATCCGAATCTCGAGTGTAATCGTAAAGGGTCGAGAAATTAGCATAGTAAACCCCACCCCCCGTTATGTAGCCATGATGTAGACTATGGCACGGGCCGCTTTGAGCATGCGACCCAATACTCCTGACCCATAGGGGCCCCCGAAGTAAGCGTTTCTGTCCGTAGAACATGTTTTGATATCTGAAAAGTTTTTTCAATGGTTTACGTTACATAAACCAACGATTATTGACCAAGAACGGATGTAAACACAAAACACCCATCTTCGCGGGAGCGTTAAGAGATGCCGGTAAATGGTACCGGTCGGACAGCAGCTGGATTCGAGCCAAGTGGGTGTGTAGGCCCTACTGTAATCTGCACATTATTCATATCAGTATTACACGTACACAATAAATGTTCCTATTCTTCAATGCATGCATACAGTTTCTATAAATATTCGTCGTGTGTTAGATGTTTTACTTGTACTTGTACATACATAATTACACAATATATATTGCAATTATTTAAAGTGACGGTAGACTATTATAAATTACCTTTGCGATATTGCGAAACCCAGAAACCTGCTCAATGGTGGTTTTATGATGATAATGATAAAGCAACTATCAGCTATTGGTAGGGTAGGGGCAACTTACTCGTGCCCCCCCCCCCCCCCTCCCCCGAGAGAACTTACGTTACATGTCCCCGAAGTCCGGGGGGGGGGGGGCTTGTGGGCTCTTGGGCACTCGTGTGGAAGCGCATGGGCAGATTATAAGCAGCGTTTCCCAAGCGTACCAACTATCATTAGTCTTATGACTGCGCAGATAATAACAATAAAATAAATAATGACATAATTATTCGGTGGAGCCATGTTATAGATTACGAGCTGATTTGTTCAACGAACTATCCATGGGATGGGACCACGGCTCCTTTAAAAATGTTTATTTACTCAATAAATGGAGTAGGACCTATATTAATATTTATTTACAAAGGGATACCGTCGATGTGTACCGCGGCTAGGGATCGGGATCGAAACCAGAACCTACCTCCAACTCAACGTACGTATACGAATTACGTAATAGTCCAACGGGCAACGGCCTACTGCACTTGCGCAATCATTTGATTTGAATTTGTAATTCCAGCCATGATCCCATCCTAAAAGTTGATCTATGCACACTTTACGTTTCAGATTATAACAACGATGCCAATCGAGACGATTTTGAGACGGGCGAGTCACGTGGTGCAAGCTCGCCTAGCTCGGAAAGTCAGACGTGTCACATTGCGTTGTTTGGAAATAATATTTCTTCACTACCGGATCGCTTTGCAATCCAATATGCATGTTTAATAAGCCAACTGCATAATAACCAGATTTCTTCAAACATATGCAATACATATATGGAGGTTGTTGCCATGTCAGAAATGGTTACGTTCCGGTACGTATTGACATTAAGAATGCAAATATCTTGCCTATCTATATGAATGTAATTATGCAGGCTTGTGAAACACTGAACCTTTAAAGAGGTTATATAATGAAAACAGTATATCGTTCCATGTGCGTGGGTGTATAGCGTTTAATTTAAAATGTAGGCTACACTTCTCATAAAATGTGCATTAATTACATGATTAATGCCCGGTATTTCAATGTCCAGTTAAAATCTACTCTTCAGTTAAATTGTTTTCACCATGACTACGGCCAATAGAAATACACCAAACTGGGCTTACCTAACAGTTAAATTTACTTGACACTTTAACAGGACATTGAAATACCGGCCCTAAGTTGACTAGAATCAGAATAATATTAATTAACAAGTAGGAGCGTACATTGTAAATAGATAGAACTACAATTACTAATAACAATTAATTATTAAGAAAGTGTGTCAGATAATAGTAAATTATAATGCTGGAGATAAGCGTGAAGGTTGTAAGGGTAGTTTGGGTTATAAAAAAATGAAAAGATAAAGAAATAATAATAATAATAATAATAATATAATAGTAATAATAACAATAATAATAACAACAATAATAATAATAATAATAATAATAATAATAATAATAATAATAAGTAGGCCTAGTTTAAAATAAAATTAATAATAAAATATACTTGTCTGCGCTATAAACAATGACGTAGAAAGTGTGTCAGTCACGGGATTTCCGGGTAGGAGCTAAAAGGGGTGGTGGGGGTGAAAGGACCGATATTATTTGTACTGCGACGTTATAAACCCTTGCTCTAGCTACAAGACTATTCAAAATACCCGGGACAGTTTACGAGGCTACAAACACTTCGTAAAGAAATTGTTCTAAAAATAGCCAAACTTACCGGTGACAGTTCCTCGCCATCGCTGTGATCAGTTTGGGAGGGTGTCTGTTGTTTTGTCGCAACCCGCTTGCATTGTAGCTGTTGTCCGCGAGGTAACTTGTCTCCGAGTTTCGGTGAATCCATCGCACTACATTAGTTGCATGCCGATTCCTTCTACAGACAGCTTGTAACACGAACAGCTGGCTGTTTGTCGGGTTCATTTATCAGGACGGCACCTCGACGCCCGCCGTCGTCGGTACAACCCACACCCCCGCGAGCAACATTCGAACTGCGCAACGACGAGTTTGGACATCGCGTCGTCTGCTAGGCGACGGTAACTAGCGCTAATGGTGGGGATCGTCACAACTAATAGCGTTCTATTTACTGATGAGAAACGCAGCGACATCTATACGCACTCGTTCGAGTTCAAGCCGATAAAGAAGTTTTCCGCCCTGCCGTCACAAATCGTGTTGCTGGTGTTGGTATAATTTGTCCCGTAGTGGAAAATTACATACCGGGACAATAGCGCAGTAAAAGGGAATGGCTCATTTGATTTAATGTTGTAAGTGTAAATTGATTACTTCACCGTTAGTTGTAAATTTAGACTTAGATTAGATTAGTATAAAGTAACATAATATTATGCTATAACTTCTGTAATATAATGTAAACCATCATATGAGGACAAACAAATAAAATGATACTGCCGAAAGTCCGCCAGGGGCCTATCGCAAAAGGCGAAAATTTTGTTGACCATTTTTTCATGTTTTTACTTATCTTGCTGCTAACCAGAATTCCACTGAAATCAATTCGCATTCCTCTTGATCAAAAATCTTTCCCTTGCATTTAAAGTAGTGATGACATCTGGTAGTAAATATTGGAGTCGGCTCCTGAGCCTTAGGAGTCGACTCCTCGAAGGACAAAAAGATAAAGTAAAAGCGATTAATTTTAACCAATACAATACTACGGCCAGCAGGCCACCACTAGTCGAGTGATGCGCGATCGGCGAATATTGGAGGGAAAGGGAAACAGACGGCCAATACATGATACACTTACACACAGCAACGAACTATTGAAGGAGTCGACTCCTAGATAATAGAGTCGGGTACCCGATGTCGTCACGAATTTAAAAAATGAGTAGAGAATTAGAAATTAAGACGTGCCTGTCTTGAGATTTATTTTAATAATTATTGTGTGATCATAACAATATTAATAGGGTATCTAGGCGCGCAGTAGCGTGCCGGGCCAAGCCATGTGCGAGCTTCCACTACGCGACTCTTACTGCAAGCATCGAAGTGCACTTAACACGATGTTGCCGACGCAAAACCATACTAGATGGAAATCTCAAATTTCCTTTAATCGGTGGGCTTTTACCACGAGACTACCCATTTCAAATTTCATCCCGATCGGATGTTGCGTATGGAAGATATTAAGCCGTAAAGATCGTTAAAAAACTCAAAAATTCTTCAGTTAACTACTTACTACAGTGGTTCTCAACCTTTTTTTAGTCGAGGCACACCTGGTAAGAATGGGAAAATTTGGTGGCACACTGCCATTTTTTTACTTCTCTATTGCATCAGGAGTGGATTTTATAATTTTGTATAGGAAACGGGACAAATTGTCTTTAGCAAAAATAACATGTTTATTTGTCTCAGCTGTTTTATTGTTGATGCAAATTTCCACTACTATCAATAAATCGTCAATGGAGATCAGTGTTCAACTAAATATATTTTATATTTAAATTAAAATTTCAGTAAAAAAAAACATGTTTAGCGTCAATGAGAAACTTGGGTGTGCGAACAAATCTCTTCAATCCTTGGCCGTATGGCCGACAGCGATACTCAAAGCTCATTGTCCACAGAAAGAAGCCGGTAACGTTTTTTATTTTTGATCGTTGTGAGAGTCGAAAAGGTTTGCTCACAAGTGTACGTAGTTGAAAATGGCAGCAAAATCGACAACGCTCTGCCTCCAATTGATGGGAATTCTTGATTTATTTTCGATCCAAAAATGATATTGCGGTAAGTCAGCAAACTTGATTCTCAAACATTGATCGGTGCATATAGTGATAAGTTCTTCCTTCCTGATAAGTTCCTCCCATTATAATTTCAATATTTAATTTAAATATTGGATATAGAATAATTGGCATGGCCACAATTTTAGATATCACCCCTTTAAATGTTGAGCCTCTTTTGAAATTGGCGTTTTTTGTACATGTGCCCTCTTTGGTTTGTAACGGTTTGTCCTCTCCGTTTTGGGCTTGGCCTCTTTTTTGCAAATTTTTTGCATTTTTGTTTGGTATACTATATTTACTGAAACCTATGAAATGATTAAAGAAATATCATGTATTTGAAAAAGTCAACTTTGGAAAATCGTTTTCACTACTCTAGCGGCGCGGGGTCATGGGCAGAAGTAACACTTTCGTGTGATTCCGGGACATTTGCCGTCCCGGAATCAGTTTAATTTCAACCAGGACAAGATCTTCAATTCCTGGTCTGTCCCGGTGAAACCGGGACGTTTGGAAATCCTAGAGGTGTATGAAGTCAATATGATTTTCATGAATATTACATCTAAAGTTGATCCCATGCTTGCGTTTTTCAGACACAACCCACTAGGTTGACGCAGATAACAAAAAGTTTGTGTAAATTTCAACACATCGAGTTATCCACGCACAGTACGCAGATCATATTATACCGTCTTGAAAGTTAAAGATATTTCAAGTTATTTGCGAAAACGCAGTGGGCTGCGTTGGAAAAACACAAGCATATGAACTTAGCTCTCTTCAATAACTAAAAATGGATCAAATGGGATCTGATAGGCTAAATGAAAAACAATGCAGAAATCTTGCTTCTTTAATGGATACCACTACTTAATTTTAGACACATCTTTGTACAAAATTATATCAATACATTATTTACAATAATCCAAATTACTAGCATACCAATTATGTTACAGTACTACAAGTGACTAACAAAAAATATTAAATCATTACGTAATTTTAAATAAGGTAAGCACTATATGATTTTAATGCTGATGACTACTTCACTTGGAGCAAAAAGAAGATGGACAATAATTTGAATAAACAATTCATCCATATGATACAAAAACATATTACTGGTCCTCCCAACACCCCCCGACGTCATATGATCATAGTTGTCGAGTATGTCGTTAAACTCAAATAATCAAAATCAAATCGAACTCAACATCATTCGCATGGAAAATCACACATGCTGCAGAGTTTAAGAAATAAGATTGATGTCTCCAACACCAGTTTTTTACCCCACAATTTTCCTCACAAGAGGTGGGCGACCATAAAACAATGGCCATCACAATTTAAAAATTCATCTGACAACATTTTTTTACTACCAACGTCCTCCCTCACAAACCAACGTATTACAAGGAATGCCATTAGTTTAACGAAATGTTGTACATATAATTACGTCATGTAGGCAATTGCCAAGTCCGCTCGAGATCAGATTACTGTACAGTACTTATGATGATGATGATACTTGAGGTTTAACGTCTCATATTTTTCAAGGACCGGCCATCCCCTGACGGAGGTTCGGTAAACCTCAAAGTTAGGTCTTCTCATGGGCACAAAAATCACCATTATGAGGCCCAGTACAAAAACTGGTTTATTTCTTAGTATATGCTGTAATTTATGTAAAATTTGTTTTAAAAATACTTCCCTTGCAAGTATAACTAACTTATTTCAATTTGATATGCCGTTTCAAGCCAGAATTGGTTTTGACAAATCAATTCATTTGTTTTGCTGGATGATTCTCCCAATTGAATAACATGGGATTTTTAACATTGTGGAAATGGATGGTACTAACGACCTGACTTAAGAGTTCGACGAGTCTCTGCCAGGGAGTTTAAGAACCTTGATATTCCTGCAATGATGCTAAACGAGACAATGTGTGGGTGATTATAAAGATGAAAAACTGCCACATGACATCCATGCTCAAGCCAGGATTCTAACCTGGAATGCCAAGACCACGGTATACTAGACCAACGCCTAATCGACCGCGGCCAACTGTGCTGGCATTATCGTACTCAAGAAGAGGAGTAGATGGCAGTACAACGGCATGAAACGTACTCCTGTTAAAAGTTCTATGACAACTCCTTAGCGAGCTTTCATCGCCCGTGATTGCAAGGTTTACTCCAAATAGTAGTAGTTTGTTAGGCCACCAAACATACTGCGAGTTTATTGTTGTAGCAGCTTCACACCTAGACCTATAACAATTATAGTTTAAAATACTCAGTAGTGTTAAGTCCCGAATTTTATGGATGGAAAGTGACAAAGAAATACAAAAAATCAAGAAATCTGTAAAATCCGTGGGGAGTCAATCAATGGGGCAATAGCACAGGACCCAATTGATGTGGTTGTGACATCACACGCAGACAAACAACGTGTTGCTAGGCAACTCCATTGTTGTATCTTTCTTTGATTGGTGCACATTCAATGTTTGTCCGAAACAAAACACGGCAACATGGCTATTTTTGGAATTGGGTCCTATGCTATTAAACACTTTCAAAATAATATGTACGTACATAAAATACGGAAATCTGTACAAAGCGGATCTGTAAATTAAAGTCCCCCACTGAAAATCAGTCTTGTAACTGAGTGGGTAGACTCTAAATGTGAATTTATTTTTATTTTTTATTTTATTTAAAATCGGGAATTCACTGTACCTTGCCATGGGTCTAATACTATGTAGTATTAGCTTCACATAGTCTATGCCTAATTCAGTGGCATAATAATAAAAATGATTTTAAAATAAATACAGTACTAACTTGCCACGCGGACCGTGTCTTATAAATAACTTACCGGTATAGGCTACAAGATATCCAACGCCATGCATGTTTATGTTTAAAAGAACAAGCTGATTTACACTGAACTGCATACAATCTAGCATCAACTTGATATACAATTAAAACTTAAAGCTGTATCAATTATTTCACGTGAATACATCTTCTTCATTATGACTAATGAATAGGCCTACTATGGATGGGAATCGACATCGATTGTCTAAGCCAGGGGTGCCAACATACGGCCCGCGGGCCGCATGCGGCCCGCCAAGCCATTTCATCTGGCCCACACCTCCCATTTACATCCCAGTCTCACGACTAAACCCACGAAAAAAATCAGTTTTATCTGAAAGCACATCGTCTTGCAATTTATTCGGGGGATATGTGTAAAACTATATTTTAGACTTCGCAGCAAACAATTATCAGAATTCTTTTGTATCTTCTTCTAGTTTTGTTCTCGGTCAAGCCTAGTTTCTTGGAAGCCGAGGAAGGGGTGGTATTATTGTTTTTCGACGTCCGATTTACTAATTGGCGAGGACTCTGGCACAGACAACAAATGCTACTGGTTTACCAAATGTCCTCGCAAATATGTTTCACCCTTTTAGTTGTGATCTTGCAAAGGTATCATGACTCGAAGCACAAAAACGAGTGTGAAAAATACATATTAATTCGAATTGAAAAGGTAAACAAACTTATGAAAAATCTTGTATCGCAGCACAGTATGTTTAAAAAGAAGGTAAATGAGAATCAAGCGTCTGTCCGCGCTAGTTTTCGTGTTGCACACAATTACTAGCAGTGGGGGGAAGACCATTTTCTGACGGGTATTAGATATAGATATAGAATAACCAGACTATATACGTGTATAAATGTGGCCCACCAACATTGAATAATTATGCCATGTGGCCCACATTAAAGGGGTTCTCACCCGCTACACCAAAAAAATATGTTTAACTAAGGCTGATTAGCTATGAAATTAGCGACTAAATGAAAAGAAATCGGGTTCACCATAACCCGGGAAAAAAATATCAAAGTTAGTGATTTTCGAGCTAGGTCCCATCGGCGAAAATCTCCCATAAGAAATAGCATTGGGACGACCTGTATGCCTTGGGACCTTGGAGGATTCTGCTCGAAAAAAAAAATGATGTAATACTTTTCGCTGCGTCTTTCTTTTCTGTGTATTTCGTATATTTTGGTTTTGTAATCGGAGCTTCCGTTCAGGTACAAAATAAAGATGTGTAATCGGGTGCTCCATTTCGTTTTGAGCGTTGCTGTGCGTTGCTGTGCACGTCGAGTCGGCGGGTGTCGACTGTCGAGTTGGTGTCAAGTAAGCCAAGCGAGAGAGAGAGAGAGAGAGAGAGAGAGTAGTATTGGGAGGGGAAATAGTCAACGCATGCACAATGAACGCGGTCTGTTATGCGGTGTCGAATGGAGTACACCAAGGCCGTCTAGATATATCGCTTCGAGTACACTCGCACCAAAAGCCGGCTGACACCAACAGTCGCCGCAGCAGTCAACCAGAAATTTCATTAATTAATAACAATTCACAGGTTTCAACTGACGAGTTGTAATGGTTCATTATCGATTGGTGTGGTGCAGTAGATCATATGGTAAAAAATAAATCTAGCGGGTGAGAACCCCTTTAAGTTGGGCACCCCTGGTCTAAACAATTAAATTTAACTTTATTTTCATTTTTTTTTAAATTCTTCATGTGATTAAAGAAATCCTAATTAAACATAAAAACATTGCATTCAGATTAGGCCCATAATGTATTTGTCATGTTGTCCATCTCAAATGCGTTGAGTGAGAGTGACGACGGTTTGAATGCCGAATAGTTTCAATTAACTTTTGACAACACAGATGTATGCACACAACTATTGTGTTGAAGTGCACTTACAGCAGATGCTAGGTCTAATATTGAAAAAATGTAGTTTATTTGAGAAATATCGCGAATAGACAAAATGTTTGTTTCTTCAACATCAATGTTTTATGTTTCAATGTCGATGTCGGACTATTTCGATGTCTCTTCTTATTAAATGCCCACATTTGGCTATTATGCCATCATGCTGGATCTGGAGCCCGATTCTCTAAATCTGTGGTAAATTTCTCACCGGTTTCTGTCGTTACGGAAGGCGAATGGATGGCTGTGATTGGGTCACAGCCTTCTCATAACGACCAAAACCGGTGATCATCTTATCGTTGACCATAGAGAATCAAGGCGCAGGTCAACCAGTCGAGACACGCTTCTTTTTCCACCCTCTTCATGCCGCTCAGCATTGCGTCACGTTCTCCTGCCAATTTTGAACATACAAACAGGGGGCTCCTATCCTGCTCCCCATTCCCACACAGCTTGCAATACTGGTCTCCAACACCCCTATTTGGTGGAGATGCTTCCCTAGAAGATCGTGCTGCGTTTTCAGCCTGAACTGGGCCATTTCAATTTGCTGTGGAAAGTTGTAAGTTGGCCTTTTTGAACTGATAGTAGGCCTATATTCCTGCCATGGCTTGTTTCTACCTTTCTCTGCCCTGTTCTGCCTGATCTTCTTAGTGGCTGCAGCATTTACATGCTTTCACAGATTCAAAGGTTAAAGCTTTGGCAGTTGAAGCATTCTGGCCCCTCGTTTGGCCAGATAGTCAGCCTTATCATTTACGTGTATGCTGCAGTGTTATGGTATCCATTGTAGTGTTATCAGTTTGTTTTTATTTTGTACTCTTAGAATTTGTAGTTTACAGTGTTATGTCTTGATTTGAAATCGATTCCCATCCTTAATACGTACGTATAGGCGGTAAGCCAGGGTATCATTACACACAACTTTATATTCATCATCATTACAGTTTCCTGCTTCTGGCAGGGTCAGCTTCAAAAGTAGCAGATTTAAATTTTTTGTAATTTAGTATCGTCTAGTATCAATACACTAGAATTACATGATTTGGGCTCAAGCCCCAGACAGGGCAAACTTATATTGCAAATGTTAGATCAGTATCACATAACAATTGTCAATTAGGTATTGTTAGGCCTGGGCTTTTATGCTTACGGTAGGTACTATGCACATTTCTGGACTATTTTTTTTTTTAACATAAATAATGCCAGAAGTGTTTTCAATCACATTCCTTGAGACACAGTTATAAAAATGGGTCTTTTAGGCTAAGGCCTACTGCAGTAACTGCACTATTCATTGCAAATTACTTTATAAACTTTGGATTAGTTTTGTTTTGTGCAAATCGTCCACAATGTGGCCAATAAGTCACACAGCTGAGTCCACTTATGAAGAACTCTTAACAAAATTCTAGATTCATTTAATTATGTATAATTGATATTATTTAACAAAAATACCACTTTCCTTGATGTTCATTAAAAGTGGGCTCGACAAGTTATCTTTGTAGGGATGGGAAACACAGCTATTTTCCTATTTAAACCAACAAATGAAACTCATTTAGACCATTAACGTTATCTCGTATGCTGAAGAAGCAGAGCTAATGTTCTTTTCACCTCATTTCCTTTGGCCATACAATCTTATGCACATTTTTGTTTTTGATGAACAGGTTTTTTTTGTTGAAAACCGATTTTGTATTTACTGTAGTTACCTGGTTGGCTGGTTCACAATTTTACTAACTGATGTCATCCTCCATTTTCTTTAAACTTGACTAACAGTTGCTAACCCTGGTACTAACTTAATAACCTTTAACTAGGGATGACGAAACCTGACTTTTTTACGACCCAGGTACCCGTTCACTATTCCCACGGGTTACCCGGGTAGGCCTAGGTTTAAAAAAACAAAAAAATCATGAGGGGTGTCCAATCAACTGCTAAATATTGCTCTCATTGAATATAACACTACAAATAGTGAATTGTAGTAGCAGGGATTAGGATGTTTAATTATATTTTGGGATGAAAAGTTGAACACATGACAAGGGATATTTAGAATTTATATATCGATGGAAACAGAAGAAACAGAAGAACAACAGCGCGGGGGGTCGAGGATCGGAGTGGGATGAAAGTGAAACAAAACTTTGTCCGAAACGCAGAATGAGTCATAGGCTCACAGCTGCAACTCAAGCGCAACCCACGGCTTGGGACAGAACAAAAAATTTGCACGCACGACGCAAGGTAGTGGGGAGGGGGAGAGACAAACCCTACATGAACAAAAGTCAGAGTCCGGCGACATGAACAAAGGAAACTAACAAAGTGGACATTTTATTTATAGACGCGATTCTATTTCTAAATACCACAAGCACAAAAATAAAATAATGAATGATGTATCAATTCAAAACATTTGGCTATTAGTAAATCGCGGATCTCAATTTCAGGAACCGGGTTTTTTCGGGTAAACGGGTACGGTAGTGAAAGCAGAAACCCGTACCTGACTTTGTCGGGCAGGTTTCGGGTACCAGTTGTCTTCTCTATCTCTAACCCACCACAGCAATTAAACGTGTAACCGTTTCACTGTTGTCTCTTCCACACATTTTTTAACAATCTAATTAAAGAGCTAGTATTACTAGGGATGTGCAAGAACCAAGAAGAAGTACTTTTAGACTCGAGTCGAGCTGTCAACTACTAGCGAGTAGTCGACAAATTTACTTCATTTAATTTTTCTTTTAGTCGAGTCGAGAAGTAAAAAAAATGGAAAACCGCCTGTTGTAGTCATAATGTAGAACTACTACAAAATTAGTAAATTACACCATTTTTATCGAACTCGAGTTCTAATAAGTCATGTCATGTCATAGTTAATAATATTTGTTAGTATGTGGCAACAAATGTCTTCAAACATACGCAAGCTGATCCGAAGCAAAAAACTTCAAAGCTGCCGTCAAATCGTTGATATTGGCGCGAATACTTTCATCTTCTTTCAATCCCATTCCAACCGCTTCACGGAAACGACGTAAAAGTGAATAGGCTTAAATCTGATCACATATTTCATGTTATTAGTAGTTAACCATAGCTATAACGGTTCAAACGAAATAATTTAAACTTATGTATTTTATTACCTTTTTTTATTTCGCAAGTTGCAAGATGTAAATAACAAATTGCCATCGTCAGCCATTGCCGAAATGCATTCTGGGTTGTTCATAGGAACACGTTATTAAATGACATCACTACTGATAGCCTGAGCTAGTAACACTAGTCAATAATGGTAATCTGCTCCTTTTTGGCATGCACAGGCCCTCGGTCGACTTCCATCGAAATAATGCGGCTGAAAAACTAGACTCGAAAATCGGGGGAAACTCGCTCACGTTGAGTCGAGTCTCAATTACTCCCACAACTTTTCGAGTACTCGCACATCCCTAAGTGTTACCAGTTCTGACAATGGTAGGCCTACACACACACACATTGTCACAATCGTTATGTTGTCCGTAGACCTAATACACTGCTGATTTCAACTACTTGTAGGGCCTAAGTATATATAATCTGGCTGACACTGTACGGTATGTTTGTGAATAATTATGTGAACCCCAAGATCACAAATGGCAAACAGGCTGCCTTCGAGAACCATTTTGGGAAGCCTAACTCCCTCTGTAGGTGGTGTAGCCAAAGGGACTTAGAAGTAGGGGAACGTGGTAGTGGTCAGCAGGCGATTTCACGTCAAACACAATCTGTAAAACATGCCAAACAACAATTAGATTTACGAAAAACACTCCATCAAAATCATCCTATCTTAAATTTTCTTAAATATGTATTAATAATAATGAAATCATAAATAACAATAACAACAAAAATATATTTTTTCCCACAATTTTTTTCTTCTTCATGTTCTTTCTTATTTGCATACTTCTATTTTTATTATTTAATATGTTGAATCTCCACTTCATTTGATTTTATTTCAATTCTCAATTATTTTTTCTTGTTCTTAAATATTTTATATAGTTCAGTAGTTTGTTTTGTTTTTGTTGTTATTGTTATTTATGATTTCATTATTATTAATTGTTTGCATAGCTTAGTTTTATTTAAGGAGGACCTCCTTTGTAAATCAGTTTTTATAACTGAATAGGGTAGACATTAAATAAATAAATAAATATATAAATAAATAAATTAATTAATTAATTAATTAATTAATAAATAAATAAATAAATAAAAGCATGTCATCGTTCAGCTACTAGTGGGTCTATAGTTCCTAAGCTGGCATTGATGTAAGATTAAGCCGGGGCCAGACTGGTAGGCCTAAATTTGAGGAACATCTGGAATATTTAAGCATTTTCAAGTTTTTGGCAAATGATAATTAAAATTTAAAATACATAATCGCTTTGACAACTTGAGGTGGTCTCATGACGTGCAACATTTATCAAATGAGTTAGCCTACATTTTCTGTGTAGGCATATGCATTGATAATTAAATATTTAATGTTTTACTGCAAGGCATAAGAAAAAATTCCAAAATGTATAAAACTGTCGAGAAGAAATAAGAATACATACATACAAATCCCTTTTCTCACTTTACTGACTGTGAAATTATTGGTTTCTTTCAGCAATAAATATATAGTAGGCCTATATGTATAATACTTCACACTGAAAATGTTGAAAAAAGAGACAAAGTATCAAACAATTTACTTCCTTGTCAACATTTGAGATAGTTCTGGGGTCAACAATAAGTTGCCATTGGCAAATTGACGACAAATAAATTATTTGATTTGTCTGCTTTCTCAATATGTATGAACTACATCAGTACGAGATGCATACATAGCCTACGTACTATATCAATGTGAAATATAGCCTACTGGTGTACCAGAACATACCTAAACAGTCAAGCATTCCATCCTTGGTAAGTAGGGATGTCAATACCCGGAAATAGTTGTACCCGGGTACCCTCGCGCCGTACCTGGACTACCCAGGTAGTAAATAATACTAAATACTAGGGATGTCACAGGGTATCCGGATCCATTTTTAGGATTCGGATCCTTATCGGGCAGTATTATTTGAAAAAATAAAATAAAAAACGTGACGATATTTCTGCGGCTACTTTCCTTGAAGCTACAGTGAATTCCTGCTTGTGGGCGTGGCGAGCGGGTCGCTGGTTAGTACGCGCTATCATTACTGCGGGCGAGTTCTGTGAGGCCATATACACTCCCCCCGCCCCTTGTCTTGCCATTCCCGCGTGCAGGGGCCGCACCGAGCCCAACCCACACAGCGGCCGGCAGCTGACACGGGCAGAGAACGGCCTTCAACCGCGTGGTTTCGGGGGGGGGGTGTAACCAAGATAAGATAATATAATTTAGGCTTTCAGGATTCGGGTAACCCGGTTCTTGGAAGGTCTGGAACTGGATCCGAATTTTCCTACCCTATGACATCTCTATAGGCGTTTTATCGTCATGGGTGTCAAATGATTCGCAAAGTTGTGGAAAGAGACATTATTTTGTTAAACGGTATCAGGTTGCATTGCCTTGGATGCAAAACGATCGCGGAAGTATTCAACAAAGCTTCAAAGCTTGCGTCTCCACTACGGTAGGCATCGTACAATGAATCTGGTGGTCGCCGCATCAAAGCGATGACGTCATAGTCCGAGCTCGAACATGAGAACATGATTGCGGTAAAGCTACGACGGGCAGGTGCGCTCCCTCCCTCGGACTCGCAACCGTTCCGCAGCTATCTTCCATAGGCCTACAGAACATGATACTAATTGGGCTTTACAACTCATTTTTTTGCAACTATGGCTAATCGAGGCGAGGGGGGGGGGGGTCAAGTTAAATGCCGGCAAATTGAAAAGAGCTCGCACAAAGACGCCAGTAGGGAAATATCGCAATGATGATTTGATTTCGTTTTGAACAGAAGAAGGAAACGGGAAATACTGGGTAACGGTAATTAAAAAGTTGGAACCGTACCCGTGTGCACCGGGCGGGTAACAGGTACCCGTTGACATCCCTATTGGTAAGGCACCATTAGTACCGTATTGACCCGAAATAATACGAGTGTGGATTTTGGAGCAGCCAGGGGGGAAAATATCATATAACTCGATTATAATACTATCAGGATAAACAACAATACAGCACGTCAGCTACTGCGCCTTGCCGGCGCTGTTTCAAGAGCGAGCCAGTTGGCCAGTGCCCATGAGGTAGGCATCCCTGCGCTTCAGTAAACCTGTTACGAACGCTCGATCGGGGCTGTTTAGAACGCATGGAACGATGTCGCGAGTGAGCTAGCTGGCCAGCGCCCGTGAGGTAGGCAGCCCCGCGCCACAGTAAACCTGTGACGAACGCTAGATCGGGGCTGCCTAGCACACATGGAACGATGTCCGCCCCACCTGTACTCGTGCTAGCAGTCTTGCACAGAACACGACAACGCATTCTAGCGGAGACATTGCGTGGTAGAGTGCGATAGGTTCGAGCACTCGCCACGGAGTCGTGATTCGTCGATCGGCGATAGTGTGCATGTATACGCGCGAGGGAAATTTGAATTCGCGCTTTGAAAACCTTAGACCGCGAATATAATAAGAATACGATTTTAGATTATTTTTTTAGGGGAAAAACCCTCGTAGCATATTCGGGTCAATATGGTAAGCTCTAGAATCTAGATAGCAGAAATGAGTTACCTCAATGAACGGATAGAGAGATTCTAAACGTCTCATCTCAAAGTAGCGATCCACGTCAAAGTGCATCTTGTAACGGCCGGCGGTGAAATCTTCACGCTTAACAAAGTCCGTAAAGCGCCCATCAGGATTGGTGATACTTTAAAAGAAAAGAGGATTTCATGTAAGAAAAAAATTATAAAATTTAGTAGGCTATTTATACTTAAAGACCTGACTTCAGTAAACTGTTGGGCTCGAGATGTCATTAATTTGAGATTTGCTCCTAAAAATCATGACTGGTAAAATACATCATGTTTTTAGAAACCATGGTAAACAACAACCCGATTTGTGCAAACCTGATCCCTATCTAGTGTTGGCAATTTTCAGAAAATTTTGATTTGTTGAAATTTTCGTAAAAATTTTCAAAAAAATTTTCAAAAAAAAATATTTAGTGTTATTATATAACTTGATGTTTGTACTTTAAAAAATGGGTTTCATATTAAACTTAAACTTACTGGTAATGTGTCTGTATTGAAAAGCAACTCAGACACTTGTTGATTATCATCGTTACTAAAAAAGCCTACTTATTGTAATTAGGCCCGCTATTTCAATGCTGTAATAACTATTTATTTGTCGAGTAGTCTTGTTTTCACCATTGGCAACCTCCCTTCAGTATCTTCTTTGAAATCAGGTTACAACAAATTGCTTTGTTATCTTTAACAGATTTTTTTGTTATTTGTTGATTGTAGCCTAATACTGGCTCTTAATATAGAAGGTATTCGAAGACAATTTGTTTGAATATAACTTTAATTTTCTGGCAGGCAACAAGATGCATTTTTGCATTGAATGGACATTTAAATGGGTATTCAGTATCACAATTCCACATGCTTTTCTTTGGTATCTAATACTATCAGATGATGTAAGATGACCAACCTAAATCATATTAGCAATAAAAATTATTTGAAAATTTTCTGAAAAAGTCTCTTGAAAATTTTCTGAAAAATTTTCATTTCACTGAAAATTTTCAATTGAAAATTTTAAATTTGCCAACACTATCCCTATCACTACAGATTACAATCTGCCCACCCTGTTTATACCTGTACCCCCTGTTTATTTAACCCAGTATGTATAAATAAACCCTGTAATATATAGATTTCCATTATCAGAAAAACAGAATAGATTCTTACACCTCTTTTAGGAGGTACGTATTATGTAGGTATAGGATCCAACAGCTTACCTTAAAGCCTTGTTACATGGTCAACTTATTGACTCAACTTGTTTGCTCCACTTAATGGCTTAACTTGTTGACCACGTTTGAAAAGCACGGAACTGGGATATTGCAGTCATAAACTAAAACATGTTGATCAACAATAACATTGACGGGTAGGGCAATATGTTGACAAAAATTTGGGACTTGTTCTATAGTAGATACAACTCCCAGTTGGACACACAGATATTTTCGAGGTCTGAAAGTTGTATCGTTTGGCCAAACCTTCCAACATTCCTCCCCTCGACCCATCGACCGCAAATACCTTTGATCGGCGAGCTGTTCATAATCTTACCTATTAATCCTGATGACCTGTCACAACAAATGTCATATAGAATTTAGAACAACACTTTTTTCTGAATTATATGGATATTTCTACATTGCGCTATAAAGAGCTGGAAATTATATAATCAGTGGTTTTTTATTTGTCTTTCTATGATGGATACAACCATACTTAGGCCTACTAATGAATTAATATTAGTAGATAAATAATGTTTTTCGTGTATTAGAGGAAACAGTTGTCTTACAAAGACAATCAGAGGACCCACTAGTCTAAAAAAAATATCTCTTATTTTAATTACAATCAGTTTTGAAAAATAACGCCAACGTATAAGAAAAATGTGTTTTTTTTTTCATAAAACGGCTTCAAATTACATTACCACATTTTTTAAATTGCATTTATATTTTATACGTAAGGCAATAATCTAGTACAATAACACTGATCAGTATAATAATAATCAGTGTAATAAAATTGATATTACTTTGAGTATTGTTTGACTTTGTAACTTTCATACTCTTATTTTTTTGTAAGACTATTATATTATTTGCTCATATTGCTACATTAATGTTTTAAGTCCGGTTGTTTTCGTCATAGAAAGACAAATAAAAAAACCTGAGTACATAGTTTCAAGCTGTTTAATGCTGTTTAACGCGATCATGAAATATACGTATAGTTCCTAAAAAAGTGTTTTTTCCTATAAGATGACTTTTGTTGTGACAGGTCATCATGGCTCGTCGATCGAAGGTAATTACGGTCGAGGCAAGAGGGAGGAAAACCCGTACTTTGGTCAGAGGTTGGTACAAACGCTACCCGAGCCTATGCCATCGGGCCTGTCCAACAGCGAAATAAACGAACTGTACTTCCGAGCACAATGTTGACAGCTTTTAACCAATGACTGACCGATATTTTGTCATGTGATCATATCGTTGAGTGTTAAGTTTCATTTATACTGACGGCATACACGACACGTCGAACTCCCAGTTTAGCGAACCTCCGCTAGGGGATTGACGGACCTTGTAAACTGTCCCACCGAACCGCTACATACACACGTTAATTTCAGGATAGATGCCAATAGGTAGCGTTACTGTTCTCCTCAACTGTTCCTGAGGTGATACACATAAAATACTACTAATTGCCATCAACAAGTTGAGTCAGCATTGCTTTGACTGGGGACAAGGCTTTTAGATGTAAGATGATGAATTTGAGAGTTGAAAAGTGCACACTGAATTTGTAATTGAATGTGCACCATGTGCACTTTTTAACTCTCAAATTCGTCATCTTACATTTAAAGTAAGCTGTTGGATCCAGCCAATGAACCAGCCAATTGGCATCTATCAACATAACTTACCCCTCTTTTAGATTAGTCCAACGTCCATCAACCAGCTTGTAGAGGCTAATGTGAAGTCCGCTTACAGGCCTTCCTTTGGCAGTGTCCAACACGTGTGTTGACAGAGGGCATCCTGACGGGTTGGCCATTGTCAAGCGAGGAATCTGTAGGCAGACAGGTCAAACAGAGTTACTGTAGGACACTACCAACTTGATGATATAACCAGAGAATTGATACGATTAGTATTTATGAGACTGTTAATGATACACCAAACTGTTAATGACCTTTTTATCAATATGACCTTGCAGTACAGTTATACGTGAAATTGGAGAACTCATTGCCACAAAAGTGTAGTTTGATATTGTGAAATAACACAAAGCTTACAGTTTATTACTGTTGTAGAGTTAGACTTCTCAAGTAGAATGTCACAACCAGGCTTCAATTCTTAACTAAACGCAGACATAATCTTAAACAAAACTATTATGTTAGTTATGAACTTTGCCACAATCTCTTATCAGTTCTAGGGCAATGTTCTAACAGATCAAAGGTCAGACTCAGAACGCATAGACCTAGCCCAAGGTTCGACAGAGAATCCACTCATTTCATGGCTTTCTGTTGGTACCGTGTATGTACTTAGCTAATTGTGAACACGTACCAACTTCCAGAATACATCATAGGCCTACGGTTTCTTTAAAGGGGTTCTCACCCGCTACACCAAAAAAATATGTTTAACTAAGGCTGATTAGCTATGAAATTAGCGACTAAATGAAAAGAAATCGGGTTCACCATAACCCGGGAAAAAAATATCAAAGTTAGTGATTTTCGAGCTAGGTCCCATCGGCGAAAATCTCCCATAAGAAATAGCATTGGGACCACCTGTATGCCTTGGGACCTTGGAGGATTCTGCTCCAAAAAAAAAATGATGTAATACTTTTCCCTGCGTCTTTCTTTTCTGCGTATTTCGTATATTTTGGTTTTGTAATCGGAGCTTCCGTTCAGGTACAAAATAAAGATGTGTAATCGGGTGCTCCATTTCGTTTTGAGCGTTGCTGTGCGTTGCTGTGCACGTCGAGTCGGCGGGTGTCGACTGTCGAGTTGGTGTCAAGTAAGCCAAGCGAGAGAGAGAGAGAGAGAGAGAGAGAGAGAGAGAGAGAATAGTAGTATTGGGAGGGGAAATAGTCAACGCATGCACAATGAACGCGGTCTGCTATGCGGTGTCGAATGGAGTACACCAAGGCCGTCTAGATATATCGCTTCGAGTACACTCGCACCAAAAGCCGGCTGACACCAACAGTCGCCGCGGCAGTTAACCAGAAATTTCATTAATTAATAACAATTCACAGGTTTCAACTTACGATGTTTAATGGTTCATTATCGATTGGTGTGGTGCAGTAGATCATATGGTAAAAAATAAATCTAGCGGGTGAGAACCCCTTTAAGAAACTTAACTCCACTTTCACTGGGGCATTTATTGGTCGCAATAGATGTCACATCGGTATGTACATCAACCTCATGTCCAGTGTCAAGGGAGGAACTTTGAAAAGTTCAAGTTCCTATTTCCTTGGAATGCTTTTCTCTTTTGAGAATGTTTAAAAGAACTCATTCACTATCCAGATGAATGTGAAACTTCGAAAGCTCTAGGCTACTTCCAGGGAACTTAAGAAATTTCAATAGGCTAGTTTGTTTGTAAGTGATTATTAGGTAGTGATTCAATTTATTTATTTATTTATTTATTTATTTTCGGTCGTTTGACTCTTTACAAAACATACATGATTCGTAAATCGTATTGACCATGTCAATTTAGAAGTACGTACGGCCTGTACGTACTTCTGGTGAGTAAGTTATAGGTAAGTAAAGGTATGTAGCCTACATAGTTAAGTTAAGTTAAGTATATAGTTATATAAGCAAGCCTAGTTTACAAATAGAAATAAAGTATTGGTCACTAAAATAAAGTAAAGTATAGTGCGTGTCAGTTCTTGTTCAGGTATGTCTCGATCTCGTAGAATGAGTGGTCCAGCAGGACCTTTTTTAAAGTTCTTCTGAACACCGCAGGATCTTGGCAGTCCCTGATGTCGGTCGGCAGTTTGTTATACAATCTCCTACCGGCTTGCATCACTCCGTTGCTGGTGGATCTTAGCCGGCAGTAGACGTGGGCGAGTTCTCTGGCTTGTCTTGTGTGATGGCCGTGATGGGAGCCGTCCTCGAAGAGTGCCAGGTTGTCCCGCGTGAACTGGCACACCGCCTGGATGTACAGGCACGGGAGTGGCAGGATGTTCAGTGCTTTGAATCCCGGCTTGCACGACTCTCGAGGACCTATGGCCAGCATGTATCGAATGATTCGTTTCTGGGCTTTAAATGCCTCGATGCTTCTTGTAGCAGCTCCCCAGAATATTACCCCATATTGTAAAAGCGATTGGGCTTGCGAAAAAATAATCCATTCGCAATGTTCTTGTGTCGCAATGTTGCGCCAGCACACGTATCGCAAAGCTAACTTTCGTCAGTTTGGAGACTAGTTTCTCAATATGGGGTGCCCAAGTTAGTTGATGATCAATGACTAGACCTAAAAATCCCGCGTTTGATTTGAGATCCCACTCGGAGATGTGGAGTGTGGCCTGTCTCCCAGGTGGCGAGAAGACCATAACCTGTGTTTTATTTCGGTTCATTCGCAATTTATTGGGGTCAAACCAGCTGGTGAGGTCGATCAGCGTGTTCTTGAGTTCCAGCTTGAGCCCTTCTATATCGGTTGCTTCCACTGTAGCAGTGGAATCATCCGCAAAGAGGACTATCTTACGGTTGGTCCCTCTTGCTGACACTCCTGCAGGGAGATCATTTACAAGAAGTGAAAACTGTATAGGTCCTAGTATCGAGCCCTGTGGTACTCCACATGTCAGGGCTTCCCACTCTGATCTGCATTGAGGATTCAGTTGGACGCACTGCTTCCTGCCGGTCAGGTAGGATTTCATCCAGGAACCTGTGGCCCCGACAATTCCATAGCATTTTAGCTTTTCCAAGAGTATCTCGTGGTCAACCGTGTCGAACGCCTTCGACAGATCGCAAAGAATCACTCCTGCTTGTAGTTTGCTGTCTATCGCGTTTGCAACTTTGTTTATCATTTGAAACGTGGCTGTCGTTGTGGAGAAGCCTTTACGGTATCCGTGTTGGTCTTCGGACATAATGGAGTATCTCTCAAGGTGTTCTAGCAACTTGTCGAGCATAATCCTTTCTAGTATCTTTGAGAAGGATGTTAGTAGCGATATTCAATTCAATTTCAACAGTGAGTATAAATCTACATCTATCTATTGGTCCTCACTAAGGTCAACCGCTGGATCAAACCAAATCCAGTCCTAACACTAACCCCATACTTAATTAAATGGGCCTATATTATTAGTAAATTATATTTAGGCTAGCAGGTCTACCTTTGCTGGCGGTATTCCCTCGGAGTCGACACGAAATCTAGAAGAAGATGCCTCATTTTCTTCAACATTATCAACATCCACATTCTGACTATGAATTTCCTTCATTTGTGATTCAATCTGGGTCGGGCTGGTACCGGTACTGATATCGTTGTCAGCGTTGTCTTCGTAATCGGACTCAGAGCTTGCCTTGCTCGAAGAAGAATTTAGTGGGTCTGGGATGGAAATTAAAGGCGTTACCACAGGGATGCCACCATCCAAATCTAAGTTGTCTTGTAATTTGAAATTTTTCTGAGCTGCTTTAGTATGCTTGAGTGTACAAGTATGTTTCAACAAACTTAGACGATGAGCATGAAGCGTTTTACTACAGTAGATGCAATATGCTCTCATAGGTTCATCAGGGACGCTTCTCAGCCACCCTGTAAGAATGAAAGCAGAGATTTAAATACTAAATATGGCTTCTAGCCTAAAATCAAGGCAATCACACTGGGGTTACAACTACAAGCCTACAATGTGTTGTGAATGTGTGTATGTGTGTGTGTATTTATCTGTAAGTTCCAGTAATTTTATTTTACAAATGTTTTATGATAGGCCTAGTAGATTTTCATTTTTAAAACACATCGTTTTGACATCTGAATCACGTTCAATATGGCAATATGCCATACATGCGTGAGCGCAGCCGCACTCCCGACAAAGTGTCTCCCCAAAAAATCTGTTCCTTGTTAGAGAACGAGTGTGACCACGGGATACGGTCTGGCTTGCTCTACAACGAACAGTTGCTCTGAAGTACAAGACAGGGCACATGTTTTTAGATGTGCTGCCCTCAAGGTTTTTATCGACTCCCTGCCCAATGATATGAGCAGGCCAGAAAAGGAAGCTGTTTTATATTGGATAGTAAGACAAAAGAATGGCTTAAAAAGCCATCTTGGCACAAGAAGGAAAAAAAGATAATCGAAAAAACCTAACCTACCTAACCTAGCCTACCATTGTGCAGGCTTGCTGCCGTGTTCACCAAGTTCTCGTTTTTGCCACCAGTTGGGACAAAATTAAAAACTGTTCAATGTTCTCAACTTCAACATACAAAATTGCAAATCGATCTTACCGACCGAAGGAATTCTTTATTTTTCCAACAGGTAGGTTGTGTTGGTGAGCAGTTAGCCTATAATCTCTCAGTGAAAACAAGTATGCCTTTGCCCACGTTTCTTTAGTTCGCGTCAACTGAACAAACCTTGTAGAAATGTGATCCTGTGTTTATTTAATCGTTTATCGTTCGACATCCTTGTCTGATACATCCACAAGGACAAATGAGATTGGTGGAGCTAGGCCTAGCCGTCCTACTGATCCTATCCTACGTTGATAAATAAAACACTCTGGTAACCACGTTTCAGAATGCATCTGCATTAACAAATAATTTGATGACATACCAAATTCGACCTTATCCTATTTATAATATTGATAAGATCGCAAAAGTAATTACAAAAGTAACGCCATTACTTTTCGGGAGAAAAGTAAAGTAATGCCATTAGGCCTACTTTAAGAATGAAGTAATTAGTAATATAACTTCATTACTCTTAATGAAAGATAATGAGTAAAGTAATGTCACTACTTTACAAAAGTAATTTACCCAAGACTGTTATTTGCCTACTGCTTGTGCCAGGCTAGCACAGGCAATGTAGCACTAACATGTTTTTCTGCCGGCTGGTGTTACACCCAGCACGTTTATTTGTCTCGTGCAGCCTGCAATGGTGCAGTTTTACAGCACCTGGCTACCGAGGTTGTGTAGCAGTGCAGTGTAAGAAAATCTATTTGTCTTCCTTCAGTGCAACCTGCATGCATTGTACTATTGCGTATTTCCGACCTGTACCGTAAAGCTGCACCGCAAGAAAGTGCAGAACAAAAAACAAACCTACTGTCTGCATGTATAACCGCATGATGAATGCTAAACAGGTTAAAGAGGTGAAAGGAAAGGTGTACTAGGAAAGATGTTTCAGGTGGGGCAGACAAGGGATTCGTAGAAAAGCTGTAACCTAGGCCGGAGGAGGAGAAAGGAGTAGAGGAGGTTCGAGGAGGGCGGAAAGAAAGAATTGCCACCGGTCTGGGGAGGACAACAGCAAAATAACCGCCTAAGCAACCGATGAGAATAACCTACAGGCGTCATCTCAAGCCTAATTAAGGGTCCCAGGCTCGAGCATCCATGACCTTTTATGTGCAATCTAGCCTTCTAGGGAGTCTACTTTTTAACGGCTAAGACTGGACCCGTGTATATCTAGGCCTAGCCTTATCCCTAGGCTACCAATTGAGCGGGCACTGGCCTATCTAGGCGCCTAGGCCTAGGCCTAGGCTAGGCCTACGCCTACCTTGGAAGTCCGGCATAGTTTCCCATTCCTTTCTATACGCTTGTTTGTAGTATTTGCCTCCTTTAGCAGCGCTGGGACTCTCGAATTCATCGGGGTCCGCTTTCACTGACCTTTTAGACTCGCTCATTTTCGAAAATATACAAAATGTATAAAATCAACAGAAGGCATAAAACGACAAAACTTCAATCTACTGTGCAGGGTGCACCAACCAAACCGAACTCATTTCTATGCGATGTTGCCATATATGAACCAATGATGTGGTTTTCAATCATATTAAATTAATTGATTAAAAGTTATTTGCAAGTTTAATAGTCATTGCCGGAACGTAACAATACTGCAATCACTAGTACCGTGAAGTTATGGGGATAAGGTAAATTTGACAACTAATTTGTCAACTGGCAGAACTGAAATAAGCTGCAACCAATGGCGGTAAAGGCAACGGAAAAGAAAGCGAACCTAGCGTCTGATTGGGAGCAACAGCGCAACAGGGAGAAAGAGCATCTTGTCAACATGTGCCAACATAACATCAAATGTATTTACATTTCAAAACCTTTATTTAGAATACATTGTTATAGAGCTATAATAAAAAAATACAAATGTATAGTTCTCACATCATAATACAGTAAATACCATGGTAAATACTACACATATTACATATTATTTCCTGGTCAGAAAGGAGGAAAAGATAGAAAATATTAAATACGCCACTGGTTATAGCTATAATTAAAATACAAAAATTAATGTATAGTTCTCACATCATAATACAGTTAATACTACACAATATGTCAGTGGCGCACGCAAGGGGGGGGGGATTTCGGGCTGCAGCCCCCCTCCCCCCCCCCCCCCAAAAAAACTTCAGCAACGTGCCGTTAAATAATATAGTGTTGTTAAATGTTATAATTGCCATAATATCGTTCTTGGGTAAAATGAAGAGTTTCGTTGCTTTTTCAGGGCCCATCGTTACACAGTGGCGTCACTAGGGGGTTTGGGGGGGGGCCTGCGCCCCCCCCCCAATCGCAATCTGCGCCCCCCCAATAATTTCCTCGTTCAATCAATTTTATTGCTTAAATTTTCAATCTTAAAGCGCTAGCGTGTCTCTTTAAAAAATCGAAGATCAAAAGTCTTTTGATCAACAATACTTACATATATTATAATATTTCATTAATAATTATGACATGCTTATGGCAATTAATCAAGCCTTCATTGATTAAAATATAACCGTTAATCAGCATTTATCTCCTGCATATAATTTATGAAAGGTATTTAATATTATTACATTTTGTACCACAAAGAGTGGTCACTTTCTTGACAGATGTTCTTTAGATGGAGTTTTGTATAGAGTTTTATATAGAGTTATATAGACCATCTAGAAAGGCTACAAAGATTTCCGCTTTCTTCCTCAAAGCTTACTTTTTAGCCCCAGCGGCCTTATAAGTTTGCACCAGATTTATGTATGTATGTATGTATGTATGTATGTATCCGTTCGCATTTCACGCGCGACAAGAAAGATGTATTTATTTGAAGTAGAAGATATTAACGAATATAAATGAAACTTGTCAATAATGATCTCAGTAGAATGACGTATGTGTTTTGTAAATCTCAATATTTTAAGCCGGGCGTAAGTACCACTAAGTGCAAGTTTTGTAAGACAACAAAATTTGTTACTTTGCACATCGCTACGGTTTTTTAAAAAATGTCTGCTATCAATTTTGCGTTATCATTATGAAACTCAAACTTGACCTGTAGTAATCCTTTGACTTTAGAATGGCGTAACATTTACATTTCTGACATTTGTATTTGAGACGCTACGTGTTACAGAAAATTCATTCAATTTTAAATTGTGTTTTTGGTTTTACACTTTATGGCCAATCTGAAGTAATGTTTATGCATTGTTACGAAAAATACGCATTCATGTTGTAAATCCAGTCGTATGTGATAGAAAAAAACAAAATAATACATAAAATATTATCCAGGGGTGACTAAACAGGTCAAGTTTTGGCCCGCATTTTGGGCTCGGCAAGATAAATGAATTTATTTCTGGTTGAAGATTGCAACCCATATTACTGATTTTTTGCATGGCATTTGTCACTAAAGGAATGTAATAGTATGTAAATTAGCAATGCTATTGGTTGAAGGATAGATGAATAATTCTAGTTTGAACGATCCTCAGCTCAGCCTCGCGCTATAAAGAACGACAAGTGGAATGCTCGTGTTTACGTGTGCGTGGACAAAATGTGGAATGACTGTTGTAGTACACTTACGCAAATGAGTCTTCCATTGTTAGATGCCCAATTACTATTATGGCAATGCAAAAACCGAGGATTTGTCCGGTGATACAAAAAGCAGTCTGGCCCAGATCGTATGTCGCCATGCTTCAAAGCCGGATTATATGTTAGTCACTCAACGATACTACCCTTGCAAAATGCATATGGCTGTTATTGAAATAAAACCGTGAAAGTTGTAATACGGAAAACTAAAACATGATATTAATATTACACAGAGCTGTATTTATGTGGTGTAGGCCTACACTGTAAAGTGTAGGCCTATATTACATACTAAGATTTTATTAAGTGTGTACAGTGTATCATTTTTTCTTTCTAATATTTGCGGTATGTACCCGATAGCGCAATTAGCAAGAGATTTGTATGTACGGCCGGAGTTAGAGCAGTTGCAACTTTGTAGTATACTTTCGTATGACACGACAGCGATTATCAAATTGGTTGTATTACTTTGAATATATTTATTCGTATGTATCACTGATTAATATTCGCAAGAAACCATGCACGTACCTCTCGTAACCAGAACATCAAACGACTTGATGATAGTAGAACCTTTATTAACAATATCGGTCTCTACAGCCAAAGCTCTTGCCATTCGACACAGAACAATAACAAAACATTTATTAAAAACAAAAATTGAAATTGAAGCAATTAACACTTAATGTATGTTTTAAAAAGCTAATAAGAAAGTGATGCCTAAAAATAGAAATAGATGAACGTAAAATGCATAAAAAATATCTTCGGTGAAGCTTGCACTCAGCTTGAATAATTTTCGAAACGTCTCGAAAAACAAGGTTCTTGTTCACCTATCAACTATCATAAGACCTATTACTCTGATATCTGTAAGATTGTAATAGGTCGTATAGTAGGAAATAGTCCAGTTATAGGTATGCTTCTTCATACGGTCCACTTTCTCCGCTTGTTCCATGTGATCCTCAAACCGGACAGTTGGATATAAAATAAACCCTTCCGACTTCCCCCTGTATGTATTTAATTAATTGAAGTTAATTGATGTGTTGTGTGACGAAACGTCAGTAAACGGTGGCTTCACTGTAAAAGCACGCTGCCAGCTTATCGGTTAATGGCATCATGTTTAGTGGCAAATGAATTATGAGGGTCTGTTTCATATCGGGGTCAGACACAGGAGGCGAAGAGGGAGGGGGAATCTTACCATGTGTTTATACAAAAAACGGAACATGCACCTAAATTATCGTATAGCTCGCAGTTTTGACTGTGTCGCCGTGATAGAATTCATTTTGCCTATCTGGACACTGTTCGTCACTATGTTCTAATGCCACAACAGTATGTAGAAACATTATCAGATTATAAATTTCAGCCCTTACATGACATGCATAAAGAAATTAATATATTCATATAGTAGAAATAGCATTCATTCTCCTTTTTGCAAGTCCAATTTACAGGTAAAAAATCATAATCCTAATGATGTCGGGATTGTTTTATGGGAGTTGTGTCTCAGGATTCTAATTATTTTATTTTTAATATTATTGGTTCACCAATAATAATTATTATTTTCATAATTTTGGTATGTAGTACGTGTCTTGCCCAAAAGTCAAAGTATCAAAGCATTACGTTTTACTGAATTCAAATTGTTTTATCGCACTTAGAACAATATCTACGAAATCTGTTATATTTATTGTTTCATGAAGTTTATGATCATTGTGCAATATGATATGTATTGTATGATTTTTTTGATGCACTCGTTAGGCCTACCGATTTCTATGTTTCCTGGTATATCGTTTACGGATTATTGCCATGTCCTAATTTCCCCCATTTGTGTGGAATTTCTTGTGCTGTGAAAACAGATGCCTTGTGGTCCGCGTAATGGTTTGGTCATGCTATAATCGGTGGGGCTGACTGTAAGGATCAAATTTCATCTGGAAAGTGTCACAGAATTTGTGCCTGGCCGTGGCCGTTATGGTTTCCGATATTTATGTGGCGTGAGGGGGGTTGTTTCTTAAAATCAGTATGAGAACAAAATCCGTCCACATATGCAGTAGTCTTCACAGCGAGTGCATGGGTGCGTGTTGACTTGTCCATGTGATTTGTATAATCGACGATCTATGAGTGTGCTATCAACATTAATGAAGTGATTATTGGATATTGCGTTTAAGGTGTTCACTTCACCCTTGTGTGTGTTATATTTATTTGTCTTTGTTTGTGCACGTTGTATGAACACATGTGTAGGCCGTGTGATCGTACTTGTGCGACGCTACGTGTTACAGAAAATTCATACAATTTTAGAGTGTGTTTTTGGTTTTACACTTTATGGCCAATCTGAAGTAATGTTTATGCATTGTTACGAAAAATACACATTCATATTGTAAATCCAGTCGTGTGTGATAGAAAAAACTAAATAATACGTACAATTATTATTCAGGGGTGACTAAACGGGGTTTAAAAAAAATTGTTTTTTTTTTTTTTTATCGCGATAGCGGTCGAACGAAAAGTCCGATCAATTTGAAATTTGGACCATCTACAAGCCTCGATGTGGATTTAACGTCATTAGTTTTGTGGACAAATCTGTTGAAAAGTTACAAAGTTACAATTTAATTATTACAAAGTTATTCCTAAACACAATGGCGGCAAAATGTGAGATAGCCATTTTTTAGTAAATTTCTAGCCGGTCACGAATATACAAATTTCAACGCGATCCGATGAGAATTGTAGGTACAAATTACAATTTTGTATTGCTGAATTGTAGTGAAGTAACTATGACAACGAAACATCCAAGCTATAATTTATATGGACAATCGATCTTTTATTGAACAATGGCAGGAAGTGTAATAACTATAACAGTAAAAACTCAAATCTTTCCACATTTTTGTCACTTTCATTGAACAATGACGATGGCTTTGAGAACTTTTCGCCAGAAAGTTCGTGGACATATGGACGCGCTCGTTTATCAACGCGTCAAACAGAGCGTTTTCCTAGTGTGAGTAGTCCATAAGTGCAGTATGTAGTTGAGACAGGGACTTACAAAGCCTGTCTGGAGGACTGGAGTTATAAGTAGTTCGGTAAATGAAATGGTGTACAATTCAATTTTATCCTTACATTTTGTCAATATGCGTAAACATTTATAATGATTATCTTATCACACTTTTTAGTTTTTATTATTGGTTAAATGGCAATTTAAAATCATAGCAGAAGACCGTTTTAATATTTTAAAATATGATTCATTTTTAAGAAATGATGGGTCCTATTTACGTTTGGGGAAAATGAGCTTCTATTGTTATATACGTTCCAATTCCATTATATATATTTTTTTTAAATTGATCGCGCCCTACAGTAAATGGCATAAGTCCATTTACAGATAAAATCATAATCCTAATGTTGTCGATATAGTGTTGTAAGAGTTGTGTATCACGATTTTAATTAATGTAATCGAATCATCGTATCAGCAGATTATTTTTAATCTCGTGGATGTTCTTTTAGAGCTAATATTACATCACCCTGGTATCTCGGAGGGCGAAATGTGTTTCTTTCAACTATTAATTTTTTTAAATATTTATTTACTTCACGTCGTTTTATAAATTATAACAAGTGACACTGTCGGTATTTGATTAGTTTGTAACATATGCCCCGGAAATGACTGGCGAGGGAACAAGGTCGCGCCAGCGACCTTGTTTATAGTTTAGTTTGAAATATAAAACATGCCAGTGCTGGAAATTTCTTTAATTTAATTTTGAAAGTGGTGTCACAGTTCAACATGTTGTTCGACACACCTATCATCATTTATCGAATTTTACACGTGCTTATATGCGTTCTAGACAAATTATTAGGAAACAAGAACCCTCAAGATTTCTGCTCGCTAGCTCGCTACTTGAGAGTGACTTTTGATAGTTCGCGAGTAAACTTTGTTATATCTGAACTGAAAGTACCATTTTGCCCATTTATAATAGAATATACGCTCATGCAAAAATGAAATAAAGGAGTTTTCAAGTCGTGTGTTATTACAAAGCCACTTTCCGTAAAATAGCTGACTGAAAATCGGGCTGATCACGTGTCTATAAGCGTTCAAAATTTAAAAAGGCAAACTTTGTGGCAATATCTATCGGCGCCTACTGAAATCCGATCCAGCGTAGCACTAGCCATAAGATTACTTCTCAAAGGACAGGATCGAACCCCTATCCTAGACCTATGACGTTAGGAATTATCAGTGTAATATTGACTTTACTTTAGTTGTTTTTCATGATAGGATTTCGCCTCAAAACGCGTTTTAGTCCACTAAGCATCATGCAGGGCCGAAAATTGTTTCGCCTTCGGCGACGTTGCCTCCGGCGGCAGGGGCTTCGCCCCCGACCCAGTTGCATACCCAGCTACAACCAAGGAGGTTTTATATAGTGTAACACGTATATACAACTATATAAACTATATAACAAAATGTTACACTACATAAAACCTCCTTGGCTACAACACTCGTTACGAGTACAAATTACACGATGCGAGTGGACAACTAGTAGTCGATATTTGTAGAGGGTTGGGAAAAAATAAAGTTTGAAATATACAACTGCAAGTGTTTTGAAAGTTTCTTCATTAATTTCGTTTTTGAAAGTGGTGTTCACAGTTCAACACGTTGTTCCACATAACTTTCATCATTTATCGATTTTTAAACGTGTTTATATGCGTTCTAACAAAATATAGTAGGCTGAAAATTTTTCGTCTCCGGCGGCTGGGGCTTCGCCCCAGACACCTTAAAGCTTCGCCAAGTCCCGGGGCCCCAAACATCCTTTTCCGTACGGGGCCCTACCCCCCCAGGCGGCCTCTGCTTGCGCCCCCCCCCCCCCCCCAATCCCAGAATCCTATATAGTGACACCCCTGTGCCGTTACACGAAAAGTATAGCTTCAATGCAATGTCTTATGAGACTGGTTACTCGAGTGGTTTCACGTGGTGTATAGGCTTTTGTTGAAATAAGCTACAAATGTTTGCGGTGTTCGACGACAGGAATGATTCTCCTCCTTCCGCTAGTTAAGTTTTGTTTTGTGTCTCTCTTATATAATTATTGTTTCTCCAAAAAGAGAAAACACTCCACGTGGAGTTGAATAGTACCCGTCAAACAGAAATCCATGTTTTTAGGGACGGCCAGTAAAAAGGCTTATATCCAGTCAACCACCAATAGGCTGGGTAATTTGTAGATGTTTTGAGTACTTTTCTATCGCCAGACAAAATGTGAGCTGGGGCGAATAATAGAACATGGCACGAAACATCAACAACTTGTACTAATTTTTGGTCATCTGATGTTATCGTTTCTAAGTAGAAACCTTTCTGAAGAATAACGAATGGATTTCAGTTATTCACTAAACCCGAATAGAAGTTGTAGCTCGACATTTGAAAGAAATCCAATGTCTTCTCTCTTTTGTAAACTTTAGTTGAAAATGGACCTCACCTAATGCGTGGGAGCGCAACAGTTAATTGTATTCACTGGTCAGTCTCAACAAATATGTGGGGCGTGGGCTACACATGCCCATCAGTTTCCACAATCTCAGTATTAAGTAGATGGTCAGAGCGTACGGTTCTTGTGTGTGTGTGTGTGATAGACAATGAGTGAATATATGCTATTGCAAGAACAATGTTGTGATTACAAGCGCTTCTTGAGTAGTGGTGAAAATAATAGGTGCTCGGAATTGATTGACGATCAAGTCATCGTATTGATCAAGTCATCGACTTGTTTAAGCAACAACTCAGGAGATTAAACTTGCTTCTTTAAAGGTATGTCTGATAATTTAACTTAGTATTTTATTCAGGCATACTATCTGTGTTCGCGCCGTTTATTCGTCGCTGGTGTTTTGTATTTCTCGATGTTGGTATACCTGTATATTTATTTCATATGTTTCGATTTCGGCTAATCACGTAATCTCTTACTGTTTTCCCGTTTAGAGCCCGTTTGCTTATCTCCAATCTCGTCAGTATTGCTCGAGCTTCGATCTCGTGAAGTTCAATTTTTCTAGTGTTCCAGTCTTCGACCTCGTCGGTCACGTCAAGTTGGTTTTCTCTCTCGTTATTCTCTCGTTGCGCCCAAGACTGCTTCCTCGACGCTGCATGTCCCGGGTTCGATCGCCTTCCAGGCATTTTTCATCTTTCCTTCTTTTCTCTTCTAAACTCGAGTTTCCTTCTTCTATCTCTTTCTCACGACGGCCACTTTCCACCCGTCACTGTCATCTACGTTTCGTCACCTTTCAAACATCATTGGGGTAAGTCTACACAAAAATATATACAGTCCACTAAAAAACTCTTCGGAGTGAGCACCCCGGCTCAAACACATGGTCCTCGCGGTGCCGAATTGTCCGGTAATTTTCTCCATTTTTCTCGAAGATTTTCTCAATCAAGGTCACTCCATAGTTGGTCGCACAATACACACGTCATTGAGTGTTGTGTGTTTCCGCTCTCGTATTCAATTGATTGTGCTATTCAGTGTGTGTCTCTTACGTACGTCGTACATCCCTTGTATTTCTAACATTGTCTTTTGCATTTTCGATCATAATGGTCGATATTACGGCAGAACTAAACAAGTTAGTTGCTCGACGCGAGTTCATATTCGCGTCCGCCCAACGAACGTACACTGCGTTCGAAAAAATAAAGCCTGAACAAGTTGAGTCACATAGGCCTCGGTTCGATGAATTATCTGTTTTGAAATCGGATTTTCAAGAAATTCAAATGTCCATTGCCGATCTCAACACTCAAGTAGTTCTTCCTGCCAAGCCGATCGAAATAGACAAAGTTCAGGACAGTTTTGAAACGTTGTTTTACGCTGCCAAATCTCGGTTTCTCACGGCTGATAAATTAAATCAGCGTCCTGCTGTGACTCAACCTGGGTCTCTACCCGCTTCAGTCAAACCATCTATTGCATTGCCTGTCATAGATCTTCCCAAGTTCAAAGGTGACATTTGTAAATGGCCCGAGTTCTATGCTCTATTCAAGTCTCTTATTGATGATAATAAGTCATTAAGTAATGTTCAAAAATTACACTATTTAAAAACTTCGTTGTCTGAAATACCGTTGGCACTCATCTCAGAGTTTCAAATAATTGAGGAAAATTATCCCCTCGCTTTGCAAACGCTCGTCTCTCGTTATCAAAACAAGCGATTACTAGGGAGCTTATATGTTCACAAGATTTTAGATTTTGTTCCTCTGAAAACGTCATCTTATGACGGTCTTCAAGCATTTCTCAAAGTACATCGCAATTCTGTCGACTCTTTGAAAGCCCTGAATATTCCTGACCTGGGCGATTTCCTTCTACTGTGTTTGGCATTAGCTAACCTCGATACGTCATCTCGCAAGGCTTTTGAAACCAAACAATCGTCTAATTCGACTCCCGAATATAAATCGCTTATTGATTTTGTCGAAGACCAATCTAAAGTAATGGAGTTATGTGCTGTCGGTAAAAACTCAGTCACTTCTGTCAAAAGTTCTCCCCCTGTGAAGAAAGTAAATACGTTGATGTTGTCATCTGATGTTTCGAACTTGAGTTCAAAACCATCTCACAATGACTCATCTCGCAATCACGCTCATACTAACGTGTCCACTTGTCCGTTATGTAAGGCTTCGCATTCATTCTATCAATGTAATGCTTTCCGTGGTTTAACCGTAGACCAACGTTACGACACTCTGCGACAGTTAAAACGCTGTTTTAATTGTATGGGTGCACATCTACGAACCCAATGCAGTTCGACAAAGTCTTGTTCCGTGTGTCATAGTACCAGACATCACTCTATGTTGCATGTAGACTCCACTCAGTCTTCTGCGGACGATACTCCTGTCTCCGATCAAGGCCATCAGGTGCCACAGACTCTGTCGTGTCAAGTCCGGGGTTCGAACCCCACTCATCAAACTGTCATATTGGGCACCGTTCGCGCACTCATAAGTGATGCCCACGGGATATTGCACCCATTTCGCGCGGTTATTGACTCCGGGTCGCAAATCTCTGCCATCACTAATTCGTTAGTGCAACGTTTGGGCTTAAAGGTCAAACCAGCCACCGCCCAACTGTCAGGTGTTGGTCAAATTCACGCTCGTGTGCATGGTATCGTTCAATGCAGTATAGCTTCTCGACGTTCTAAGCAACCGGCTATGCATTATGTCAACGCGCACGTTCTCTCAACTATCGCCGGCAATTTGCCTACTTCCTCCGTGTCCACTGAGGTCATAAAGCGCTATCATGACCTTGACCTCGCTGACGATCACTTCAATGTTCCCGGACCCATTGATTTTCTCATTGGTGCCGATCTCTACTCTGACATTCTCTGTAAAACTGGAAACACAATCGTAGGCAGCAAACCTGCTGCACTCAACACAGTTTTCGGTTGGGTGATTTTGGGTCCAGTCAACTCTTCTGAACCTGCACCTGAGTCATCCTACTCATTTCTCGCCGTGGCCAATACTCCTTTGGAACACACTCTTCGTCTCTTCTGGGAAACAGAAGAAGTTAGTCGACCCCCCTCTCTAGACCCATTGGATTCGCTCGCTGAAGAGCATTTCATTAAAACCCACTCTCGCGACCCAAGCGGTCGCTACTCGGTCGCTCTACCTTTCAAGCCTGACTGCATCATGCCAGGCTATAATCGTGACGTCGCGCTCAAGAACTTTGTAAGTTTGGAGCGTCGTCTAAAGCGTGATCCTCCACTTCATGACAACTATCACGAGTTCATGAGTGAATACGCTCGTTCACTGCACATGCAGCCTGCTTCTCAACCTTCAGAGTACATTATCCCGCACCATTGTGTACACAAGGTCACAAGCTCTACCACTAAATTGCGAGTGGTATTCAACGCCTCCTCCCCTGATAAACGTGGAGTTGCTCTCAACCACGTCTTGCTCAGTGGTCCCAAACTTCAGAGTGACCTTCCGCGGGTTCTCACCACCTTTCGTGTCTATCCCGTAGCCCTGTGCGCGGACGTGAGACAGATGTACCGTCAAATCCTTGTACACCAGGACGACCGTGTCTATCAGCACATATTTTGGCGCCCGGAGCCTTCCTCCCCTGTTATTGAGTATGAGCTCAATACAGTAACTTACGGTCTCACGCCCTCTGCTTTCCAGGCCCAAAGAGTGTTGCAGCAACTTGTCAAGGACGAGGGCGCGCAGTTTCCTCTCGCTTCACGCGCCCTCATTTCAAACATCTACATCGATGACATAGTATCCGGTGCCAGTGACCTTGACGAAGCTCTCGTGCTTCGCGCTGAGTTGCAATCGATCACTCAGTGCGCCGGGGTCGAACTTCGCAATTGGGCTAGCAACTCTCCCGACGCTCTTAGCGCTCTTCCCCAGGACCACTTAGAGACTCCCCTGGTATTCTCTAACGATGAGCAGACTCTGAAAATTCTCGGATTGTTATGGGACCCTCGCTCTGATTGCTTAGTTTTCACACTCTACCTTTCGAAGGTTGTGTCACCAAACGTTCCATACTCTCCTACATTGCACGCATATTCGACCCTCTCGGGTTTCTCACCCCTATTCTCTCCTGGATGAAGGTGTTCATGCAGAATCTCTGGCTCTTGCGCGTTGAGTGGGACGAATCACTTCCGGAGTCGCTTTCTCAGACTTGGATCACTGCCATCGAAAGCGTGTCCAAGTTGAGTGATGTCAGTGTTCCGCGCCTCCTTGTTTTGAGTGACGCCACCTACCGGCTTGTGGGGTTTTGTGACGCCTCCGAGAAGGCCTATGCTGCTACTCTCTATTTGCACGTTGAGACGTGCTCGCAATCTCATGTCAGACTGTTGAGAGGCAGGAGCAAGGTCGCGCCTGTCAAACTTCTCACTGTCCCTAAACTGGAGCTCAGTGGCGCATTGTTATTGTCTCGGGTGTTGAAAGATGCCCTGCCCGCTCTCGAGTCCTTGCACATAGAAACAGTGTTGCTCTATACCGATTCCACGATCGTACTTGCCTGGCTCTCTACCCCCCCGCACCAGCTTAAGACTTTCGTCGCCAATCGAGTGGTTGAAATTCTCGAGACCACTTCTCCTCTGAACTGGTCTCACGTTCGTTCCGAAGAGAACCCTGCCGACTGTGCCTCTCGGGGACTTCTCCCCCAGGACTTGTTGAACCATCCCATATGGTTCTCTGGTCCCCCGTTCATGCGTTCGCCCCCCTTTACGTGGCCTCGCTCGGTCCCCTCGCGTGAACCTAGCCACGAGGTGCCTGAGCTGAAGGCGTCTCCCACAGTTCTGATCAGTCTTAATCCCGTTGTTGACCCTCTACTAGTTAAGCTGCAAAGCTTCTCTTCGCTCGTCAAAGCCAAGCGCGTGTTTGGTCACGTGGTACGGTTTTCCCGCATTTTGCTTGCTCGCCGAAGTCAGCTTGCTCCCCCCACTGGTCCCCTGCTTCCGTTCGAACTTGACGACGCGATGCGTTTGTTCGTACGCATCACTCAACGACATTATTTCGCCAATGAGTTCAAGCAATTGGCGAAACACTTGCCCGTGTCTCACCGCTACGCCCCCCTCAAACCCTTCATTGACTCCCGTGGGTTTCTCAGGGTGGGCGGCAGACTTCACGACTCTTCACTTCCCGAAGACGCACGTCATCCGCTCTTGCTTCCCAAAGAAGCTCATCTGTCCGCGCTCTTGTGTGATGCTTTTCATCTCACGTCATTGCACTCTGGCCCTCGCACTGTGCAAGCTCTCATTCAGCAGATGTATTGGATCGTTGCTTTACGCGGTTTATTGCGGCAACGCATTCGACGTTGCTTAACATGTTTCAAATTCCGCGCCAAGCCTGTTCAGCCAATCATGGCTGAGCTGCCTGAACCTCGCGCTAAGCCTCCACGCGCTTTCCTCAACGTAGGCACTGACTACGCTGGCCCTTTCTCCGTGAAGACGAGTCCCCGCCGTAACGCCCCCATCGTCAAGGGTTATTTGTGCCTGTTCATCTGCATGGCCACTAAGGCTATTCACCTAGAGTTGGTCTCGGACTTATCCACTGAAGCCTTCTTGGCCTGTCTTGATCGGTTTCTCGCTCGTCGTGGCCTCCCCGCTCATATTTATTCCGACTGTGGTCGTAATTACGCAGGTGCTGCCCGTACGCTCCGCGAGATACACGATTCTCTCACCTCAGCTGAAACTACTATCGCTGACAAGCTCGCTCTACGTAATGTTCAGTGGCATTTCAACCCCCCTTACGCCCCTAATTTCGGTGGCCTATGGGAAGCTGGAGTGAAGTCCGCCAAACTACTTCTACATAGATTAATTAAGGATTCCTCCCTTAATTTCGAGGAGTATTCTACCCTGTTTGCACGTATTGAAGCCGTGTTGAACAGTCGACCTCTTTGTGCCACTTCGTTCGACCCCCTGGAAGGCCCTGATTACCTTTCCCCCGCCCACTTGTTGATTGGCACCTCACTTCTCGCACCTCCTGAAACAGCTGTCGCCGAGTCTACTTCTCACCTTTCTCGTTGGCATCAAGTCCGTCAGCTGCATCAATCCTTCTGGACGCGTTGGTCCAGAGAGTACCTGCATACGCAAATGCAGCGTGGGAAGTGGGTGCGCGCGTGTCCAAATCTCAAGGTCGGTGACGTCGTCTTCGTGTTGGAACCCGCCACTACCCCTTTATCTTGGCCTATTGGCAGGGTGGTTCAGGTGTGCCCTGGTAACGACAACGTCGTCCGAGTCGCGTCCGTTCGCACGTCTAAAGGAGTGTTCACCCGACCGGTGAACAAGTTAGTTACCCTCCCCTCTCTTTAGTCGTTCGTTTCGGAGTGTTGTTAGATTTAGGTTTTGTAGTTCATAGGTTGTTATTTCTCATTGTCTTATCTAAAATTGGTCTATTTTAGGTGGGCGGTATGTTCGCGCCGTTTATTCGTCGCTGGTGTTTTGTATTTCTCGATGTTGGTATACCTGTATATTTATTTCATATGTTTCGATTTCGGCTAATCACGTAATCTCTTACTGTTTTCCCGTTTAGAGCCCGTTTGCTTATCTCCAATCTCGTCAGTATTGCTCGAGCTTCGATCTCGTGAAGTTCAATTTTTCTAGTGTTCCAGTCTTCAACCTCGTCGGTCACGTCAAGTTGGTTTTCTCTCTCGTTATTCTCTCGTTGCGCCCAAGACTGCTTCCTCGACGCTGCATGTCCCGGGTTCGATCGCCTTCCAGGCATTTTTCATCTTTCCTTCTTTTCTCTTCTAAACTCGAGTTTCCTTCTTCTATCTCTTTCTCACGACGGCCACTTTCCACCCGTCACTGTCATCTACGTTTCGTCACCTTTCAAACATCATTGGGGTAAGTCTACACAAAAATATATACAGTCCACTAAAAAACTCTTCGGAGTGAGCACCCCGGCTCAAACAATCTGCATTGTAAAAATATTACATTAAAAAAATACTTTTTTTAAAAAACAACGCTTATATTAAAATGCACTAAAAAGTAAAAAATAAATTTTCGCACAACAAATTTTTGCGTAACTCGGAAAATAAAAGCGTTGGGCGCTTTCCCTACATAAGCAGCAGAATATTGCTATCTATGTCAATACCGAAAGCGCCCAACGCTTTTATTTTCCGAGTTAGGCAAAAATTTGTTGGGCGAAAATTTATTTTTTACTTTTTAGTGCATTTTAATATAAGCGTTGTTTTTTAAAAAAAAGTATTTTTTTCATGTAATATTATTTTATACTTTTTAGTCTTAAGAATCTTGCAATCGAATATATGCTCACTGGACGTGTCCGAATTTAGAAGACTGCATACTTGTGTACTTGTACTTGTTAACTTCACTCGCAAACTAGCGTGCTCGCATTGCAAACTTGAATTTCGGACAGTTCCGTTCATGCACGATCCAGCGATCGGCCAATAATGCTTATGAAAAGTGGGGTTATGTGGCTATGGGAGAATTATATTATATTATATTATATTATATTATATTATATTATATTATATTATATTATATTATATTATATTATATTATATTATATTATATTATATTATATTATATTATATTATATTATATTATATTATATTATATTATATTATATTATATTATATTATATTATATTATATTATATTATATTATATTATATTATATTATATTATATTATATTATATTATATTATATTATATTATATTATATTATATTATATTATATTATATTATATTATATTATATTATATTATATTATATTATATTATATTATATTATATTATATTATATTATATTATATTATATTATATTATATTATATTGTATTATATTATATTATATTATATTATATTATATTTAAACAATCAATTCCTACCGTGATAGAAAACAGCAGTTGCGCTAGCACCAACTACCACCAACTAACACCAACGATCAACTGTGAGGTCGAACCACGCGAAGGGAACGCACCTATGCGTACATGGTGAATGACTCACCGCACGGGGTTGTACCATACTTACAAGTGGAGCGTGTTGACAATCTTGCTGCATAGAAACATATCCGATGCTTTCGTCACGGATATTTGAGTCCCGAACCATGCCTGCATGTGGTTGGCCCATCCTCACTAGCTGTGACTAATTTCCCATATGAAGCTAATTGTTTAATAATTTAATCATGGTGGATTAATTAATAAGTGAATCTGATCATTGATTCATATATTGTCATTTAGAAAATACGACTGTGTGAAAATTTCAGCTCGATCGGACGTTGGGAAGTGGGTGAAATATCGATTAATTAATTATGACAGTTTAATTAATTATTTAATAAATATGACAATTGATTCGTGTATTGTTATTAAGAATACGTCTGTGTGAAAACTTTGAGCTCAATTTGACGTTCGGAAGTGGGTGAAATATCGATTCCCATATAAAACATCAATTAATTAATTAATTATGATGGCTTCATTGAATATTTAGTAAATATGACAATTGATTCATGTATTGTCATTAAGAATACGTCTGTGTGAAAACTTTCAACTCGATTCGACGTTGGGAAGTGGGTGAAACATCAATTCCCATATAAAACATTAATTAATTAATTTTGATGAATTAATTGATTATTTAGTTAATATGACAATTGATTCGTGTATTGTCATTAAGAACACGTCTGTGTAAAAACTTTTAGCTTGATTTGACGTTGAAAAGTGGGTTAAACATCGATTCCCATATAAAACATCAATTAATTAATTATGATGAATTAATTGATTATTTAGTTAATATGACAATTGATTCGTGTGAAGTCATTAAGAACACGTCTGTGTAAAAACTTTCAACTCGATTTGACGTTGGAAAGTGGGTTAAACATCGATTCCCATATAAAACATCAATTAATTAATTATGATGAATTAATTGATTATTTAGTTAATATGACAATTGATTCGTGTGAAGTCATTAAAAAAACGTCTGTGTAAAATCTTTCGACTCGATTTGACGTTGAGAAGTGGGCTGTACATCGATTTTCATATAAAACATTAATTAATTAATTATGATGAATTAATTGACGATTTAGTCAATATGACAATTGATTCGTGTATTGTCATTAGGAATACGTCTGTGTGAAAACTTTCAATTCGATTTAACGTTGAAAAGTGGGTTAAACATCGATTTCCATATAAAACATGAATTAATTAATTATGATAAATAAATTGACAATTTAGTAAATATGACAGTTGATTCATGTATTGTCATTAGAAATACGTCTGTGTACAAAATTTCAGCTTGATCGAACATTTAAAAGTAGGTGAAATATCGATTCAAAGATTCATCGATTTCCATGTAAAACATTAATTAATTAATTATGATGAACTAATTACTAATTTAGTAAATATGACAGTTGATTCATGTATTGTCATCAAGAATACGTCTGTGTAAAAAATTTCAGCTTGATCGAACATCTAGAAGTAGGTGGAATATCGATTCAAAGATTTCGTCCAGACAAACAAGGCAAGTTAATATAAGCGTTGTAAAATAGCGATGCGAAAGTCACGTAAACTACATCAATGTATTTGTGAGTTTATGTACGTGTGGGTTTCAGCAGTACTATGCGTTTATATGTATGTTGTCAGTTGTGTATATAATGCATCCTATTTAAACTATAATTCCAAATACCCTAGCCCAGCGGTACTCAAACTGCGGCCCTCCTGAACAATTTTGCGGCCCAGAGCTTTTGTGTTTTCATTATATATTTTACTATTTTAACTGACTATTTGTTTGCTGTATATGGACATAATATTGTATTCGTGTTGAATTATGATATATCGCCTACCAACTAAACTTTATTTGGTATTTGTTACCTGTAACGTAGTCTAATATAAACGCGTCGAGTTTTACGCTTTGACTCGAAAAATCACGAAATATCTATAATAGTCGAACAAATTTTGCGCCTTCGGCGAAAAGGCCTCCGGCGGCTGAGGCTTTGCCCCAGATCCCTTGCTATTTCCACACCTCACTTTTCCCTGTTAGCCCCCCCCCCCCCGAAATAATTCCTAGTTACGCCACTGCATACTTGTATTAGTGCGGCCCAGCTTTACTTGGATTTTTGGAAAAGTGGCCCTCCAGGAAAAAAGTTTGAGTACCACTGCCCTAGCCCAACTAATATCACAATCAATGACAAGACCGTAAGCACCATAGACAACTGTAAATTTTTAGGTATCAACATAGACGATAAGCTCACCTGGCAAAAACACGTGGATATAGCCTGTGCAGACGCTTAAATTCTAGCTTGTATGCCCTCAGAATACTTTCTACATTGTCGACCCAGAGTAGCTTACTTTGCAAACTTCCATGCCACAATGTCTTATGGAATACTATCATGGGGAACAACAACTAAGCATCAACTCCAATTCGGCATCGTGTACTGATATTACAAAAACGAGCAATAAGGATTATGGGAAACTTAAGAAGAAGGGACAGCTGCCGAGCAAAATTCAAGGAGCTTTCTATCATGACAGTAACTAATACCTACCTGAATAAATCCTTATGTTTTGTAAAATCCAACCCAAAAATATTCACAAACGAAATACATCACGCACACAACACAAGAAACAAAGAATTATTACAATACCCCACACACAGAAAAAAAATTTAGAAACACACCTATACTCTACGGGAAGGAAAATCTTCAACAAAGTATTATCATTTATGAACACAGGCTTGCCCCCAACATCATTAAAAAATGAATTTAAAAAGTACCTCCTTGAAAATCCCTTCTACAACTTGGAAGAGTTCTGAGTTCTCTACCTACCACTCAAGTGTAAACGTTTCCCTAAAACGGGAGTCTTATCTCACCTGACGAGAGTAATATAATAATAATATATAAATATATATAATATAAATAATATAATAATATATAAATTTAAAATATGTTAAGATATTATGGTAGGGTGGGTGGAAGAACAAAAATGTATTTTTTGAACCTCGCCTTTTTTCTTGTAACCCTGTATTCATACAGTCATGTTAACATGAAAATAAAGAAATACTTACTTACTTACTTACTTACTAGATACACAGTACTAATAATATTTAATTTCATATTCGTGATTTTACGATCGCTGTTAACCACATATTGACTTCACTATAAAATAATGAATATAATTATATATATATACTCATATATATGAGTCAGCCCCCCTAAAATAAAATCCTGGGTGCGCGACTGACACATGTTACATATTGTTCCTGGTCAGAAAGGAGGAAAAGATTGAAAATATTAAATATTAAATGCGTAGAAATGAGACAAGGCGAGAAATTAGATATTATAAAGATCTGTTTAGATCATCGGTTTAGATCGAGTGTAACAGGTGTTTTAAACAAACTAACAAGTAACAACCTCAATGATTAAACCAAAGATTACAAAGTTTGTAATCTTTGCCCACATATTATACCCCAATAAAAATTCCCCACTAAATTACATATTATGCCATTAGTGAATAACGGCAGAAATACAGAGGACTCCCAGCCCGAAGAAAGCCACGACCCACGAGTCTTCTTCACAGTAGATTTTTGAATGGGTGCTTGATGAGGTCAGTGGGCAGTTAGGGTGAGGGCGAATGAAAGCTCTCAAGATGTCTTTTTTGAGTCTAAAAATCGAGAAATAACTAAAATTGCAAACAACAAATTCGCCGGGCACCGGAGGAGGCTAGGGCCCTGCCCCTGCAGACCCCGCGAATTGTTCCTTTAGAAACTAGGGAGGTGGGTAACGTGACTCGTGAATATCGTGAGAAACGCAACGCAGGGCATCAAGACAGATCGTTCGAGTAGGTAGTTGCCCCACTTTATTCAATTTATGTTTTATTGTTTTCATCGTGATTAACAACATAAAGAGTGCCATCTTATGCCCGGTTCCCAAGCTCTTACGGCGAACGTTGACGGTGGCCGTTGGCCAATCGTAGCCATTTACGGCAACGCAGGCCCCGCCTCTTTGACGGCCGTTGAGAATAGATTCTATTTCTATTTCTTACGGCCAGCGTTCGACGTTACTGACGCTCACGGCCTTCTACATTGCGCATTTACACGAAAACAAGGTCTACTTGATCTCCGCCTGGCACGAAAAGTTTGGTTTAGCAAGCTGTGTCCCTACACGCTTCCGAGCTTTTGTAAACATGTCGTCTGCCGACTCTTTTTTGGAGATTTTAATTTCGGAAATTGAGAAGAAGCAAGCCCTGTACGATGTTACATCAGCAGAATATAAACACAAGCTGAAGAAGGATCACATTTGGTCACAGATATCGGCCACATTGAACGTTGACAGTAAGTAAATTGCAATAATCCCATGTGAATGTCTGACGAAGTGTTCCGGCTCTGGCTGCTAGCAACACCAAAAGACAACAATGAAAAAAATGAACTGAATCAATGGACAAACAACAAGCTGTCAAAAAATAATGTCTTCTGATTTTGGAAACCTGTTCAGAATGAACCTTCTCGTACTTCTTCTAAGAACTATTTTCATTCAGTCAATCCACAACCAGCTGTCAACTGTCACTATCAGCTGTCACACGGCAACAACATTGTCAACGTTGGCCTACGCTGAACGTTAAAACGTCGAGCATGTGAATGCCCACGCAACGGCCTGCGTCAACGGCGGACGTTGACGCAGGCCGTTGACGGCCGCCGTAAGAGCTTGGGAACCCACCATTAGTCATATTTAGTTACTTTTTTCGAGTTGCTTGTCCTGCATCCACAGCCTTCTTGACGGCTCATTGACCCGTCAAGAAGGCTGTGCCTGCATCACTCGCGAAGAAATGACACGTGCATTTATTGCTGCGTATTGTTTACCTGGTTCCTCCGTTCCCACTGGCTCAGTGCTAACTTCTGACCGCTATCGTTTGTTCCAGCGGGAGAAGTGGACTCAAATTTTGAATTTTGTCCGTTATGTTTACGTTCGGAGGATCGGTTCAACTCGCAAGTGTCAAATGACAAGTAGGCCTAGCCTAGGCCTAGGGGCGTACCGTAGATTTTTCTTATGTTTTTCATAATTTGTTAAGTGTGCAATGGCTTCAGAATTAAAAGATTATAAGGTGCTAAGTGTGCTTGGAACAGGGTCATACGGTACTTGTTACAAAGTTGTAAAATCTAAGACAAATGAAGTCTTCGCTTGGAAAGCCATCGACTACGGAAAAATACCAGATGACAAAAAACAGGTTAGCTCCAGCCAGTTTCTAAGCCCTAGGCCTTGGCCCGTGATGTACGCATGTAGACCTAGCCTAGGCATCCTAGGCCTACCCTAGATAAATTTGCGACATGTAAGCCTAGGGCCTAGGCCTAGACCTAGGCCATGGCCTACCATGCTATTGGGTTTGTGTTGCAATAAAGAAGCCAGGCCTCAACAGCAACAACAACAGGCGTATTAGACCTTTGAAACCCCAATAAGCCAAGCAAATTTTAGTGTAGGGAAACCCAAATCATAGGCCTACTTTAGTGCATCATCTCTGATAAATATCCCCCTAGGGCTAGATAGGCTAGGCCTACCTACACAAAAGTAGGCCTAGGGCCTAGGCCTACCTACTATTCTTAGCTTGTTCTAGGCTTCCTCTGTAGAGTAATAAATTTTAATAGGCCTGTACACTAGGGCCTAGGGCTCTTGTTTAAATTTCCATTTATCTTCTTTAATGCCCACATTTGGCTATTATGCCATCATGCTGGATCTGGTCAACCAGTAAAGACATGTTTCTTTTTCCACCCTCTTCATGCCGCTCGGCATTGCATCATGTTCACCTGGAAGTTTTGAGCATACAAACAGGTGGCTCCTACTCTGCAGTGGCTGTAAAGTCCTGCCACACGCACCTGTTACGCGTCACGTGTTGCACCGGCACGGTCCATCAGTCGACTGCCACGAGCCTCGCACGCTCGTTCCCCGGCTGTCCGCTAGGGTAGCACCATGCGGTGGTGAACCCTCACTGGTGGTGGTGGCGCGCACACATACAAAACCCTACACTACATCCCCTAAAATAAATATACTAAAACTTTAAATACTCGTAGGCGGATGATGAATAGAAAGCTAGCTAAAACTAAATCCTACAAACTAAAACAACCGGTGAAGGCTGCATCACTCTTGGTAGCGAAGTGGCTTGGCGCGCACTCGCTGTGACCGTCGGAGGCCTTCTTCTAGACGCACGGCCGGACTCTTCGAAGCCTGTATAGGGCTTGCCACCGTTGACGCATCCGGCTCTCCCGTATTCATGCTGCTGTTGTACCGACGCACCACTGACGAGTTCCGGGTGTAGTCAACTCCTTCCGGTGATCGAACAGTCACTGCATTCCCATGATTGGCCACCACCCGATAGGGTGTGGGACAGGAAAGAGTTGCCAGCTTGTGAGGAGTCTGTTGCTTCACCAATACCTCATCTCCCACAACAAGATCGCGCTCAACCGCCCTCCTAGACGTATCTGCATATTCTTTCATACGAGCCTTAGCCATGGCATCCCGGTCCCGCACCTCCGTATCCAAAGGCCCATGGGCAGCGATGCTGGGCACTTTCTCCCTGAGCTCTCGCCCAAACAACAGCTTGGCCGGGGAAACTCCTGTGGTGGTATGCGGAGTCGTGCGATATGCAAAGAGGTATTGCAATAATGCGCCCTTCAGATCTTCACTAGTGTTGTGGGCAATCTTCAAGCATCGTACTATGGAGCGGTTCTGGCGTTCAACTTCGCCGTTAACTTGGGGATGAAAGGGCGTGGTTGCGTGCAACTGAACCCCATTCATGCGACAGAAATCCTTAAAATCTACGCTCGAAAACTGAGGCCCTCTGTCTGCGCGTAGAGCTGACGGTATTCCGAAACGCGCAAAGATCTCCCTCAAGAGAGCTATAGTCGTCTCGATGGTAGTAGATTTAGTTAGGCATGCCTCTATATAGCGACTGTAGTAATCGACCACTACCAGGATATACTGGCCATTAGGCAGAGGCCCCAAATAGTCTACTGCAAGGTAAACCCATGGCTTATCGGGCAGCTCCGTGCACCTAAGAGGTTCTGGTGGCTCGAAAGCACTCACTATTTGGCAATCATGGCATTTGCGGCAAAACTTTTCTACATCGGTGGCTAAGGTAGGCCACCACACCTTCGTGCGTAGTCGCTGTTTAGTCTTAATTACTCCCATGTGCCCCTCATGCGCAAGTTCTAAAATCCGGTCACGCATGGATGCTGGCACGAAGATGCGAGTATCTCGTAGCACAAGCTCATCGTAAATGGAGAGCTCGTGGCCTATCAGCTGGTACGTACGTAGCTCGGCAGGCCACTTCCTGCTCCGAATAGCCGCCTTGAGTTTCTCCGTCGTTGGATCCAAACGGCACTCTTCTTGCAGTTCTTCTAGCCCGACAGCACAAAGTGTCGAGTTCTCCACCACCCATCGAATGTAGTCGTCATCGTTCTCGCTCTTACGTCTAGTATTAGTTTCTTCATAACTATTACTTGCATATGAATTACTGGAATTAAACTTCATTTCTTCATTAGGCATGGTTTGTTTGCCAGCATGGGAGACATCTGATAGTTGACGCAAAGGATAGCCTAGCATGAGAACTCCCAACTCCCTTGCGGTGCGTTTGGACAGCAGAGGACAGCCCCCGCAGCTCATGACATAAAACTTCGCTTTGATGGTAGTTTTATTGTCCAATGTGACGGTGGTGTCAAAACGTCCTAGGGGTATAAGAGGTTTAGTGGCCCCAAAAGGAAACAAAGGTTTCTTGTCAATGATGGAGGTGCCTTTGACGCCCTGAGCCTTCATTTGTTCCCAGGTAGTTTTATCAATTATGTTTTTAGAGGCGCCGCTGTCAATAACAAAGTTCACCCTCACTCCTCCAATGTCAAGGTTGACGGTGTCGTCTTCTGCCTCCCTGTCCCTGTCCCTCAGTTGGAAAACATAGGCATTTTCCTCTTGATTACCGCTTACTTCTTGCTCGGACTCGTCCTCAGAATCATCAGCCTCGGTTTCCACTAACCTGACTAATCTGCCTTTACGCCAATTCTTCGAGTCCCTTTTTTTATGCCCCGGAGTGTACTCGCCACCACCCACTGTCTGTCTACCCCAGCCGCCTTGCAAGCTCAGTTTGCGGCTGTTGGTGTCGTGTTTCGACCCCGCGTCACCGCGGTTGGTGTCGTGTTTCGACCCCGCGTCACCGCGGTTGGTGTCGTGTTTCGACCCCGCGTCACCGCGGTCTCTCTCGCGGCATGCAGCTTTGAAGTGACCACGCTCGCCGCAGTTGGTGCAGGTGCGATCCCGCGCAGGGCAGTCTGGATCGCGGCCGTAATGACCTAAATTGTTGCAGCGAAAACACCTGCTACCTGCGGGCCTAGTCTGGAGCCTAGCTATCGAATTAGACGGCTCCTGGTTTCCTTCCATCTCCCTAGCCTGGCACTCGGAGTTTTCTAAAGCTCTGGCTAGTTCTCTAGCTCGATCATATGTTAGATCGTCCCCTGATTTTAGAAGTTCCCTCCTCAACTCATGAGAGGTCGTGTGTTCGATCAACATGTCTACGAGTTCTCTGTTAGGTGCCTCGTAATTGCAGTTAGCAATGCCTACTTTCAAACGTGTAAGAAACTGCAGCGAAGTTTCATTTTCATCCGGTCTTAAAAGCCGGAACCGAAATCGTTCAAAAGTGAAACTAGTGCGGGGGGTAAAGTACGCCGTAAGCGCCGTCATGCAAACGTCATACTCATCCGGATCACCATCGCCAGTTCCAGCAGGCGCCTGTGCCTCGGGGAGCGTCTCGAAAACTTCCTGGACTTGTTCTCCCGCGAAGTGCAGCAGCATGGCTTTCTTGCGCGGGGCTTCCGTGATATTCTTCGCCACAAGAAAGTATTCCAAACTACGCTTCCAGCGAGTCCACCGCTGCGAGACACTAGACTCATCACCGTGAATGTCAAACTGTTTTATTGCTTCAGCCATGATAACGTACACAAATTCACTCGCGGGAAAAAACGCAGCAATCAGACCATCAATCGTGTGTCCAATATCCTAACAGTAATAACGTATTACAAATCACAAACAACAACACAAAACCTAGACCATCTATTGTCCGGCTCACACACTAGACCATCTATTGTCTGACTCACGCTCAAGACCATCTATTGTCCGACTCACGCAAAGACCATCTATTGTCCGACTGACGCACAAGACCATAAATTGTCTGACTCACGCACAAGACCATCTATTGTCCGACTCACGCAAAGACCATCTATTGTCCGACTGACGCACAAGACCATAAATTGTCTGACTCACGCACAAGACCATCTATTGTCCGACTCACGCACAATTCGTCGCAGCTACTGCACGCGCTAAGCAGTCCGCTGCCTCGTCGCCATTGTAAAGTCCTGCCACACGCACCTGTTACGCGTCACGTGTTGCACCGGCACGGTCCATCAGTCGACTGCCACGAGCCTCGCACGCTCGTTCCCCGGCTGTCCGCTAGGGTAGCACCATGCGGTGGTGAACCCTCACTGGTGGTGGTGGCGCGCACACATACAAAACCCTACAATAGAATAGGGTGGGCAGAGTGGGCAGGTGCCCAGGGGCCCCCATGGCAAACAAGAAGAAGCACAAAACCTATTTGTTGTAAAATACAAGCAATACTTGAAAAAGATAAAACAAAGTAAAAACTGTAGAAACAAAATCAACTGAAAGTGTTTTTACGCTTGGTATATTTTTTGCTAGCCTGACCATGGGGCCCCCTCTCCGGGAAGGGGACTTTGGTAACAGTTGACGAACCTTTGATCTGTCACTCACAACTCCTTCCTTGCCCCTAATTATATGACTTGCAAGTGTCTGGTCCTAGTTTGAGAGGGATTTAAAACTAACTGTAAAACTCAGTGACAACTCAATAATCTTTGTGTTAACCCTTACAAAATTTTACTTAGGAGGCGAAGCATCTCAGTTTCTATTCTGGTGTGGAAGATAGTGGTCGTGTCGCGCCTAGATTAGTTAGCTCAGTGTTAAATGACTCATGTTTAATGTTAATTTGCGATGTCGTCTCTTAAGAAATTGAGTGGGTTTCAAAAACGAAAACTTAAAAAAGAGAGAGATACAAGAGCTGCAAAATCTACAAAAATAAATACGTTTTTACTGTGAGAAATGATAATAGTGGTGAAACGAGTGACATAGGTGTAAATTATGCGATCGGTGACAGTACACACTGACACACACACGCTGACATTGAACCTTCAAACGAGTCCGCAATTGTGACCGAAAACAAAACGCTGGCTTCATCCTAGTTACAATGTAATATTGCAGATACAGTATCAGTAATAGCTGATTCAGAGCTCATACAAGGTACACGTGCGTCCACTTCAAGCAGTGAACCAAAAGAAATTATCCCGTTGTGTGTGTCAAAACACCCTACGGACAGGGCAAATTTCCCTGCCGATATTAATAAGGCAACTATTAAACATTTTAGTGTGCAACATGAGTCGTGTCATCCCACAGGTCCATTCCCTAGGGACCCACTTCAAGGGGGAAGATGTTTTTCTGCATCTAATTACGTAAAAATGGCTGTATCTGGAGGTGACTAAAATAGCTTAAATTATAAGCCGTAGTTTAAATGCGTCGTTAAGTAGAGTAATAACAACAACAACTTAAACAACAACAACGAGAATAATAATAATAATAATCAATAAAATAGTAATAACCACTGTATTGCCTAACTAAAAAAACCCACAACAGATCAAAGGGGGGCCCACTGAGATCTTTGCCCAAGGGCCCGGGCAGGTCTAGCTACGCCACTGCTACTCTGCTCCCTATTCCTACACAGCTTGCAGGTACTAGTCTCCAACACCCCTATTCGGTAGAGATGCTTCCCTTTTTGATCCCCTTCCCTCTGTATACATAGGCTACTCCTTGCAATCTGCTCATGGGTTTCCCCCCACCCACTTTTCCCCCTAGCTGCTTTGTATAAATTACACAGTCTATCACTCCTCTGTCTCTCCTCACAGGCTCCCAACCCACCTCCCCCATCATTGCTGTAACACTATCATAAACAGTTATCGCATTCCCTAACCCCCTATCCCAAGCGGCAAGGGTAAAGAGGGAGCTGAGAGAGTATATAGTGTCATGGGAGAGAGGCTGGCAAGGTAGTGTCTTGGGATGATGCTGTCGGATGACATGGGATGGGGGGAGCAGATTCAGGAAGTGGTGAGGAAGGGAAATAAGGCCTTGGGTTTTGAGATAAGGAATTTGAAAGGAGCAAGAAGAGAAGTTAAGGATAAGGCCTATAAGACTGGTTAGGCCGGTGCTGGAGTACGGTGGTCGTGGTGCAGATGGGACCCATATAGAAAGGGGGAGTTCACTGAGGTGGAGAAAGTACAGCGGGGAGCGGCAAGGATGGTAATGGGAAGGGGGAAGTGGAGGTGGCAGGAAGGGGATGGTGCGGGAAATGGAGGTAGAGTTTACGAAAGTGTTACGGATATGATGGTGGGTGAGCTGAGGTGGGAATCGTTGGAGGAGATAAGGAGGAAGAATAGGTTACTGGGTATGCAATTTGTACAGGGCATCCCTCTCATGCCACTGGCGAGGTTCGTTGCCGCGGAAGAAGAATAATACTGATATTTTCCTTGTACCTCCATCACCTAACTTGTCCTGCAAGCTTCCTTGCCACCCTACGCTGTACCTTCTCTAGCTCGAGGATTTATTTATTTATTTATTTACATAGCCTTCCTTAAAACACTCATGTGCACGTCACAGGAACATGGGATCCAGGATATCAGTTAAGTTCTCAGCTGGTCTTACCTGCACGTATTATCGGTACTATCTTGTTAATTGATTACAGCTCATTGTATCGGAAGTCAACTTGCTGAGTCAATTGTGTCATCCCAACATCGTCCAGTATTATGGCCGTATTCTTAACAAGGAGACGACAACACTTTATATTCTCATGGAATGCTGTGATGGTGGTGATCTGGCAACACTGATAAAGAAATGCAAGAAGTGAGTTTTTATGCTAGTGCCAGTGGGAGGCAAAACTTTTGTCACTGGATATCTGTCTCAAGTGGTCAGAACTCAGAATACAAATTTGGAAAACTAATATTTGAAAACTGAAGGAATGTACAATATGTGGATTTTGTGCCTGGAGCAGTCTTGGGGAGGAACGCATTCCTTTTTTAGGAACTTTTATGGGAACGTGTTCCTTTTCTTACATCAGGAACTTGTAACAGGAAAAGTTAGTGTTTCGTGGGAACTTCCATTTAATTTAAATTTCCTTTATAAGTTCCTTTCACCGTTAAAATCCTGCTGAATTCCAGTACCTGATATCATAAACTTCAATATAAAAAAATCTTGGGACTTCCAATGTTTTCTAAAACGGCGCCACCCCCTTGTCAGATTCCGAGTGGTGGAAGCGGATGGAGACCGGGCGAGTCCATGAGTGATACAGTAATTAGAAGAATTAAATTGAAAGTAATTTTCAAAGGAACTTGAAAGGAACTAAGTTTCTTTTGAGGAACGTCTCAGTTCCTTTTTTTGAAAAGGAAATGTAATTTGGATCAGTTGCTTTTCAAGCAAAAGTAATTTAACTTTTCAAAGTTCCTTTTTTGGGGGAACTTGCCCAAGACTGGCCTAGAGGTAGTATTGAGCTACTGGGTTTCTTTTTCAATCATACATTCCAAAAATGTCGAGGTTGTGACTGGTGAAACATAAACCACGACAAGAAAAATATCAAATAGTATACGTCTACTATGCTTCGACTTCGCTCAACAGTTGAAATCACGGACCTTTTATCTTTGAAGTGTAAATTTTTCGTATTCTTTTGAATTTTGCAATGAAATAAAATTAATATCAATGTGCCTATCTAAAATGTTGGGACATGTCGATATCTTTGCCCAGCCTTAGCACAGGCCTTAGTAAACGTGGTTCACGAGTGAGCGGAGACTAAAGTATATGTGCTATCCTATATACAGGTCCAAGGGGATGAAGACACTCAGAAGACAGAAAAGCTGCGTAGTTGGTGAGCTAAATTTGTCGGATGTGTGGGGGGGGGGGGGGGGGGGCTTATTAGTCAGCGCATAGCTATAATACAGCAATTGATATTCAATACATTACATTGATTTCATTGGATACATATTCATTATGTGCTTGCTTGGGCGACTGATAACAAGGAATGCTTGTAATACGGGTCTACTAGTGCACGACTTGACTTGTAGGGACAACAGCATCCTAGGCGAGGGCTTCGTGTGGCGCGTCCTCTACCAGACGGGCCGGGCGTTGCACGCCTGCCACTCTCACCTCTCGAACAAGACCGTGTTGCACCGAGACATCAAGCCAGCCAACGTGTTTCTTGACGTCGAGGGCAACGTCAAGCTGGGCGACTTTGGCCTGGCGCGAATACTTGACACGAGCGCCTGTCTCGCGCAGTCCGTCGTGGGGACACCCTACTACATGAGTCCGGTGAGTCCGCCCGACCCTTGGATCGATCCCCCGATATATGGCTGGCAGCGGAAAGACCACTTTTCGAACCGGTTCGATGGTCAACGCTCACCGGGTGATGATCGTTGATGAACGGGTTTCTTAAAATGGAATTTAGCATTGGAAGTAGGGATGACGACAGGTAGCCAGGTACCCGGGTGTTACCCACCCGACCTGGCTGGGTACGTGTTTCACTATCAGATTACCAGAAAAGCCCGTTCTTTGTTTTATATATTTTTTTTTATTTAATTTAATTTTTTTATTTACCACTGGTAATTTATCAACATGAATGAATACCAAATCCAAAGTTAATCACACAATAGATGGGTGCGTTTCTCTAAATTAAAGGTTTAACAGAAACATGTCCCTCTGATCTATGGAAAATGAGGCATGTATTATTCTTTGTCGGCTAATTAGCCCCTTTATAGCCAGGCCTATAGGCCACTTTATAAACCTGTTACGAAATTTAGAACAGCTGTTGCACTTTGTCCTATTTTGGGATAGTTTTTCTGTAGTGTAGGTCTTTATGTTTTATTACTTTAGTAAAAAAAATCAGGATTGTTTAAGATTGGTAGTGACTGAAAGTCAAACCCTTAAGCGCTCGTTACACGGGGAAGTAAAAAGAGTGAGAAGTAAAAAGTGCAAAGTAAAAAGACTTTTTGAAGATGTCACACGGGACACTTCACGAGCAAAAGGAACAGTGTGCGTGTGGCGCCATCTCTCGACCTACGTGCAACACTATCGGGCGCTGTGCGGCAAGAGTGGTAACTAACTAGGTATGGCGATTAATTTCTCCCGTCTTGTACGTACGTGTAACACCACCGCCTTGTTTACACACATCTCTGGGAAAGTTAACAGGACGTCCTAAATGACTCAACTTATTCCCGAAGTTGTAGTCCATGGCAACATTACCAGCCAATCACGACCAACTGTTCAAGGTTATTTCGCTTTTCGCTTTTCACTTGTTGAACCGAGCTCGACTAGTGCGGAAAGTTTTTACTTTTTACTTTTCGACTTCCCCGTGTGACAGCGACCGGAAAGTCCCATAATGAACATGCTATCCCAACTTTAGAAAAGTGACTTTTTCTTTTCACTTTTTCTTTTCACTTCCTCGTGTAACGAGCGCTTTATGCGACGTCTTCCTTACTGTAGGCCTACATAGTGTAATCTAAAATAAGTCAAACGAATTGCTTGTGAGTATAAGTATTCTACACCCCTACCGAGTTGCGATGATAGTGGGGAGTGAAATGATGTCTCTCGTTTATTTCCAGGAAATAACCAAGGAAGAGAAGTACAATCACAAGTCGGATATTTGGTCTCTCGGTTGTCTCATCTACGAGATGTGTACGCTTACTCCACCATTCCAAGGACCTAATCAAAGAGAACTTGTTACTTGCATTAAAGCTGGAAAATTCAACAGAATTCCTTCTTATTATAGTGCTGATATGCAAAATATTATTTCATACCTATTGACAATGAATCAAGATGCCCGTCCAAGTATAGAAATGATATTGCACCACCCTAAAGTAGTTACAAATCTCGTCAACAGTACTTTTGAATTGCAAATTATTAAATCAAAGGAAAAGTGTACTGCCCACAAGAACAGTGATGCAAATTCTTCCAAGAGTAACTTTTCTGGTACTAGTTTTAAAAAATCACATCGAAAAGAGCCAGAGGTGACGGAAGATGTTCAGCATGACTGGCACATGAGGTTTGAATCATTGAAACAAAGAGAATCGTTATTGCGTGAGAAGGTGTTGGCTATCGAGGAGAGAGAGAGACTATTGGAGAAGCGTGAAAGAGAAGTTTCATTATTAGATAGGATAGTGAAGGAGAAAATATCTAGAGCCAACGTTTATCTACACCAATGTCGGGATTCCCGTTCGTCGACCAGCGGAGGCAAGAACTCGTCGAGGCGTTACAGCTTGATGGAACCGAGTCTTTCCAACATGGACAGTTCGTTCAGCGCGGACACGGGAGACACCGGAATTCCCCAGACCTCCGCCAAACTGAGGCCGGGCCGTGTTGTAAAACCTCCCGTCTTCTTGTCGGGAACGGAACAGCAACGCCACGTCCACTTCGGTACGCTGCCGCGTGCTCGCCGGCCACTCGTGTCGGTCCAGCCCTCTGTCGCGCCGGTGGACGAAGCCACGGAGCAGAACTCTCACAACGACGAGAGAGAGGCGGGCCACGTGACTTACGCGCGCGACATGTGCCTGTGGTTGGAGAACAAACGGCGAGAATACAAAGCTCCTCTCGACGTGCCCGCACGTGGGTTGGTCGGTAAAGAGAATGATGAAAGTAAAACTAAGAAGAAACCTGCAAAAACGTATGTACAGCCAGCATCAAATATGTTCGCTAAGTCTGGTTCTGGTTTTGGCCATTTTCGTTAACACTTGAGTGTGTCCCAAGAACAAACTACCTCATCGATAATTCTGTGCCTAATTTAATAAACTGTTCACTCCTTAGGATTTAACAATCATTAGTATTTCATAATACATATGTACGTTCACATTGTTATGGCATTTTTCATGCCTCAAAGTGAAGAAATCTTGAGACAAGGGTTGTGATTTTCTAATTGTTACCTGCTTTAAAAGTATTGCATTGTAATAAGTGAAATTTGTACCTGCTTAAAACCTTAATACTAATTAGTAAAATGTAGCAAATAACGATACATAGGCTTGGTACTGCAATAATGTATCTACGTACTCCATATTTTATCTCGTAATTAGTGCTTCCTTGATTTTAATGCGAAATTACTGCTTTTCACAATGTAGGGTATTTGATTTTTTGCGTAGCTTATGGAAGACAGTGTAACAGCTGCAGTTCAGTAAGTAATGTACCACAGTCCACTTCTCCAGTCACATGATCTACAATGGCGTAGAATATTTTTATTAGCCCGGCGTACTTTGCTATTCTATGGGTGCGTTCTGTTACTTGTTGAAAATGCTTTGCCACTAGCATTCAGGACAAAGCACGTTAAAATATTCTTAATCTTATGTGGCTGTTTAGGCGCAAGGTCGTTTTGCCACGCCCACTACATTAGTTGTCAAACTGTAGTAAAATTGAAAAGGTTGATAGTAGTGTAAGTCAAATCAATTAAGTACACTAGGCTCTAGTACATCTGCAAACATATGATTTTGGCGCAATTTTACACTCAAGTTAGGCCCAAGGTTAGGTCTGTCTGTAGAGCATTTTTAAAATGCCGCCAAAAACCACCACTTTGTTGAAGATGCTCAACTGAAAACCTCGGGCATATTCAACGTGTTGAATATGTTTACGAATCACGTTACGGAACGCTGGGTAAAGCACATTTAATAGGTTTCGGTACGGGCCAAGCACGCTTAGCATTTTCAACAGCTTTTGGAACGTACCCTATCACTCACTATCAAGCTCTTAAATCTTTATTTTTGAACCAAATACCATTGGTATGTTTTGTATTAACTAGGGCTGAGTCGTTTAAACCTGTATACGCCCGCGCGAAAATACACATGTCTACACATTTTCGCGCACAGTTAACCGTGTTCTGTGGCAAAATTGCAGTAGGACACAAAAGGCAAAAATGAAGAATACAGTATAATAAATAAAACAAACATATTAATGAAATTCTCTACGGAATGACATATTTTATTTGGTTTACGTTTTGAAAATTTTCAAACATTTTATAGCAACTTTATCCGACTGAAACCAGAGGTTCCACAGGGTAGGTCGACACCCAACCTTAATTTGAACACTTTAAAATTTAAATGTAAAAAAAGTGCAAACAAAAGTATGTATGTATCTGGCGCCTTGGGCGCTGCCTCAGAGCCCTGTGAATTGTCCTAAGGTTAATTTCGTAAGGTTGTTACTTAGGGCATATCTCAAATCTCTATTTTGACACTAGTCGACTAAAACGACAATTTGTTGTTGTATTAGTCTGCTAGGCTAGTCGACAAGCATCAAAATGGACATGAGATACCCCTAAAACATCTTTTGAATTGATCACCTTATTTCTGCCTTGTTACTCATCTGTTATATTGTGATGGTAAAATATGGAAAAAATTAAAGTATTCAAACTACAAAATATGATATTATTAAGTAGGTACTAATAACGAGGTATTTGATAAGAATATGATACTCAGATGGTGGCATAAGTTATAACCACTAATTAATAATTATAGTAAAATACATTGAAGTAAAAATTCCTTTAACATATAAGGACTAGCTAATGAATAGTATGTACTTAAAAAAAGTGACCTGATCTATGTATTGTTAAATAGTTAATTAGGCAGATCAATATATATATGTATATGCAATATGTATGTACCACCTGGATAGTGCATATAGCATAAGAAACAAAACCATGTTATGATGTTAAGTACAAAAAATAAACCTCTATTTTAAAAATCAATGTTTTACTTCATCATCATCATCATCATCATCTGTTGCCACGTCCAACTCTGCGTTGGGTCGGCATTGAAGATAAGCCTCTCGATCTTCTTCTATCCTGCCACCACTCTTCTCCCTCAACTACATTCCAGTCCCCTCCTCGTATTTCCACATCCTTTCTCACTTTGTCGTGGTCTTCCTCTCGTTCTTCTATCTGGAATCTCCAGGTCTAGCATTCTCCACGGCAATCTTTCTCTTTCCATCCTCTTGACATGTCCAAACCATTTCAGTCTTCTCTCTTTATGTTTTACTTATTTAAAAATAAATATAGCCGAGGTACTTGGGCTATATTTATATGTATTTAGGCTTATAACGAACAACCCAACATTCGGGCTTTTTCGGGTAAATAAAAAAGAACCAACACATTTGTTTTAAGTACCCGAAAAAGTGCCAAGGATCCTTTATAATTTTGTGAGTTTACTGCCTTGCCTGACAATTACAGAAAATTGAAGAGATCAATTTTTTGTTTAGAGTCTAGTTGTTTTTGGTCAACCTCTTGTATTGCATATCTCACAGGGTGCTGTGTGATGGAGGGGGGGAGTGACGGGCACATGTTAGAAATAAAACCCCTTTGAGACGTCTCAGAAAATGTCCAGTGTCAAATTTGCCAAAAAAAAACCCTCCCTCCCCCCTTTTAAGGCAAATGTATCTACTATCTAGGTATCAAAATTGTTTTGATTTTTTTTTTTTTACCAGCTGGGATCTGGTGCGAAGCCCCAGCCGCCAGAGACAATTTTTTGTTGAGACTTTTAGAGGCTTAAAACGAGTTTTAAGACGAATTTGTGTTCTAAATAACAATGTAATATTGGATTACATTATTAGTTGTCTACGTACTCAACTCGATACACCTTAAATAAATACACATTTAGAGTCTACCCACTCAGTAACTAAACTGATTTGCAGTGGGGGACTTTAAATTAAAGTGACTAAACCAACCCTGCAGGCTTCGAACACCATCGACGAGTGAGCGATAACCAATCAAAGATCGATATTTCAAATACGAAACATATGAATCAGTGATTGGACAGTGTGAACACCTGCGGACAAATGCCAGAATCAACAAGGCCGATTCAGAACTTTGAATTTATTGAGTGCTTCGTTGCTAGGACGGCTCCAAAGTCACCGTTTACTTATTCTTAAGCCAAGAAGTAATGGAATTGAATCCACATTGGAAGTTAAAAAACTTCTGCCTGAAGCGGGATTTGAACCCGGGACCTTCTGCATTGGAAGCAGGGATGCTAACCACTGGACCAACGAGCCACCTAACTGGACCAACGAGCCACCTACCACTTTGACTTTTGCAAGTTTGTTGACAACTATGAATGAAATGAGGAATGGTCAGACTAAACTACTATGGGGTTCTGCCAATGGTCAATCACCCTGTCCCGCCTCCCTCAAAAACATTTCCCCCCAAATTTACAGTTTGTTTAGTTTCTAGGTTTTTGTTGAGTTTAAAAATTGGTAGTTTGCTAATTTTTAGGCGTTTTGTAACATTTTCCTTTACACCGGGATTTTTGTCGTCTCGGCAGCATGAAGTCGGGACACAGGACATTCTCTTCAAAAACGGACTGTCAATTGGTCATTCCGGGACGGGTGCTAACCCTAGTTGGGCGGCCACACTAAGTGACGCCTGCATTTTTGGCTTACTGGGCCATCATGCATTTTCTGGTTTTCCAGTAGAGACGGGCTTCCTTTTCTTCATAGCGAAATGGCATTGCAGTTCCTACACAAAGCGGCCATCATCCCATAGTCGACCCCTACACCTAGCGGCGCCCATTGTTACTAAGGTAACAGTTGTTTCCATGTTATTTTCCATAAACAAAACAAATCCATAGCAACAATGGGTGCCCCTAGGTGTAGGGGCCGACTATGAATTCCAACCTTATTGTTGTACTTGTAGACAAACAAATGAACAGATTGCATAACCAAGAATAGCCAAAAAAAAACATTGATCCCATGACCAAAGAATTCCTATTGGGAAAACCATCTTGGTTTGGGAATAACATATCACATTATACTTGATATGGAATTGCGAGCTATGTATGTCCTTCCTTCCTCTCACTTTACTACTGAATTTTATCCATGGTATGAATAACAAGCCTTTACCTCACAAATAAAAATAACATCACTCATATCACTGTAATGCTTTTATTAACCAATTCATTACAGTCAAAATAAATATATTATAATATTACACATTACTAAAAAAAAAAAAACTGTACATGGTACCTAACAAGTAGGTACCCAGCAAACCTACATTATGGTATTGAGGAGATTATGGCCAAGATGGCTCTTCATCGGGCTTCAGCTCCCGTCCATAGAGTGCACTCTTGTCTCTGAACATTACCATCCGTTCAGTCTCTTTGCGGTCCAGAAACCAACCAATCAAGAATCCTGTCAAAGGCAGGACACCCCACGCATACTGACGACCGATGCCAAACACAGCCATCTGTAAATGAACATCCATTATAGTAGCTACCGGGTGGTATGCTAACGGTCCTGTTGTGAGGAGCACCTACATCAATAATGTCTATACATTTTGCTTTTCATTCAACTAAATTAGACACTGAATGAAAGAAGTGTAAGTTCATATTTTAGAAAAGTTTGTTATCAAAATATTTGCTGGAAATTTCATTTTTCAATTCAATTGTTTTATTCAATTCAATTAATTTATTCAGGTACCACATATTACAAATCAAATATAAATTACAGTAAATTTTTTTATGTTGATCAATAGGCCTACCTACTGACAAGTTTTTTTGATTTATGGGGATTTTTATGGGGATATTTGATGGGATATTTATGGGGATTTATGATTTTTTATGATTTTGATTTTAATAGTGTTAGGCCTATGATTATAGCCTACTTAGGAAAATTCATTTAAAAAAAGAAAATTTAGAAAGTTTAGTTCAAATGAACTTTATAAAAGTTCAAGTTCACTTTTGAAAATTCTGCAGTTCGAGTTTATTCCAAAAAATGAACTTGCTTTTTAAAAGTTAATTTTCATTTTTTATTTAGGCTATTACATAAAATATTAAATTGCCCATGTCACATTTAATTTAAAATGTAATATAAAATAATCTGTGAATAGCCTACAAATATGCTGATGCAAAAAAACAAAGCGGGCTGCCAGCAGCAGCCCATACGCCTAGTACGTGGCTTTCCAGCTACAGTTTGACTAACCACACCTTCTGTACTTCCGGCAGTGTCCCCATGTTTTTTTTTTTTTTTTTGCTGGCCCAGCCATTGAAAGAGTGGACGTTTTAAACATTGATTTTGAAAACTGTCACTTGTTTAGTGGCAGCATGTAGAGAAATAGTACTAGTAACAATAGCATACAGAAATAGTAATAGGCAGTGTGTTCCTAAAATAGTGTTGGCAATTCTCAGAAAATGTTGATTTGTTGAAAATTTCATGAAAATAAAAAAAAAAAATTTAGTGTTATCATATAGGGAGGCCTAACGTGATGTTTGTACTTTAAAAAATGGGTTTTATTTTAAAATTAAACTTACTGGTACGGTAATGTGTCAGACACTTGTGGATTATTGTTACTAAAGGCGGATTCACAATTGAAATAAGAGTTGAAATAGTGAAATAGCAATAAGGTTTAAGCGAATTGAAACATGCAATATCAATGCTGTGGTTCACAATTGTCACAGTGGATTGAAATAGTCATAAGAAAGATTCAATTCCATTTCTTATTTCAACCTTATTTCAACTTCTTATGACGAACCAATCAGAGCTCGAGAAGAGAAGGCCTTCTCTAGTCGAACCGGATATGTCGTTGTTGTTGTATTTGTTGTATTTGTTGTTGTTGTTGTTGTGGTTGTTGTTAATGTCGTCGTCGTAGGCTTCTTGTTAGCTTGCTTTACAACAATGAAACAAATGAAATGAATCGATGGATAAACATCAAGCTGTCAAACAATAAAATATTCTGATTTTGAAAACAAATCTTCAAAACAAACAAGAAACATACAAAACTTCCACAACTTGGTTGCCCATCATTAAACGTTTTAACTGGTGAGCAGCTACTATCGCCATACCTCGTTTTCTTCATAAATGTTGCAATTTTATTATTTTGACAGCTCGTTGTTTGTCGGTGCTGGCGCTGCGAGTGGAAAAAAGTCGCAGTGCAAAGCCCCATTTGGCCACGGCCTGCTATAGGTTTGGAGTAGGCCGTGACTATGGCGTCAGATCCGGTGGAAAAGTGCTCGATTGAAACGCTCTCCTATGTTGAAATAAGGTACTACGAAACTGTTGTGAACCAGTTCGTTGTTATTTCACTATTTCACGGATTCTTATTTCAACCCTTATTTCAATTGTGGATCGGCCTTAAAATAGCCTACTTACTGCAATTAGGCCCGGTATTTCAAAGCTGTGATACCTATTTATTTGTCGGGTAGCTTGTTATCACCATTGGCAACCACCAATCAGTATCTTCTTTGAAATCAACCAAATAGCTTACTTACTACAAATTGCTTTCTTATCTTCAACAGATTTTATTGCTATTCGAGTATTTGTTTATTGTAATATCGGCCCTTAATATAGAACAGGGGTCGGCAACTAAATTGTGTGTAGGGCCACCTACAAGTTCTGCGTAATGTACATAGGGCCACTTCTAGTGCGAGAAATTACACCCCTGCTTTTGGGCCAATTTTATAAAAGTTGGGCTCGAGTCTTGTAAGATATGCTTAGAACGTCATGCAAGTGGTTATCGGTGATTATTTAATCTAAGTTTTTGCCTGATATTGTTCAAATGTACGTAGGTAGATCCCACCATAACGCACATGTGGATCGCAACTTTACTTAGCCCTCCATAGTTGTTTTGAATCTTTTGATAGATATTTTGCCTAAAACACATGTGGGCGTGTCCAGCGGCAGACTTCAGTGGCGAGCAGCAAATCATAATTATCGCGTTAACGTTATCCAAGAATCCTCTGAACTCTCAGTATTTGGTATTGTAGAGACAAGAGCGCTTTTATAAAATTGATTAATTTGGTCAACATATCAATACATAGGTCTACTTATATGTCTAATCACAGTAATAGCCTAGTTGAAGTTTAAAATTTTAACTCGAAATTTTTCTAGCAGTGGTGGAAACTAGCAATAATAATTGCAATTTCCTTATAAATAAATAAATTAGTGGAGGGCCAAAAAAATTAGTCCCGCGGGCCGTACATGGCCCGCGGGCCGCCTGTTGCCGACCCCTGATATAGAAGGTGTTCGAAGACATTTTGTTTTAAAGGGCATCAAAACACTGTGATTTTCCGGCGTTATAAAATGCGTTATTTTTTTAAATGATTTATGGCGAAAACTAGAAGTCTCTAGCTTGTACCAGAAATTTATAATAAATTATTGAAATGACCCAAGTTTTGGTGATGCGCGCGCACCCGATAATCGTGACGTCACGCTTGCGCATTTTTCAAGTCGAAGCAGACGCCAAACTATGAGCCAGCGCCGTGAAAAACTCTCGCTGTAGCTGAAGATATGGTGCTCAGAGAAAAACAAATGATATCATCGTGTTCTGCGATCTTTTCTCTTCAATAATATTGTTAAAGAAAATTTTTTTGTTGAACAGAAAATATAGTTTTGATTAATTTTCCAACTGCCTTCAATTTCACTAAATTAGCATGTTTTTAACAACATTGAAAGCGGATAAGATAAACGAAATGTTAAGATATTTTCATACTGACATATAGCCACATGCATGCAGAAAAATAAAAAAAACATGTCACTTATAATTCTTTTCAAAATGTGCAAGTATTTGTGTGGTATATCCAGGCGTGTTTTGTTGTTGATTCGCGCAGCAGCCTACCGCTGTATGACAGAAATCTCGTAGCGGCTTTTCAGAAAACATTATCCTTTTTACTACTCATTTGAAACTTAGCCCACGGGTAACACCATAGTAACCATTATTATTCTTATTATGCGGATTTGTTTGTAGTAATTTAATATTATTTATTACTATGGTAACAATATTATTAGTAAAATTATTATATTATTAATTAATTAATTATTATTTTTATTATTTATTGTTATTATTATTATTATTATTATTATTAATAGTAATATTATTAGTAATAATAATAATAATAATAATTATTATTATTATTATTGTTTTACACTTTTATTAGATGATTTATTATAGAGATACATTAGAGGATGAGTGTATAATAGGTGATGATGACCGACAACATTTAGCACATGCATACGGGATATAAACCCACGTCCCTGTGTCTCATACTAGTCAGGTGTGCGCCAGTTATGATCCATCACGAGCTACAGCGGTTGGGGTAAAGTTTACGTTTGTTGGATGAGTAGTATTCTGACAACAGTCAGCCGCGGGCGGGACTCGTTCTGGCGATCGCTTGTACTACTTGTACTGCTTGTTGACCGAAAATGCATCTAAATATATTAAACGCACACGTGCACACGTTTCCCTCAATATACATGCCGTATTTTTTGTATTTTTCTGCATGCATGCGGCTATATGTCAGTATGAAAATATCTTAACATTTCGTTTATCTTATCCGCTTTCAATGTTGTTAAAAACACGCTAATTTAATGAAATTGAAGGCATTTGAAAAAATTAATTTAAACTATGTTTTCTGTTCAACAAAAGTATTTTCTTTAACAATGTTATTGAAGAGAAAAGATTGCAGAACACAATGATATCATTTGTTTTCCTCTGAGCACCATATCTTCAGCTACAGCGAGAGTTTTTCACGGCGCTGGCTCATAGTTTGGCGTCTGCTTCGACTTGAAAAACGCGCAAGCGTGACGTCACGATTATCGGGTGCGCGCGCACCACCAAAACTTGGGTCATTTCAATAATTTATTATAAATTTCTGGTACAAGCTAGAGACTTCTAGTTTTCGCCATAAATCATCAAAAAAAATAACGCATTTTAAAACGCCGGAAAATCACAGTGTTGTGATGTCCTTTAATATAACTTGATTTTTCTGGCAGGCAACAAGATGCATTTTTGCTTTGAATGGACATAAATTGTTATTCAGTATCACAATTCAACATGCTTTTCTTTGGTATTTAATACTACCAGATAATGTAAGATGACCAAACTAAATCATATTAGCAATAGGGCCTACAAATTATTTGAACATTTAAATTTTTTTATTTAACTGAAAATTTTCAATTTGCCAACACTAGTGTTTCCTGACCCAGCAGAACAAGGAAACTGCTATCAGAGCACATTGGAGTTTTTTTTTGTTGACATTTTGTGTTACAAAGTTCAACACCAACATACACCCGAACTATAAAAACTCAGATTTCTGGTAGGTCTAGTCACAAACAGATAATTATTTAGCGTAACTAGGCCTACCTAGGTTAGACCTTTACATTTTATTTATTATTACCATATTTAATTTTAGCTTCATGGCCTAGGCCTAGGCAGAATTTTTATGTCTTGGTATCATTCACTACTTCTTCATGGGTGCCATTTTTAAATGTGGCAAATTACAATCAAATCCCTTGTGCGTCGTGGCGATGAAGCCGAGGCATGGGAACTGCCAAAGATTATAGCGCTCAGCGTCAAGCGTTGCAGTACGTAAATTATCGTGATCATGGGAATGCGCCAATACTCTAGTCATGTCTACAGTTAAAATAGGCCTAGAACAGATCCGTTTTCCTGCGGTCACGTAGTTGTACAGCGACGTTAGCAGCCGTACATTTTCCGTAGGCAAGACGGTAAATCTTCCGTAGGTCTAGTCAAGTCTACAGTTAAAATAGGGTACAACAGGTCAGATTTCCATGAGTCAATCCTACCTATAGTTCTGTAGCTACGGTTAAGTAGCAGCCGTAATTATCCCGTGAGCTTGTCTACGGTTAAATAAGAAAACGTAATTCTTCCGAAGGCTTGTACACGTAATTTTTTCATATGCATATCTACGGTTAAATAACACATAATTTGTCCGTACTGCTGTTAAATAGCCACAGCGAAAAATAAAACCATTTCTGTAGGGCTCTAGTATTGTGTACTGCGCAATAGAAATATGCGAACTTTTAAAACGTGTAAAGTTCACACACATAATGAACGTTTTCAAGTTGCCAAAAATGAATGCATTTGTTCATAAGTTCGTCATAATTCGAACGCGTTCATTTTAAAAATTCCTTGCTAAGTATGGTTATGATGTAGGCCTAGGGCTAGGGCCTAGAATGAATTAACGCTGTTTTGGTAGAAGTCGGACATGTCCCTAGACCCAAGTATGGGTTTACAAGGTAGGTCTAGGCCTATAAGGATGTATGTAGGGGGGAGGGGGGGGGGGGGGCTAGGGGTTAACTCTGGCAAATGATTCTTGGTAGGGCCTAAGCCTAGGCCTAGGACTAGGCCTAGGCCTAGGCCTATGCCCAGGCCTAGACTTTTTGTAGCCTGCTCACATTTTGCAACTTAGCCTGTGTAGAAGTTAGTCAAATTCGATGGACTTCGTAATCGTTTCTTGTTTCCAGCGCCTGGTGTGTAATATGTCAGCAAGAATTGTAGCTGCAGTAAAAGTAGGGAAAAATATCACGACTTTGTACCGTTTCAAAAATTGTCGAATTCCAGTTAGGCCTAGTTTCTCAACAGCCATCAAACTGAAAAGTAAAGACGCAGCTGTTAAAAAGACAGACTAGCGGTAGGCCTACATTATCAACAGTATTCTACATAACTCCCAATAAATAATAATAAGCGTACGCACTGCCCTTACCTTTCCAATTTCCATTAGGCATAAAACAGCTGATTGCGATTGCACCCGCATGAACCTAGCCCCCAGCTGTGGCTCATGAAAAAGAGACGTACCAACACAGGAAAATAAATAGACCTTGCAATGAAACTAGTCGGAAGCAGAAGATTTTGTTTGTTTGTTTATAAATTATTTGTATTATCTTTATTTAGTATAAAGTTTTTTTGCTGGACCCCGGGAGATAGAAACTTTACGTTATCATAATTTGTGAGATTTCCTTAATTATAATTTTTGGAGTTGGTCCACTTGTCTCACAATTGTAATCGAACAATCGAATATCGATTCATGAGCACTTGTGCCTCGTGTGGCGGGCTTTGTTTATGTACTGTATAGCCATGGTACATCCCTTAGCGGTTAAATAATGTTTTCGGGGTCGTTGTTCGGAATTAGCTGTAAGTTCTCTAATAATTTGTGTATCAATCAATGGTTGTCATTGAACAAGAGATTCTTTGTTTGTTATTTTTCACAAAGACACTATTCGAAAGGGCATTTTCAATACCTCTGTAACTCTAACCTCAAATATTTAACGTTTGGCTCCAGGCTTAATAAAGTTATTTGCCGCAATACAGTATTATTTTGCAGTGGATACTTCTACAACAAGTGTGTGAGACACTATAACAGTGCCAGTTTAGACTATATGAACACCGTTTCTCTATCTCAAATGAAAAAAAGTTTAAGAATATATGGACTAGATTTCGAAGATGGCTTTACATGTATCATTGCAGATTGTCCATTATGTCTCCAATCTCATAAAAATGTTTCAAAGGGAAAATTGTTTATAAATAAAACAACGGGTAAGTACCATACTTTGGTTAAATATTCTTCATTAAGTGGGTACCCGGTATGGACCCAGAGCCAAAGTCAATGCACAAGAATTGTCATCAAATCCCTCGGTAAGCAGTGGTAAGCCCTACAAGTGTTCAAAAATGGCAAAACATGGAAATTTACGATGTTTGGGTCCCTGTATCTCTAGGGGGGGACTTCTAAATAATTTGAAACTTTATGCTTAGACAGTCATCTAGGCCTACTTGTTGTAGTCCTAGACACCGGGCACAGACCACAGACCTCCATAGTTGTGTTTTGTAGTCCTATTTCAAATTTGGAGTATGTGTTTTGCCTCATTTGGGAGCCACGTCCACGTCATACTTGAATTTGGGCAAAAAATACGCATTCACTATGCTGTAATGAGTAGTGTATAACTTTGATGCTAGCATGGTACAATTGCATGCATGGATAGCATGGTGCAATTTCTTTATACTCCCATAAATTAGAAAATGAATTATCTCTTAGCTGTGTATTTGACTTGTAGGCCTAAGAAAAAATCCAAGTCGTATAAAATTGTCAAGTAGAATTCGTAGGCAAATTTGTGAGCCTTGATTCTTTTTCTCACATTATTGACTGAAGATTCATTCGTTTTAGTACCGTACCAGTATATATATAGCATAGGCCTATAGCATTTATTTTCCCATCAACCCTTGTAAGATTGTACTTTCCAATTGCATTGGCTCTAATCTCTGCATTCTTAGCATTATTTCCCAGAGACATATTGTGATATGCCATTGTTAAATTCATCGGTGTTGGTGGTCGGTGGATTGAATTACTGTACTACGTGTACTTGTTTCTGATATTTCTTTGTTCTTTTCAGGTTATTTTTCTTGCCAACAGTGTCATCATTCTGGCAACTGGAATCTGTTTGAGAAATTAATGAGCAGCAAAAAGAGCAGTAAGCAATTAACAGAAAATGAGCTTCATGTTTTAAAGAAAGAATCAACTGAAGAAACTGAGGCCGTCTCCTCATGGAAACAACTTCAAAAATCGACAACGTCTCTGAAAAATATCCCGCACGATCTGATTCTTTCCGATTTCAAACTGCCCATTTCCTCTGCCATGATTGACCAGTTTCAAATTCGTATAGGCGAATCCAAAACAACATTATACTTTCCATTGCATGGATGTGAAGGACAGGTAGTAGGATACAAAACATTGAAATGTGATACTGGTGAAGAAAACACTTTTCCAGCAGTTGGCTCCTCTGGTGTGATTGGCCAGAAATTGGGAAAGGGGAAAGCAGAAACTGCAATTTTAGTTCCTTCTTTGTTAGATGCATTATCACTATCAGGCCAGAAAACATCTTGTCAAGTCATCTGTCTTCCTCATGGCCTGGGTAGTCTACCTCAACAAGTCTTGCCATCATTAGAGCGCTTCAACAAGCTGATTCTGTGGTTTGGTAACAATATTGGCTCTTGGGACACTGCCAGAAACTTTGCCAAGAAACTGGATGAGAAGCGGTGTTTTTTTGTCAGGCCAACGGACAGTCAACCTTCAGCTCACACAGCTCTTTGTAGTGGCCATGATCTCAAAGCTATTGTCTTGGCAGCTCAACCGATCTGGCATCAAGCTATCACGTCATTCTCCACACTTCGTCAGGATGTTCTATCAGAGTTGCAGAACAATGATAAAGTATGTTGTTCTCAACTGTACGAGCTCTCTAACGGTTTCGTTTGTAAACAAATATAATATACTCTATATGTAGTTGAGGCAACATACATTATTTATGTATAAATAGTAAATATGCCTATACTGTACCTAGTTCCTAAATGTATTTTTGACCACTATTCTTGTTGTATTCTAGGTGCAGGGAGTGAAATGGAAGAGGTTTACGACTCTAAATCGAATCCTTAAAGGCCACCGACGGGGTGAATTCACTGTATTAACCGGACCAACCGGCAGTGGGAAAACCACGTTCATGAGTGAATATTCGCTCGATCTGGCAACCCAGGGCGTTAACACGTTGTGGGGTAGCTTTGAGATTCGAAACGCTCGATTGGCACGAACAATGCTGCAGCAAATGGCAGAGCTACCTCTTGAGAAACACGTAGACCAATTTGACTCATATGCAGATCAATTTGAGAAACTTCCAATTTACTTCATGACGTTTCATGGTCAACAGTCTGTCAAAGTGGTAATGGAAGCGGTTGAGCATGCCACGTATGTACACGACATAGGCCACGTCATTATTGACAACGTACAGTTCATGATGGGGATTTCTGACGAGTCTAAGCACGTGGACCGGTTTTGGAAACAAGATGCGATCGTTGCGAGTTTCCGGTCGTTTGCTACCAAAAAGAATTGCCACGTGACTCTGGTAATTCATCCCAGGAAAGAACGCGATGCAGAAGATCTGACAACCAACTCGATCTTCGGAGGTGCGAAAGCAGCCCAGGAGGCCGATAATGTTCTCATCATTCAAGACAAAAGGTTAACCTCCATTCGTGGTAAGAAGTATTTACAGATCGCTAAAAACAGATATAGTGGGGATCTAGGTGTTATGCCTCTTGAGTTTGACAAAGACAGACTTAGTTACGGAAATCGGAAAAAGAAAACAACTGAGACTGAGAATGTTGGCGAGTCATGAACTTTGGGACTATTTTTCTTGTGCCATTGTTTTGTATAAAATATGAATATATGTATTTTTGAATTACTACTGTTACTATATTGTGCATTTGTTGATAATATTTATTTTGCGACTTTTTTATATTATGAACTACATAATATGTTACCTTTTCAACCTTATATATTGTACTGCTTTCATGAGAAATATACTTAAAGATCATATTTAAATGAATGTTTATTGTAAAACAAGTAATACCAATAAAGGTTCCCCATCCCACTGTACAATTCTGCATGTACTTGTCAGAACTGAAAATAGTTGTCCTTTAAAGGGGTTCTCACCTGCTACACCAAAAAAATATGTTTAACTAAGGCTAATTAGCTATGAAATTAGTGACTAAATAAAAAAAAATCGAGTTCACCATAACCTGGGAAAATAATATCAAAGTTAGTAATTTTCGAGCTAGGTCCCATCGGCGAAAATCTCCCATAAGAAATAGCATTGGGACGACCTGTATGCCTTGGGACCTTGGAGGATTCTGCTCCCAAAAAAAATGACGTGATACTTTTCGCTGCGTCTTTCTTTTCTGCGTATTTCGTATATTTTGGTTTTGTAATCGAAGCTTCCGTTCAGGTACAAAATGAAGCTGTGTAAAGATGTGTAATCGGGTGGTGCATTTCGTTTTGAGCGTTGCTGTGCGCATCAGTACCTACTTCGAGTCACACGATACTCGGAGGAGGGGTAACGAGTGGAAGGAGGGGCAGGCAGCGTGTGTAAGTCAGTCAGAGTCTGGGTGACGGGTTTGCATTGCATCGTCTCGTAATCAATTTGCGTAGAAAAATTCTCGATGGCTACGGCTGGGTACCAGTTTGAGCCCGAATATTCTGCAGAATAATTGGCAGAAATAGAGAAAGCCAAAGAGTCTATTGAAAGTATTAGCGATGGCGATAGGTACAAGACACACAGTTACACACCATACACGAGAATGCACGCACATGCGAAAACTAAGCTTCACCCATACACCCACGAGAGAGAGAGAGAGTAGTATTGGGAGGGGAAATAGTCAACGCATGCGCAATGAACGTGGTCTGCTATGCGGTGTCGAGTGGAGTACAGCCGCACCAAAAGCCGGCTAACACCACGCTCGTGCAACAGTCGCCGGGGCAGTTAACCAGAAATTTCATAAATTAATAACAATTCACAGGTTTCAACTCAAGATGTTAAATGGTTCATTATCGATTCGTGTGGTGCAGTAGACCATATTATGGTAAAAAATAAATCTAGCAGGTGAGAACCCATTTAAATAATATAAATAATTTTAAAACTACATATAAAAGAGAAACAATAAACGTGTTGAAATGAATCAGGATCACAATCGTACATTTTTCTGTTACAATTTAGCTGTGCACAGCGCTGTAAGTAAATTCTTTCACGATTCCGGTTTGTGATTTCGATCACCATACCAACAATATTGATCATGACTACATGACCGCAACTTATGACAAATCCTATACTATGTATTAAATGCTGGATTCATATAAACCAAAACAAGCATAAACCAGGATCAAGGATATTATTAGAAATTATTTTTACTATGACCCTATCTTTGAACCATAATATCTCACCCTCTCCAAGGTAATATCTTATATGTCAATCAGGTGAATCAAGAATTAAACATAACTTCTGTATTGGAGATGGCTCTGCCGGTAGCACGAGTAGCGATGATATGAAAATTAAAAATGAAAAACGCTACATGTGTCTTCAATGCCCAATCCAGTGGAACGCAAGAACTAGTTTACTATATGAACACCCAATCGACCATGGACAACTGTTATGGCTGACAAATTGGGACTAAAATAGACGGGGAAGGTAAGAATACATAGTTTTGTCAAATACAGTGTTGGGTAGGAACGGATTTTTTTTAGTTCCGTTCCTAGGAACTAGTTCCTTTTTAAGAAAGTAAGGAACACTATAATTGCTTAAGTTTTGTCCAACATTTTTTCAGGAACTGTAACTTATTTTCATAAGTGCTTCTTTTATTTTTACTTGACTGTACAAAGTTGAAGGATGAAAGAGTCAAAACATAGTTTACTTACAAAATGAGGGAAACAGTTATTTTGTAATATTTAATTCTTGTTAACCCATCTCATCTGACAGGCAGCGGTCAATCACCCTTCCACGTCCCACCCTACATGGAGTTGCCAATACATTCGTTCCTTTTATTTTATTTTAGAGGAACTTGGAACTGGAAAGAGTTCCTTTTTCCTTACGAGGAACTGGAAGAGGAACTAGATCAATTTTTTTAGGAACTTACCTAGCACTGGTCAAATATTGTTCAAGGCCAGGTATTCTTACAGTACTGCTCTTTTTTTAGTTATCAAAGTATATACCAATGAGTAGTATGCTATTATCTTAACAATTATTATTAATGATTTTGGACCCTACAATATTAATTTACTTTGTTTTATGGTCGTTTTGTCTTGCGTAATGCAGTGCCTACCTGTATTCTACACTTGAATAGTATTTCAAATTTATTGCTATTGCTATTATAATCATGCAACGGTGTACTTCAGGTTCAAATTTGTGCTAGTTTGGTATATTATCAGCTTAGAACTTATTTTTGTGCCATATCCACTATTTAAGGAGTGGAGAAAACGAGGTTCGATATTTGATCCATTTGGAAACCTTGAAGTTTAATATAAATAATAATACAAATAATTAATATATACATTATATATAAATCTCTTTCGTTATGCAGTGCCTATTCTAAACTTGAATAGTATTTCAAATTTATTGCTATTGTCATGCAATGGTGTGTTCAAATTTGTGATAGTTTGGTATATCATCACCTTGGAACTTATTTGTGCCCCATATCCACTGTTTACGGAGTGGAGAAAATGAGGTTTGATGTTTGATCCATTGCAATAAATAATAATACAAATAATTAATATATACATACATTTTAATTGTGTATTGGGGGGGGGGGGAGACAATATTTTTTTCGGCTACAGGTGGTTCTGCAAGCAACAAATCAATCTTACATACATTTTGTTTTTTCAATTACTGTTAAATGTTTCATTTTTCTTTTTTCAGTACCGCGCAGCGTGGCGCAGATGCTCGAATGGAATGCTGGACGATGTTTTGCCTTGCCATGACGTAATTTCCGCTTTGCGAAACGTTCGAAACATGTGTACGTTGCCGCCACATGCGCTTCCGTCAGTCAGCTGGCCATGCGGCCTTGCCACTTGCCAGTTTGTTGTCAATAATGGCGGTGTCAGAAAGTAGCAAGTGTTTTCGAACAGGTGTTTTCTCAAAATACTTCGGGTTGGCAATTTTGATTGTGGTATTACATTCAAAAATTGTAACTGAGACATGTGCCGAAAATGTTGAACTGGAAGAACCAACTGTCGTAATAGCATTTCTTGCGAGAAATAAAGCACACACTCTTCCTTACTTTTTGACATTACTGGAGCGGTTAGAATACCCAAAGCGTCGGATATCTTTGTGGTAAATATTATGTATAATTATAATACTGATAAGCCTAAGACTGCTTGGTTATTACACTTCAGGCCAAAGTATGTCACGTCTGACAGTTTAGGTTAGAGCCTGCTTTGTTGGTGTTAGCTAGGCCTATCTTAAACCTTTCCATACAAACCCAAAGCCTAAACACTACTTACAAACATTTAGGGTTTTATTTACCAAGTCATTGGGCTTGTAATTACAAACCTAATGGCCAAGTGTAGATAGGATATTCCCTAGGCCTAGGCCTAGGCCTAAGTTTGCACAGAAGTTGCGTTATTTCATTTCTGTGAGCTTGAAGAGTGATAGGCTACCAAGAAGTTGTAATGTACAATTGGCAGTAGGGTCATTGGGTTTGAAATCAAACCCAATGGTAGGGCCTAGGCCTAGGCCCTAGTCCCCCACAAAGTTCACCAAATGTGAGAGTCACCAGGACCCGGATTCACCATTCTGACCAGGAATAAGTAACTTCTTCATGGCACATGAGTGTGGATTCACACAAGGTTCAAAGTTAGGCCAGTCTTAGAGTTAAGACCAAAAAAAAGACTTGGGAGCTCTTGTGAATCTGGGCCCAGGTTTGTATAATGCAGGTAGGGGAATTAATTCCCTACAATTGTAGGGAGCTTTGGTGAAGAAGAGTGAGATAGACCAGAAACTTAAGTCTATGGGAGTCTGGAGATTTGTGGTTTTATTAATATGAACTGACTAGGCACAGTGATGCTGAAATAATCAAAAGTGGTGACACTGGCTGTGATGAGATATAGGCTATGTGGCCAGGATTGGGTTAAATGCACACTATCTACATTATTCAGATCTAGTTTTCATGAATATTAAGAGTGTTCGGAAGTAGGCCTACTTTTGATGTTTATAGTCAACTAATTTTTCTTAAACAAATAGTTGGAGTAGGATTATTATGAATATTTAGGCCTACCTCCTTGCAGAGGGATGTCATGTCTAGGCATGGTGTACATTTGTGATAAATCTGCTAAAAAATAATATACTCATGTTTGAATTGTGCAAATAAATTACTTTCGACGAAATAATATGGATTATCTGTTTAAAAATTGGTAGGCCTACATTATTCTTGAATAGGTTGGTCACAAATGTACAAGTACCATGCATAGATATGACATCCCTCTACAAGCAGGTAAATATTAATAATAATCCTACTATTAGTTTAAGAGTAATTAGTTGATGGCCAATAAATACATCTGTAAAACTCCTACTGCTAAACTTCCAGGATCAGCAGTGATCACAACGAAGATAAGACGGTGGAAATCTTGAATAAGTGGCTTGTTTCTGTCGAAGGCCAATACCACTCCATAAACAGTAGGATTATTTCTTCTCCACCCGAACGTCTTTCGGACCAGAATGGCCCGACCCATTGGAGCTATTCTCGTTTCACTCACGTAATGAAACTGCGTGAAGAAGCCTTGATGACTGCTCGTCAAATGTGGGCCGACTACATCTGGGTAAGTCTTGCTTTGTTGAGCACACTACTCATCAGTACTTCTACACAGTCGCATACAAATGCCTCCTTAGTATATTGTGGACTGTGGCCTCCGCCTCTATCACACAAATTCCACACACTGCACAATGCAAAGCAAGGTATGTTTAAGAAGGGCATTTGTCCGCACTCCGCAGGTGTTTGCACTGTCCAACTACTGATTCATATGTTTCATATTTGAAATATCGATCACTTGTCGATAGTGCTTGTAGCCTACAGGATTGGTTTAGTCGCTTTAAATTAAAGTCCCCCACTGAAAATCAGTCTTGTTACTGAGTGGATGGACTCTTAAATGTGTATTTGTTTTATTTATTTATTTTACCCCATACCCAAATAAATGATGTTGGAATAAAGAGAAGCAATATATTTATTTATTTATTTATTTATTTATTTATTTATTTATTTATTTATTTATTTATTTATTTATTTATTTATTTATTTATTTATTTATTTATTTATTTATTTATTTATTTATTTATTTATTTATTTATTTATTTATTTATTTATTTATTTATTTATTTATTTATTTATTTATTTATTTGTGTATTTATTTATTTATTTATTTATTTATTTATTTATTTATTTATGTATACAATACTAGTACAGAGAATAGTGCAAAGCTAAGCACACATGTTACATATGAGTAGAGTTAATGTTGCCTTGTTCCAGTTTCTCGACAGCGACGCGTTCATCACAAACGCAGCCACGCTGAGGATACTGACCTCAAAAAACCAGACTGTTGTCGCGCCCGTCCTCAGGTCGGACGGAATGTATTCTAACTTTTGGTGCGGAATGACGGAGGCGTTTTACTACCGGCGAACGGACGACTACAGTCCGATTCTCGACCGCAAACGGGTCGGTTGTTTTGCCGTGCCCATGGTGCATTCCGTCGTGTTGGTGGACTTGAGGAGGAAAGCTTCAGATAGTCTCACCTTTATAGAACAGAAGCTTTCGGATTACACGGGGCCACATGACGACATTATTGTGTTTGCCATATCGGCTAATAAGTCTGGTAAGTTGAGTCTTTCAAAATAACTGTTTTAGGCATACCGCAATAATTCAGCAATTCAGTACTTTACCTAGGCATTATATTAGATTATTCAAAAATAATTAAAAAACTTTTCTATTGGGCATAGGCCTAGATAGAATTGAAATGTAAGCTGTAAATTCATGAAAAAAGCTTTCAAGAGTTTCAGGACACCCAGTTGTCTCTGAATAAAACAGGGACTGTCAATTAGCAGGCAGCATGAGATGTCACGTGGACCCCCAGTCGTGTGAGATCAAACAATTTATGGACTGAAATTCAAAGTTATTTCCTTAGACTGCGTATTTCTGGGAATGTCTGAAATACTGTTAAGAACAGAACATCCGTTTGTTTAAAAGGTAGTCACATCCTGTTTAGGATTTCTACAGAAATTTGGAGTAGTTACATTTCGCATACGTCTATTGTAGATTTGTTATGGACTCGTTGAATGATGACTGAACCTCATTGGTCATTTCTGTAGGCTTACATTGTTTTTTGGTTCTGTCACTTCGATTCCCTTTATCCATCTGTTTAGCTTATCTGACTGTGTATGGCCCAGGTGGTTTAACAGACTCTTGTAGTATGTTTGTATAACATGTTTTGTGTATAGGTCGGGCCTAGTTTATGCCACTGTCAAGTGTGATGCAAATTATTATCTTTTTGTTCTTTTCTTACAGAGATTACCTTGCATGTTTGCAATGACCATGTCTATGGTTTTATCATGGTGCCGTTAGCAGACACAGAAGTGCCGAGTCAGGATCTCGTACAGCTGACAAACATCAAGCTGCAAGTGTTGGGTAAGTTTCTCTGTCTGCGCGTGTGGTTGCCGTGGCAACGTGGAGGTGCTAACCCTTGTTGTCTCCCGTCACAGTCGAGAACCCGGCCCTGCCAGTGTCGGATCTCCTGGTCGAATACACCTCCCACCCCCCTCGCGACACGATGGGCTTCGACCGGATCTACATGATCAACCTGGTTCGCAGGCCCGACCGTAGGACCCGTATGGCCGAGTGCTTCAAGGAGCTAGGCATTAGCTCGACCACGGTAGACGCAGTGGACGGCCGGTGAGTGGACACATTACTACGTGAGGGTAAAGCTAACACAGATTGTCGGATCATTGACTTATAATAGTAACTGCATTATTGGACCTGCATCTGCTGGTAAATCAATGTACCACTAAACTAGCCCCAGAAAATGGCTGTGGGCCGCTATTTTTGCACTTTGGTTATTTGAGGCATTTTTGAACATTGTTGTTACCTGCTGCTCAGCAATAGGGGCTAAAGAGGCCGGCCATTTCCGATACCGGAAACGATAATCGCAGACGCACTCTCCAATAGTGTTGTAGGTCCATTATAGGGATGGGCAAACACGTTTAGTAACCTAAACGTTTAACCTTTTCTTAAATGCACGTTTAAACGTTTGCCCCCCCCCCCCCCCCAAAGGAGGCAAGAAGAACGACCAATGCAGTAAATATCACCGAAATGTTCCGAAACTTAGGGTAGGGTAAAATTAATTCAATTAGATAAGGCACAAGACTGCCACACAAAAGAAGTAACTTATCAACAGTGAGAACACCCCCCCACCCCCCGCGACAAACATCGGCGCGCTCGACTTCTTCCGGCCGAACGCGGCCAGGGGCACACTGTATCAAGAACGTTTAACTGCGCATTAAAATTTATAAATGTTTAAACTCAATCCCACGTTTCAACGTTTAAACGTCCCATCCCTAGTCCATTATAATTATAAGTCCATGTGATCAGATAATCAGATACTTCTGTCAACTAAGTTATCACGACAAGTAACATCCAGTGAAGAAAATAGTATCTACCGAGGGCTGTTCCTAAAATATGTTTCACGTCACATCCTCACTTCACTGTTTCTAGACTAGAAGGGTTCCATTCAATCATACATCCCCATTGTAGTTATGTTAATGATCATGGTCACAGCCGACTGTATCAAAATTCAAAACAAAATTTTTATGCATGTTGGAAGTTCCCTTCTAAAGTAACTCAATACTTTGGGTATATTCCAAAACCTCCTGTAAATGATGTGGCTCCAGCCTCAGCTAGCTCGTCCTAGAGTTACTTTTTGTCAAGTGTTTTAGAGCTCCTACAAGCAAAAAGATGGAGAAAATGCACGCTAAAAATTTGAAGTGAAATTAATAAAACAATATTCTAATCGTTTTCCAATAATAACGAACACAAAATGAAAGGTCATAAAATCCTGCAAAGCATGGTGTAAATAACGGTGAAATTATACAATTCCTGAATGTTTGACGAGCTTTTAAATAATTGCATTTTGAAAACACCGCCATGATTTGTGAATGCTGGCAGATGCCCTTAATCGAACCGGCTGGTGTTTGCATGATGCTAAATAAGCTGGCTCGGGAAGTTACGGTACGCTCAGCTAATGATTTCCAGCAGGTTACGGAATGGGCTCAGTACGGAAATGGCATATTCAGCTAGTTTCGGAACGTACCCCTTGTCCCAGAAAAATATCCTGTAGCACCCTTGAATGTATGTACATTGTACAATATTCTATAATGTTTGTGTTTTCAATGTGCTGGGATGTTTATTATTTACTGTAGTACACGGGGCTGATCCTGACATTTGTCACAGCCGTGAGCAGCTCACTTATCTAAAGGCTAGCTAGAATCGTAGCAACCAATTAATTCCACGTTGCAGTCACGTGTAACGGTCTCAGCCAGGCGTGGACTGGCTAGGGATGCCGGGATGTGATCCCATCCCGGGCCCCTGGGCAAATCCGGGCCCTTTGGCAGTCCGGGCCCCCGGTCTGCCACCAGAAAGTTCCTATGATGTAAATACTTCTAAAAAAAATCTTAGCCCCACTCTTAAAGTATTATTTTGAAATTATAATTGAATTTAATGTAATATTTACTGTAAATATTCAATGTAATTGAATATAGTTGAAATTATTTTGCTACTGGTAGGGTGGCCTCAGTTAATCACGCCCTAAAATCGCATTTTAGGCCATAATATTCAATGCAACCACACACAAAAATTTGCGCCTTCGGCGTATTGGCCTCCGGCGTCTGGGGCTTTGCCCCAGACCTCAGCTGCACCACGCCACCTCGTGCGGGCTCCCCCGAAACCCAATTTCCCGGGCCTTTTTATCCCAGTCCGCCCCTGGACACAGCCGACTATAGATTTTGCAAACTGCAGTAGGCTTTAATAGAATGTGTAGGCCTACAACAAAGTTTGTTTTTTTTTTTTTTTTTTTAGTAAATTTGATTGTTCAATTTTAAAATGTATGGTAGGCCCTAAGTAGTTTAGGCTAATATAGTATATAGTACAAAGTGTTTAGTAAAGAACAAAGAGTTGTTATGATCTAAGATCCAAGTGTGATCAAATAGACCAAAAAATGTTCCAAATCATTTAGTACCAGCACCAATGTATAGGCTAACTCTTGTCTGCTAAGATTCAGAAGAAAGAGGGTCTCGGTAGCTTCACAGTGATTGCGTGGGACTGTTGTATGCAGTTTGTGATGTGACAAACATACAGTGACTAAAGTCTTGTATGCTGACTTCTATTATATTTTAATACACAATTAGTTCTCTGACTGATAGAAAAACACGATCAGACACTGAGGTAATGGAAACAAGAAGGACGGTATTTGGTCCTTTGGATTTGGGACGGTATTTGGCTACTCCGGAAATATGTGACCGGAAACTGAAGACCTCTGACGAGGGTGACACCCCAGTCCCTTTCGCAACTCCCCCGTACCCGATAATTAATGTTGGAAACGGGGTCAAGATATTTATATTTTATTTATTTATTTATTTATTTATTTATTTATTTATTTATTTATTTATTTATTTATTTATTTATTTATTTATTTATTTATTTATTTATTTATTTATTTATTTATTTATTTATTTATTTATTTATTTATTTATTTATTTATTTATTTATTTATTTATTTATTTATTTATTTATTTATTTATTTATTTATATATTTATTTATTTATTTATTCATTTATTTATTTATTTATTTATTTATTTACTTGACCGTTACACACTAGAAGTAATAGTCATTGCCTGGACTTGAGTGGTAAACTTAGTGGGTGCATAGTACAAGCTTCACATCGAAACTTGGCAGTAGGCTTGAGAAATAAAGTGAATTTGTAGGCCTACCTAATCTTTGTTTGAGTGCCATCCAAACAATATTTAGTGGATGGATGGATCAATAGACCCCTGAGCCCAGTCACCTACTTCACATATCTCAAGACTGGCCCAACTTTAGGTTTGTTGCGTGGGTAGGATCACGATGGCTTGCCCGTCCCGTGTAGCCGAGTCTGGCACTAGACGGAGGCTCATCCAAAACATACACACTACCGGTACTCTATACTCATGTGATACATTTCTAATATTAATATCATATAGAATAGCTGCTGTGGAATAAAATAACTACAAAATGTCGGTCTTGCTGATTATAATACCAAACACTTGTTTGATGAGTGAGATATGGGGGATGAACGGTAATGTACCACGATCCTTGCGGTTTTAAAACGAAGTCTGATGTCCAAGGTGAAACCTCGCGTGGCGGCCGGACAAGAAGGTTATCGAGAGGACGAGGGATGTTATAAGGTGTTGTCTGGTATGATAGGCTAAAGTATATAAGATTAGTTGATTGTGGCCCCCACAAGCATTTTAATAGGCATCGACGGCGTGTGTTCGACATGGAAATCAAAAGGTGGCGGGATGGTGAAAACAAGAGTAGTGTTAGTATTTTAACGCAATTTTAACGGACAGAAATTGGGGGTTGTGCTAGTTAGGTGAACATCAGCCAGGCTCGGACTGGGACCATTTGCGGCCCTCAGCTAACACCTGTAAAGAGGCCCTTTACCGGGAGGTCCAAACTTTTTGAAAATTAGGTGCTTGAGAACAATGAAAACGCGTTTTTACGCTATTTTGGCACTTATAAAGAAGAAGAAATTCAGCTGGTCTTTTATACGAATATTATGATTTTCGACTTTAGTTGACTTTATTTGGCTAATTATTAAAATAAGAAATTCACAGTATTTTTAGGATACCACAACACTACAAAACACATGTTGTAGAACTGCCAATAATTACAACGTAGTTCAAAATAAGGTGCAGTATTTTAACCACACCAAAGCATCAATGAATTACGTCAAAATTATTTGCGTAATAAAAATAATGACAAACGGATTTTAGGGATTAGAAAAATAATACTAACATTTTTTAAAAAATCCCGTGTATTTAACAGTTTACAATGATGTTATACTAGAATGGTAGGGGCTTAACTTAACTGAGATGAATCGACATTTTATTCCCCTAGCCCTAAAGTAACAGCTTCTTTATAAGCAACTCACTTGTTAAAGCTACTTCAACTACCATTTTATTTTTGTCCAAATGATAAAATATATCCCTCTCAACATTAATAAAAAGCAGACTGGACATAAGGTCTTGACCTAAAGACGACCGAAGTCGATTTTTGACTATTTCAAGTTTAGAAAAAACTAGTTCACATGTGACTTTTTTTTGCGTTATGTAGGGGCCCCCTCGTGCCGGGGCCCCTCCGCGATCGCGGACCTGCGGACCTGGCCACTCCGGGCCTGACATCAGCCTTCAAAGGAACCACATCATATTATAGTGGAGTGGAACCTTTAAGAACAGTTTAGAACAGGTTCTCGCTGAACCTTTACACATCAGGATCTGGAACGGGACTCGGAACCATTCAAAAATCAAAGACTGGAAGCGGAACATACTCGAGTCTCAGTAGCCTGCCCAGCCCCGAGCTGTCTCCCCTTACGCAGCAGGTCTTCCACTCGGTAGAATAAAGCCTCGTGGCTACTCTCAGTCACGTGAACAACTGAAGTGAGGGGGTTGAATATAATGGGAGCAACAATTTTAACTCGGAATTGAAAATACTGTTGCAAATTTAGTAATAAATGATAATTATGCTATAAAACTAAACTGCTTCCGCGCGCTTGGTTTTCCTCAACCCTCCATTAGCTTGTTCGTTAGACATAAGCCATGGTCTCCCCACCCCCCCCCCCCCCCCCGTATTGTTATTTGGGACCGTCATAATACTTCATCTTCCGCTCAAAGTATGCACAGTAGATATAGTACATCAGCCCAGGACGTTTTGCTTACAAAAAAGGTCGACGCATTTTGACTTTGGAATATGTTAAAACAATGTTACCTGAGTGGTAATTCATGAGGTGCTTAGCTGGCAAAAGGGCCAAACACGCCGCCATCTTGGATTTTGTATAATTCACGTTAATGGCTATAAAAACCAAAGTGCTTGACCAATTTTAGAAAACGTTTGTATTTTAAATAGCATTTTACAATTTAGATGTATTTAAGTAGAATATTTTTGAATTTAATAATTATATTACACATTTAAAAAACATTTTCCTACTCAATGTTTTTAGTTTTGGAATGTTAAGCTTATAACTTTTATAGAAGCGTACTAACTGAAAAAGTTCTTCATATAAACGTTTTAGATAGCTTTATTTAAAAAATAACGCTATCACATTCAAGTCTCTATCTAGAATAAGTCCCGAGATATGAATTTGTGAAGAGTCGCACTACGCTCTCTTGCCGCGCTCGGCGCATGCCCAAGCCAGGCGCCGAGCGGTGCGCGTGCGGTCTATGTAGTCTTGCCTTCTCAGACTATCTTCTGATAGTTTATTTGAATTGAATTATTGCGTTAGCTTTGGTTCAATTATTTCAAATTCCAGGAATTTACTTACCCCCCCCCCCCCCCACACCTCCTCTACCACTCTATTTACCTACCAGCTCTGAAGCTCTGATTGATTGATTGATTAATGGGGCTTTACGTCTCATATTTGTGCAACAATGGCTAATCCAGACGATGAGCGGGTGATCATGAAGATGAGAAGGTCAAAATGAAGATGAGAAGAAGATGATGAAGAATAAAGCCACATCCGAATCAGATCCATAGTACGTCGCGTGGATCGTCATACGGAAGTCCAGCAAGGGTGGGCAGGGCCAAGTGGGAGGAGAAATATTCAGTGGGATAGTGGGAGGGAAGGGACAGGGTCTCTTTTCATCGCCTCTTACGACTAGCAGAGTCACTCTGAGCCTATTCTACCCCGGGACAAGACGGGTCTCCTTTCGTCGCCTCTTACGACTAGCAGAGTCACTTTGGGCCTATTCTTCCCTGAAGCTCTGAGACAATGCTGGATGCAGCGTGCGATTTGTATTGCGAGTAGACCATGGAAAGGCAATCAATTCGTTACAATTTTCAGTTTAAAAAATGTTTTTTTAAGGGTAAGCCATAAACGTTAACTGCTCACAATTCTTCACGCTTATGACTAATGAAAAAAATTGTGTTTGATAACTTCCAGAGAAAACTTTTATTATTTTAGAGTTTGAACAGAGAAACAGATATTGACAATTGACCACAGATTGTAAAAAAAGACACACTTACAAACAGGGTCAATGTTAATAGCATTGAAATCAATGCTAAATATTTAAATTCAAATTTTTTTGTCAGTTTGATTACCCCAGTACAATGCGTCGTTCATATTATCCATGGACTAAAAGTTCAATTCTATTCAGTACAATGATAATGATATCTGGGTTTTACGTCTTATATTTTTGCAACTTTGGTTAATCGAGATGATGAGATGGTAATGTATGAAAATTAAGATAAAAATGCGTCACATATTAGTTTTTACTGCATTTGCATATTGGTGATTTTTTTAAAGCAAAATTGTAATAGTGTATTTTATTATGAACACACACACAGTAGATCACTGATGATGTTAAAGCCCTAATAATGTAGAGCCCTATCTATCATTTTACAATGTCTTAGCTTAACGACAATTGCGGTATACATGAAACTATGTCTTGCACACATTTAATGTATTTACCATTATTGAAAATCAGATATTAAAGCGATATGCTATTTTTAACATTGTTTAAATTATGATGCATTAACCGATTATTAATTGACTATCTTCATTCAATTGATTTGTGTAGCTTATTGTATCGAAACTCTTGACATTTACAAAATGTACAATACAGGTTATTCTCACGACACGCATAATTTTTAGTGGCAAATTTTTCATCAGTGCAAGCTTTTAGAAATTCTTCTAAAAGACAATTATTCGGGATTAATGGAACCAGTAGTTCGTCTGCTTTCTCAAAGCCAAATAATGTTGTCTTAGAAGACGTATCAGAATTAAAATGGTTATCATTCGTACAATAGCACGCATGACATTGAGATTTATTGAATTGTTAGTAGGTGGTAAATCGACATTGGCTTTACACTGGTGATATTTCCAATGTCTTAGTTTATCCATAGTCTTCCATGTCGTGTTACTCTTCAAAACACGAACTAAGAACTCTTAAGCCTTTAGGATTTCATCCTATGTTAAAAAAAGCAGTTCTTCTAAAGTTCATTCAATGGAATCTGCTTTAAGATTTTGCCAAACTTGCTAGTGAAACCGCAACCTGAGTGTGCAGTGCAATAAGAATATCGTCCATGTTACCCATTGTACCCAATGTATGAATTGAAATTAACCGTGTTGAATCACCAACTCCACCTCTTACCCAGAGCTCGTGTAATCCTACATGTTGCATATCTTAAAGTAATACAGTAAACGTACAATTACATCAGTATCAGAAGAATGTACTATAATTCAACGTGCCCGACTTTGCAGCATGAAACGCGTGAGGTATTATTGGCATGTAAGTTTCTTCAAAAAGTTCATGCAAGTGCCCTGAATGGACTGGCAAGGCAAGGCAATGTTCACTATCAATCAACTGGCTTGTGATAAAAACAATGTTTGTGTCTAGTTTTTCTGCTTTATCTTCAATAAGCGATTTTAAGAGGTGCTCTAATTTTAATTTAATATCTGATTATCAATGGTAAATATGACGTGTACATTGTGTAATGTGTACAAGACATAGTTTCATTTATACCGCACTCATTGTTTAGCTTATACGTTGTAAAATGATAGGGCTCTACATTATAAGCGCTGTAACGTTAGCATTTCTCTGAGGTGTTTGTGTTTTTGCTTTAGAGTAATCACTAATATAATATGCAATTGCAGTAAAAACTTGTACTGAATTGTATGGTTTAACGTTTTAGTCCATGGATATTAAAGACGCATTGTAATGGGATACTCAAACTGAGGAAAATTTCTAAATTGAAATATTAAGCATTGACTTCAAACTCTGTCTTTGTTGTCAATCTCTTGACAATTGTCAATGTCTGTTTCTCGGTTCCAACTCTATAAAATAATAAATGTTTTCTCTTGAAATTGTCAAACGCAAATTTGTTTAAATAATTATAATAGGCATGAGAAAATGTGAGCAGTTACCGTTTATGCCTTATCCATAAAACCCATTTTTAATAACTCAAAATTGTAACGAATTGATTGCCTTTCGATGTTCTACTCGCAATACAAATCGCACGCTGCATCCAGCATTGTCTCAGAGTTTGGAAAGTAAATAGTGGGGTAGAAAGGTAAGGGTGGGTAGCCAAATTCCTGGAATTTGAAATAATTGAACCAAAGCTAACGCAATAATTCAATTCAAATAAACTCGCAATACAAATCGCAGGCTGCATCCAGCATTGTCTCAGAGCTTGGAAAGTAAATAGTGGAATAGAGGGGTAAGGGTGAGTAACCAAATTCCTGGAATTTGAAATAATTGAACCAAAGCTAATGCAATAATTCAATTCAAATAAACTCGCAATACAAATGGCGCGCTGCATCCAGCATTGTCTCAGAGCTTTGAAAGTAAATAGTGGGATAGAGGGGTAAGAAGGGTGAGTAACCAAATTCCTGGAATTTGAAATAATTGAACCAAAGCTAACGCAATAATTCAATTCAAATAAACTATCAGAAGATAGTCTGAGAAGGCAAGACTACATAGACCGCACGCGCACCGCTCGGCGCCTGGCTTGGGCAAGCGCCGAGCGCGGCAAGAGAGCGTAGCGCGACTCTTTAAAAATTCATATCTCGGGAAGTAATCTAACTAGAGACTTGAATTTGATTGCGTTATTTTTTAAATAAATCTATCTAAAACGTTTATATGACGTACTTTTTCAGTTTTTACGCTTCAATAAAAGTTATAAGCTTAACATTCCGAAACTAAAAACATTGAGTAGGAAAATGTTTTTTAAATGTATAATATAATAATTAAATTTGAAAATTTTCTAGACAAGTACATTGTAATTGAAAAATGCTATTTAAAATACAAAAGTGTTTTAAAATTGGTCAAGTACTTTGGTTTGTATAAACATTAGTGTGAATTATATAAAATCCATGATGGCGGCATGTTTGGCCCTTTTGCCAGCTAAGCACCTCATGAATTACAACTAAGTTTACGTTGTTTTATCATATTCCAAGGTCAAAATGCGTCGACCTTTTTTGTAAGCAAAACGTCCTGGGCTGAAGGACTAATAGATGTGCTATATAATGATGATGATGATGTCGTTACAACCTCGCCGAGGTTACAACATAGGAAAACACCGTTTTGTTTGGGGAACGAAACAACGAGCTCATCTTTCCCTGCGTGACGTCAGCCATCAAGTTTGAAACGCGAACAAGTTGGGGTGGCAATTAGGTTGGGTCTTGGAAATGTTAGCACTGAGCAACCTTTGAAACCGCGGGGCATTTCAGAAATGATTAGCTGTCGCACGTTGGCTTCTTGTAGCCTCCAGGCGATGTGATGTCGGTAAAACAGTCTCCAACGATCAACCATGCGATCAACACCAGTATATTATCATGCTCTGTTCTAACTGTATACACACGAAACCATTCACGATAAGAGCAGGGTACTGGAGTCATTTGGCTAACTGGTCGGCAAAATATTATATTTGTCTCCCTGTACCCTTTACACCCCCCCCCCCCCCCCCGCCCCCCCCCCCCTTGTACCCTTTTATTTAAATTGATAAAGATATTCATTCTCATTTCGCCACAGATGGTAATAGACAATTTATTTATCTGTGGTAATAGTATTTAACTATTTATTGTAGAAAAACTAGTATTTATAAACACTCTTTTTCTTTTATGTGGAGGAGGTATAATGTTTAATAGTCCTCCTAATAAAAGAGTAAGACAGGAGGAATTAATCAAATTACAATATAGACAGTGGTGATATTATTTGGCTATATACTGTCAACTGCTGGTTGTTTTGAATAGAGTTAAGGTAATGGTACTTGTACTTGTAAAGTTCTTTGCAATATTCTTCCGAGCCTAGAAGTGCCAACGTTGCACAGCGGGCTCTGGGGTGGGAGGGAAGGAGGGACCGGGAGGGACTCGTAGAGTCGCGTGCTATCCACGCCAAATCATTGCGCCACGGACGTAATTGCTGAAATATAGCTGGGAAAATAAAACAAAATTCACTTGATACCGTTGGCCTGCAATTTCTTACTTCCTCGTGCTGAAGCAACCAAGTGATTTACGCCTCCACTCCTTTTATCGGCGAGATGTAAATTGCGGCGCGGCCATTGTGTTGCAACGCTCGAACTCGAAGCAAAGCAAACCAGCGGGAACTGTGCACAGAAAAAAAACTCAGAGTATGAATTTCCAATTGTTTAATTCACGAAGTGTTTGCAAGTAAATTGTACATTACGATTATGACCAGCATATCAGATTTGGGCTCAATGTACACATAATAAAAACACACACACACACACGTATGTATGTCCGCCTCCACCAATAGGAACACAGAACATAAAGACAACATTTTGTATGTTACATTGCAGAACAACGAATGAAGCAGGCATCAACGATGTTGACACAAATACTGTAACTTACTTGTAAAAATACGACACATTTTTGTTCTAGCTCTTGTACAAAATTTGCTTCGAAATTAAATGTAAGTTTCTTAAACTATTTGTCCTAAATTACTACTTAACGTGCAATTCTTGACAGCTATTAAAATATACACACCAATAAGATAACTCACAAACATGTATATCATATATACGTATATGTTTTCCCATCAATATATATTGTGTTGTGACAGTAATGTACACAGAGTCTTTATCTCTAAGAAGGAACAAGGTTTGGCGAGTTAAAAACATTTGTGGAATTTGAATAATTCCGGAATAAATATTAAATTAAACATTCAAGTTTCTAAAAACTGCATTTCTTGGTAAAGTTGTTTCGTCTTAGCGGCGTGAAATGGTTTAGGTTAGTCGACGACAAATCTTCCCGACGGTTCCATGTACGGAGTCAGAGCCTATGACCAAGACTGGAGAGCTCGGAGGAAGGCGACGTGACACTGTGACGCAGCAGGTGTGAGGGGGGTAGGAAGCCTAGAGGTGGACCAAGACTGGAGAGCTCGGAAGAAGGCGACGTGACACTGTGACGCAGCAGGTGTGAGGGGGGTAGGAAGCCTAGAGGTGGACCAAGACTAGAGAGCTCGGAGGAAGGCGGCGTGACACTGTGACGCAGCAGGTGTGAGGGGGGTAGGAAGCCTAGAGGTGCACCAAGACTGGAGAGCTCGGAGGAAGGGGACGTGACACTGTGACGCAGCAGGTGTGAGGGGGGTAGGAAGCCTAGAGGTGGACCAAGACTGGAGAGCTCGGAGGAAGGCGGCGTGACACTGTGACGCAGCAGGTGTGAGGGGGGTAGGAAGCCTAGAGGTGGACCAAGACTGGAGAGATCGGAGGAAGGCGACGTGACACTGTGACGCAGCAGGTGTGAGGGGGGTAGGAAGCCTAGAGGTGCACCAAGACTGGAGAGCTCGGAGGAAGGCGACGTGACACTGTGACGCAGCAGGTGTGAGGGGGGTAGGAAGCCTAGAGGTGGACCAAGACTGGAGAGCTCGGAGGAAGGCGGCGTGACACTGTGACGCAGCAGGTGTGAGGGGGGTAGGAAGCCTAGAGGTGCACCAAGACTGGAGAGCTCGGAGGAAGGCGACGTGACACTGTGACGCAGCAGGTGTGAGGGGGGTAGGAAGCCTAGAGGTGGACCAAGACTGGAGAGCTCGGAGGAAGGCGGCGTGCCACTGTGACGCAGCAGGTGTGAGGGGGGTAGGAAGCCTAGAGGTGGACCAAGACTGGAGAGCTCGGAGAAAGGCGGCGTGACACTGTGCCGCAGCAGGTGTGAGGGGGGTAGGAAGCCTAGAGGTTGACCAAGACTGGAGAGCTCGGAGGAAGGCGGCGTGACACTGTGACGCAGCAGGTGTGAGGGGGGTAGGAAGCCTAGAGGTGGCCCAAGACTGGAGAGCTCGGAGGAAGGCGACGTGACACTGTGACGCAGCAGGTGTGACGGGGGTAGGAAGCCTAGAGGTGGACCAAGACTGGAGGGCTCGGAGGAAGGCGGCGTGACACTGTGCCGCAGCAGGTGTGAGGGGGGTAGGAAGCCTAGAGGTGCACCAAGACTGGAGAGCTCGGAGGAAGGCGACGTGACACTGTGACGCAGCAGGTGTGAGGGGGGTAGGAAGCCTAGAGGTGCACCAAGACTGGAGAGCTCGGAGGAAGGCGACGTGACACTGTGACGCAGCAGGTGTGAGGGGGGTAGGAAGCCTAGAGGTGGACCAAGACTGGAGAGCTCGGAGGAAGGCGGCGTGACACTCTTCCGCAGCAGGTGTGAGGGGGGTAGGAAGCCTAGAGGTGGACCAAGACTAGAGAGCTCGGAGGAAGGCGACGTGACACTGTGACGCAGCAGGTGTGAGGGGGGTAGGAAGCCTAGAGGTGGACCAAGACTGGAGTGCTCGGAGGAAGGCGGCCTGACACTGTGACGCAGCAGGTGTGAGGGGGGTAGGAAGCCTAGAGGTGGACCAAGACTGGAGAGCTCGGAGGAAGGCGGCCTGACACTGTGACGCAGCAGGTGTGAGGGGGGTAGGAAGCCTAGAGGTGCACCAAGACTGGAGAGCTCGGAGGAAGGCGGCGTGACACTGTGACGCAGCAGGTGTGAGGGGGGTAGGAAGCCTAGAGGTGCACCAAGACTGGAGAGCTCGGAGGAAGGCGGCGTGACACTGTGACGCAGCAGGTGTGAGGGGGGTAGGAAGCCTAGAGGTGCACCAAGACTGGAGAGCTCGGAGGAAGGCGACGTGACACTGTGACGCAGCAGGTGTGAGGGGGGTAGGAAGCCTAGAGGTGGACCAAGACTGGAGAGCTCGGAGGAAGGCGGCGTGACACTGTGACGCAGCAGGTGTGAGGGGGGTAGGAAGCCTAGAGGTGGACCAAGACTGGAGAGCTCGGAGGAAGGCGGCGTGACACTGTGACGCAGCAGGTGTGAGGGGGGAGGAAGCCTAGAGGTGGACCAAGACTGGAGAGCTCGGAGGAAGGCGGCGTGACACTGTGACGCAGCAGGTGTGAGGGGGGTAGGAAGCCTAGAGGTGGACCAAGACTGGAGAGCTCGGAGGAAGGTGGCGTGACACAGAGGGGGGGGGGGGGGGCACAAGAGACCACGTGTTGTATCGGTCTCTCCCCGACCCGGGTAGAGTAGGCTACGTGCGATACATAATAACAGTGTGTGAAGTGTGAACGCTTACACGTCATGGCCGGGCTAAACGCTAATACACATAATCATGGAAACATACTATCATCGCACCAACCCATGTCAACACTGGCCCCAAGGGCAGCAGCCAACCACCTAATCTAAACTCTTTCATCACACTCTTTTATAATCCTTATTTTATTCATTTCCACTGCCGCACTGCGTGAGCTCAGCTTCGCTAAGCCCAGTATCATTTATAGTCAGCAGCTAAACCTAAAAACTAAGTACGATCAATCCTGTATTTTTTAGGAAGGAAAGAAGGAATAGGTGCAATGAACGACGACTACACGTTCGTTTCTGGGATGTTCTGAGAAACTAAGTGGAAAATAAATTGTCATACCGATCAACTACCCCGCTAAGACCTTATTCACCTTGTTGTAGGCGCGCCTACACCAGCGTCAGTTGTCAGCTGTGTGGAGCGCACCGCCCCCTAAGCGCGCCTACACCAGCGTCAGTTGTCAGCTGTGTGGAGCGCACCGCCCCCTAAGCGCGCCTACACCAGCGTCAGTTGTCAGCTGTGTGGAGCGCACCGCCCCCTAAGCGCGCCTACACCAGCGTCAGTTGTCAGCTGTGTGGAGCGCACCGCCCCCTAAGCGCGCCTACACCAGCGTCAGTTGTCAGCTGTGTGGAGCGCACCGCCCCCTAAGCGCACCTACACCAGCGTCAGTTGTCAGCTGTGTGGAGCGCACCGCCCCCTAAGCGCGCCTACACCAGCGTCAGTTGTCAGCTGTGTGGAGCGCACCGCCCCCTAAGCGCGCCTACACCAGCGTCAGTTGTCAGCTGTGTGGAGCGCACCGCCCCCTAAGCGCGCCTACACCAGCGTCAGTTGTCAGCTGTGTGGAGCGCACCGCCCCCTAAGCGCGCCTACACCAGCGTCAGTTGTCAGCTGTGTGGAGCGCACCGCCCCCTAAGCGCGCCTACACCAGCGTCAGTTGTCAGCTGTGTGGAGCGCACCGCCCCCTAAGCGTGCCTACACCAGCGTCAGTTGTCAGCTGTGTGGAGCGCACCGCCCCCTAAGCGCGCCTACACCAGCGTCAGTTGTCAGCTGTGTGGAGCGCACCGCCCCCTAAGCGCGCCTACACCAGCGTCAGTTGTCAGCTGTGTGGAGCGCACCGCCCCCTAAGCGCGCCTACACCAGCGTCAGTTGTCAGCTGTGTGGAGCGCACCGCCCCCTAAGCACGCCTACACCAGCGTCAGTTGTCAGCTGTGTGGAGCGCACCGCCCCCTAAGCGCGTCTACACCAGCGTCAGTTGTCAGCTGTGTGGAGCGCACCGCCCCCTAAGCGCGCCTACACCAGCGTCAGTTGTCAGCTGTGTGGAGCGCACCGCCCCCTAAGCGCGCCTACACCAGCGTCAGTTGTCAGCTGTGTGGAGCGCACCGCCCCCTAAGCGCGTCTACACCAGCGTCAGTTGTCAGCTGTGTGGAGCGCACCGCCCCCTAAGCGCGCCTACACCAGCGTCAGTTGTCAGCTGTGTGGAGCGCACCGCCCCCTAAGCGCGCCTACACCAGCGTCAGTTGTCAGCTGTGTGGAGCGCACCGCCCCCTAAGCGCGCCTACACCAGCGTCAGTTGTCAGCTGTGTGGAGCGCACCGCCCCCTAAGCGCGCCTACACCAGCGTCAGTTGTCAGCTGTGTGGAGCGCACCGCCCCCTAAGCGTGCCTACACCAGCGTCAGTTGTCAGCTGTGTGGAGCGCACGGCCCCCTAAGCGCGCCTACACCAGCGTCAGTTGTCAGCTGTGTGGAGCGCACCGCCCCCTAAGCGCGCCTACACCAGCGTCAGTTGTCAGCTGTGTGGAGCGCACCGCCCCCTAAGCGCGCCTACACCAGGGTCAGTTGTCAGCTGTGTGGAGCGCACCGCACTCTAAGCACGCCTACACCAGCGTCAGTTGTCAGCTGTGTGGAGCGCACCGCCCCCTAAGCGCGCCTACACCAGCGTCAGTTGTCAGCTGTGTGGAGCGCACCGCCCCCTAAGCGCGCCTACACCAGCGTCAGTTGTCAGCTGTGTGGAGCGCACCGCCCCCTAAGCGCGCCTACACCAGCGTCAGTTGTCAGCTGTGTGGAGCGCACCGCCCCCTAAGCGCGCCTACACCAGCGTCAGTTGTCAGCTGTGTGGAGCGCACCGCCCCCTAAGCGCGCCTACACCAGCGTCAGTTGTCAGCTGTGTGGAGCGCACGGCCCCCTAAGCGCGCCTACACCAGCGTCAGTTGTCAGCTGTGTGGAGCGCACCGCCCCCTAAGCGCGCCTACACCAGCGTCAGTTGTCAGCTGTGTGGAGCGCACCGCCCCCTAAGCGCGCCTACACCAGCGTCAGTTGTCAGCTGTGTGGAGCGCACCGCCCCCTAAGCGCGCCTACACCAGCGTCAGTTGTCAGCTGTGTGGAGCGCACCGCCCCCTAAGCGCACCTACACCAGCGTCAGTTGTCAGCTGTGTGGAGCGCACCGCCCCCTAAGCGCGCCTACACCAGCGTCAGTTGTCAGCTGTGTGGAGCGCACCGCCCCCTAAGCGCGCCTACACCAGCGTCAGTGGTCAGCTGTGTGGAGCGCACCGCCCCCTAAGCGCGCCTACACCAGCGTCAGTTGTCAGCTGTGTGGAGCGCACCGCCCCCTAAGCGCGCCTACACCAGCGTCAGTGGTCAGCTGTGTGGAGCGCACCGCCCCCTAAGCGCGCCTACACCAGCGTCAGTTGTCAGCTGTGTGGAGCGCACCGCCCCCTAAGCGCGCCTACACCAGCGTCAGTTGTCAGCTGTGTGGAGCGCACCGCCCCCTAAGCGCGCCTACACCAGCGTCAGTTGTCAGCTGTGTGGAGCGCACCGCCCCCTAAGCACGCCTACACCAGCGTCAGTTGTCAGCTGTGTGGAGCGCACCGCCCCCTAAACGCGCCTACACCAGCGTCAGTTGTCAGCTGTGTGGAGCGCACCGCCCCCTAAGCGCGCCTACAGCAGCGTCAGTTGTCAGGTGTGTGGAGCGCACCGCCCCCTAAGCGCGCCTACACCAGCGTCAGTTGTCAGCTGTGTGGAGCGCACCGCCCCCTAAGCGCGCCTACACCAGCGTCAGTTGTCAGCTGTGTGGAGCGCACCGCCCCCTAAACGCGCCTACACCAGCGTCAGTTGTCAGCTGTGTGGAGCGCACCGCCCCCTAAGCGCGCCTACAGCAGCGTCAGTTGTCAGGTGTGTGGAGCGCACCGCCCCCTAAGCGCGCCTACACCAGCGTCAGTTGTCAGCTGTGTGGAGCGCACCGCCCCCTAAGCGCGCCTACACCAGCGTCAGTTGTCAGCTGTGTGGAGCGCACCGCCCCCTAAGCGCGCCGTCACCAGCGTCAGTTGTCAGCTGTGTGGAGCGCACCGCCCCCTAAGCGCGCCTACACCAGCGTCAGTTGTCAGCTGTGTGGAGCGCACCGCCCCCTAAACGCGCCTACACCAGCGTCAGTTGTCAGCTGTGTGGAGCGCACCGCCCCCTAAGCGCGCCTACACCAGCGTCAGTTGTCAGCTGTGTGGAGCGCACCGCCCCCTAAGCGCGCCTACAGCAGCGTCAGTTGTCAGCTGTGTGGAGCGCACCGCCCCCTAAGCGCGCCTACACCAGCGTCAGTTGTCAGCTGTGTGGAGCGCACCGCCCCCTAAGCGCGCCTACACCAGCGTCAGTTGTCAGCTGTGTGGAGCGCACCGCCCCCTAAGCGCGCCGTCACCAGCGTCAGTTGTCAGGTGTGTGGAGCGCACCGCCCCCTAAGCGCGCCTACACCAGCGTCAGTTGTCAGCTGTGTGGAGCGCACCGCCCCCTAAGCGCGCCTACAGCAGCGTCAGTTGTCAGCTGTGTGGAGCGCACCGCCCCCTAAGCGCGCCTACACCAGCGTCAGTTGTCAGCTGTGTGGAGCGCACCGCCCCCTAAGCGCGCCTACACCAGCGTCAGTTGTCAGCTGGGTGGAGCGCACCGCCCCCTAAGCGCGCCTACACCAGCGTCAGTTGTCAGCTGGGTGGAGCGCACCGCACTCTAAGCACGCCTACACCAACGTCAGTTCTGTTCGGCGGCGCTGGTGGCTCTTGGTGCTGCTTCGAGTGAGCTGTTTGGAGCGCACCAAGCCGTTGTCAAAGCTAGTCTGGTAGGGCGTGGAGCTCATGGAGCGCATCGAGCCGTTGTCGATGTTAGTCTGGTAGGGCGTGGAGCTCATACGGCAGACGACGGTGTGGCTGCGGCGCGGATGGGCCGTCGTGTCCGTGTGTTGAGAGAGCCCGTGTGGCCCGTAGAGCGAGTATCGGCTGCTGTGGTAGAACGTCGCGTCCAAGTTACGGTCTGATCCTGGCATCCGACAGCAGCCACGTCGACACAGCCGGGCCTTCACCACGGCGGTGGCTGTCTGCAACACGTGACATATAGGGGGCGGTGGGTTATTAACTTATTATCATCATTATCCTCTTCATATCCGTGCAAAGACACACTACAAACATACCTTCAACTTCCTCACTATGCTGCATGTCCCTAAAACAGTCGCCTTCTGCAATCCTCTCACTAAAAAACGAGCCACGAAGGCCTTAGTCATCGAGATTGCCTTTTTCACGCTGGCCGCCACTAGACTATTCGTGGACACTACCACTACGATAGGCCATATTGTTACTAGTGAGAGATTATTATTATTGTCATCATCGTCATCTTCATCATCATCATCATTATCATTATTATTATTATCTTTAACTCGGCACTACTACTGGGCGATAATGATTATGTATACGGCGGGTGAAAATCATAGGAGACAATGCTGATTGTTGTATGCTAAAACAAAATGAACATTACTCAAATTGTACGTTACCCATTTTCTATTTTCGTGTAATTCATTCATTTCATATTAGATGACAAAACGTGTCGCGGCGCCAACTGTATTACAAATTAATACCTATCCCTACCACTATGTGCTGCTGGACTATTTAGACATTGCGTTGGCAAAGTCTCGTTGCCTTGGATCGCGCGCAACGGGGTCGCCTTGTCGACATGAGCTTGTATTTACTTGTGCACCTCACTGGGACTTCGCAACTCAATTACCCGGACATGTATTATGGATGATGTGACTCCAGTACATCTAATGTCAGACTCGTGTAATTTGCACGGTTGTCTTTGGACAACAGCGAAGTTTTGTCGTGTAAATCTGGCCTTTGCATCGTCTACCATTTGTTTTTTTGTGAATCACATTCGGATATGCTTGCTTGGAAGTTTTCGATTCAATACGCTTTCTGATTAGTTCATTTTTGCTGGGTTTGCAAACTTTGAAGCCGACATAAAGTTTTGATCATGAACAAACACGTTACTAAGGGCCGGTATTTCAATGTCCAGTTAAAGTGTCAAGTACATTTAACTGTCAGGTAAGCCCAGTTTGGTGTGTTTCTATTGGTCGTTGTCATGATGGTGAAAACAATTTAACTGAAAAGTATATTTTAACTGCACATTGAAATACCGGACATTAGGCATACAAATAATGTTTACTGCTAAGTTTGATCGCCAAATGGTCCTAGGTTGGAATTCATAGTCTGCCCTTCATGGTGAGATATAATAGTGTCCATCGTTGCTCTAGCATCCATCCCTCATTATACTCTACTCACACTCACACTGCAACAGTTTACACCCTGATAGTACCGGTAGGGAATAAAGGATGGTGTTGACAAAGCATATATTTCTACTACCTAAAATGAAAGCATTAGTCCATGCACATGGATCTGTTTTGTGTTCAGTATTTATTTTGAAGAGTATGGTCACTGTTTTTGTTGTTGTGCTTCCCGATTTTTGCCAAATACTTGTTATGGCACTATTTATCCGTCCATGAACAACCTCCTTCAACGAATAGGCGTGTAATTCGCTGCAAATGACAGCGAAGAAACGAAATTGACAACAAGTATACTAACTAGTAGCTAGTGTGTAGACTATACCTTGATGTCGTTCATGCGGGCGGCGTAGATGACGGGGTTGATCATGGTCTTGAAGATGACGAGGAAGTTGACTAGGTAGAAGACACAGAAACGTGTGGTCATATCGCCCAGGGCATCGAAGTGAACGAGACAGTCGTCGCAGATGAGAACGTAGGACACAACAGCGGGCATCAGTCCCACTATGAACGAGCCGAGGATCAGTAGTGTCGTCTTGATGGCCTGCGGACGAGGACACAGTTTTAGTTTTATATCTCGTTCGATTGCGTCAGGTCGATAGAAAATCCTGACATTTCGCATAACTATTTGTCCAGAAAGTGGTGTTCATTTGCTACGTTTGAGGTGTGTGTTGAAGTTAACATTTTCCTATCGTTTAATCGTTTACATGGCATCAATAATCTTTCCACATTTTTGAATCCTAAACCAATTTTGAGAACATTTTATCGGCAGAACTGAATACAAAACTAGTTGTGACTTGTGGCAGATTTAGTGTCAAAAAAGACTTGTTTTATTATAAAAGAGAGGAATGAAACCCTTAGAAAGTATGACCCTGACGTCAGAGCTGGCTTTGAGCGAAGGCAAATACCCTATACAGCCGCGAAGCGGCTGGCCAAGGTCCGTCAATCGCCTGGCGGAGGTTCGGTGGGACTTCGACAGGCCCCGCCAGGGGATTTGCGGACTTTGAGAGACCCAATCAAAGCTGGCTTTGAGCGTCAGCTGATAGTCCATGTGGCACCGACTGCCTGTCAGCGTCTGCGCGTATTTGCCGGGACGTCAGAGAGCCAATCAGAGCTGGCTTTGAGCGTCAGCTGACAGTCCATGTGGCACCGACTGCCTGTCAGCGTCCGCGTGTATTTGCCGTGACGTCAGAGAGCCAATCAGAGCTGGCTTTGAGCGTCAGCTGACAGTCCATGTGGCACCGACTGCCTGCCAGCGTCTGTGCTTATTTCCCGTGCATGGAAAATGCGACCAAAATAAAAGTCTACCGATATGTTTAGATAGCATTTTCTAACATTCAATCTGCGTCTCTAGTCTCTCACTTTAAATTGGATTTCATATTGCAAGAGCGTTTAATGTACATGAAATAACAGCAAATACGAAGACGTATGAGCATGAGGGTGCCTGCTCGATTATATTTTCAAAACTGGTGAATCTGTATACGTACACGATATTTTGATTTTCAGGCCATTATGGGGATAAACAATATTTGATACCATGGTATCTCACTAGTGGTGGGGGATACTGTTAATGTAATACCACAGATAAGGGATTGTAGGTGTGGTAATACGTATTTGATGTAACACTACACGAAATATAGGCCTATTATTAGATATCTTGACTGTACCGTCCTTACCCATCCTTATTGCATTTGTCTATTTTGACGGCAGTGTTGTTTATCGTACCCAAGACCCAGGGCTAGTTTAAATACCCTTTTATAATACCATTACTGGTTTGAAGTTTTATTTATTATTATTATTATTTTTATTATTATTATTACTATTGTAATTATTATTAACGATAAGCAATAATCATACTAATTAATTGTTATTATTATTATTATTATTATTATTATTATTATTATTATTATTATTATTATTATTATTATTATTATTATTATTATTTTTATTATTATTATTACTATTGTAACTAATTATTATTAACGATAAGCAATAATCATACTAATTAATTGTTATTATTATTATTATTATTATTATTATTATTATTATTATTATTATTATTATTATTACCATCATTATGAGTTACTCTCGGCCTTGGTCTGGGTCGAAGTACGCATTCGTTTTTGGTTGCCATGCCAGCCTGAATATAAGTGTAGGTGGGCCAACAAATGAACAATTGCCATCACGTAGCATTTGTAATGACTGTTCACACCTTTTTCTTATTTCTCGTTATGTGAACGAAATAATGTTTACTGTTTTTGTCGACTGTTCGAAACTCATCCATTCTCTGACAAATTCCGGTACAAGCAGCTTTTTTTTAATTTGAAACGAATGCTCCCATTGGCCGAATAGGCCTCTTCAATAACAAAGACTTTCAAAGATTAGTTGAAAAACTGTCTGTGTAAATGCCTTAAGGTTTTATTCTTCGAACCTTTACTCTTAAAAACTTACACAAGTAACGAATTGGGATCAAAGAATATTGTCTGTAAGTGTGGAAAAAGAAGAACGATAATACTTTTCGTGAGTAACATTTCAATCCGTTTCGAGTCCCTCGAGCTTTATTCAATACAAGTTGTGGAAGCAACTTCAATCAAGCGTTTTGTCCGCGACAGTAGCTCGTTCACTGCATGTTGACCTACTTTACGTAATAACGCGATGCTTGCCTTGACGCTCCTGGTTATGTCGCGTTGCTGATGGGGCGTCTGTGTGTAGACGGAGCCGTTGTTGTGGACGTATCGGCTGCCCTGACTACATCGGGGACGGGCTGTTCCACTTGTTTGGTTTCGATACACGAGGACGAAGATGTGCGTGTAGATCACCGTCATCATCACCAGGGGGAGGAAGAAGAGAGACGCATAGGTTATGCGTATCTTCTGGTGCTTGAGGAACCTGCGACAGACAGACAGACAGACCGGCTCAGTGTGCAGACGGACAGAGAGACATTGCAGGGGCGACACAAGGGTATGGTACTCACTGATGGGCCTGACACCCCGGCGACTGGAACCCCTGTCCCTCGATGGCCGAGAAGTAGACCACGAAGAAGAGGATGGGCAGGATCCACATGCAGACGATGCAGACGGTTCTCTTGCGGGTAGTCACTATGGAGGGGTAGTGCAGCGGCTTTATGATGCCCACGTAGTGGTTGATGGCGAGCGCCAGTAGGTGCGCCACAGTCACTATGACGCCGCTCAGTCGGAGCACCTCGATGGTGAGGGCGACGCAGCCATGTGTGCAGGTCTGGTGGACCACGGGAAGGTAGCTGTTGATGAAGAGTCCGATGCAGAGTAGCAGGGAGGTGCACGCGTCGGCGCCGGCTAGACTCAGGCTGATGTGGAGGGTGGCCGAGAGTGGACGCTTGATCCAGTAGGAGACCACGAGGACGGTGATGTTGACGGTCACGGACGCGACGCAGAAGATCATCATGGGAGGCAGGAAGTTACGGTACATCCGGACGTCGGGTGGCGGGTATCCGCCGCAACGCGTCGCGTTGGTGAGCGTCGTGGCGTTGGGCGTATCCTCGTCGGTCCAGTACGTCGCCTCCGTGACGTCATCGCCGTATGACGTGGACGTACCCATGCTCAGGCGCGTCTGAAACAAACTGAGCGGGGGTGTGTTACACGCGGGGTCTCAATGCCGTGCGTTTAGCCACGTTGTTGCTCAACTGGCCAATCAGGATGAAACGCACAAGTCGGTGGAACTGGAAATCGTCCGTCTTTAGACGTCCATAACACAAAGCCACTGCCATCTACATGTAACCAGTGTATTTTACTGTAAACTGATTAATGTTGTAATGGATTTGTTTATTATGATAAACACTGAAGTAAATAGTATTGTAATAGATTTATAGTGTCAATACTAATACTTGTGGTGTCGTCATGGCGCTTTCTTGGAGGGGATGAGCTGTATGCCCTATAGGAGACTTCGAACCCGGGAGCGTCCGTTTCAGCGGTCATCACCGTAGCCTATACATGTGTGGCAGCCACCATCACACGTTGCAAAGCGGACTACAGAGTAAACACTGGTCTGGGACATAGGGGGTGTGCATGGGGGTCTCCTTACGGACTCTGACCTATAACGCTACGAACCTTGGATGAGAGGAATAGGAAATAAGTAAAGGTATTCGCCGTACCGTTAGATTAAAACTCTCATACAAAATCAATAAAAATAATGCAACTTGATGTACTTTAGACTGTAGACCAAAGTATGTTCTTGAACCGCAATACAAATTGTTGATCACATCACTAATTTTTTACAAAACTTAATTCGACGTAAAGTGAATAAAAGTAGCAATATTGGCGGTATCACAGGATGAAAAATAATAGGAAAACATAATGTTGTTAGTTGCTACTCTCGGAGGTCACTGCTTCAATTTCGAAGTTAAACTTTTGTGTGTTACGCGTATTTAAAAACACTGACAGTGGTGCTGTGATCAGCCTTACATTCAAACAAAGAACAACTTTTCGGAATTTGATTGATCAGTTGTCTGGTTGTCCTGTCGAAATAACCCTTTATTTATATTGAAATGCATTTGCAACAAAGTATTTGCGTAGGCCTACAGTTATCTTTACCTGTGCATGGTACATATCGTCAGACCATAGAATCAAGTAGCACCGTTGGCAGCATTTAATATTGGCTCCATATTATTTTGACCTACCATGCCTATTGACATATTGGTAATTTTGACTGACATACGTAACCCGATATAGGATATGAAGATTGTGCATCACTATTGCTATAAATTACATTATAGCTTCGTTATGCATATTGCGATTACAATACTTTCCGCTAACTGTGCTTCTTGATATAGAAACAACTATAGTCGTATATACATTTGCGCGTTTGATATGCTACAAATCACAAGAGCTTCTTCACTTCACTTGAAATGAGTCTCGCGCTACAGCGTGAAAATTTAATCTATTCCCCCTTCCCCTCAAGTCAATATTGCCATAAGTAGATTCATCTTCAATATACCCGTCACATTACGCTCGTACTACTCAACGTGTGGCCTCACGAGGAGGGGCTTTTCTCTCCCGGTTTTCATTGGATTGTCTGCAGCGTGTCGTGTCGTGTCGTGTCGTGTCGTGTCGTGTCATTCGTACTACTCAACATGTGTCCTCACAAGGAGGTGCTTTTCTCTCCCGGTTTTCATTGGATTGTCTGCAGCGTGTCTTGTCTCGTGTCGTGTCGTGTCGTGTCGTGTCGTGTCACTCGTACTACTCAACGTGTGTCCTCACGAGGAGGGGCTTTTCTCTCCCGGTTTTCATTGGATTGTCTGCAGCGTGTCTTGTCTCGTGTCGTGTCGTGTCGTGTCGTGTCGTGTCGTGTCACTCGTACTACTCAACGTGTGTCCTCACGAGGAGGGGCTTTTCTCTCCCGGTTTTCATTGGATTGTCTGCAGCGTGTCTTGTCTCGTGTCGTGTCGTGTCGTGTCGTGTCGTGTCGTGTTGTGTCGTGGTGTCTTCAGTTTCACCCTGCTGGGTTCGGGCGCCGTTTCGGCTTATAGCTCACACTAATTGATTCTGATCGCTTTGTGTGCATTGTCATCATCATTAGTGATGTCTCCCCGTTCTATTGCGGAAGCCTTTGTGTAGTTGCATCGGCTATGGTCTCACGCATCACTCTTGCAAGTGAGGGGCGCAAGCAAACAGGTCGCGGACCAATCAGATTTCTGGTCCGTTGCTTGTTTTACTCCGAGTATCATCTTAGTACTCGTTCTCGGCGTCCCGGTACGTCCTAGATACTCCATCCGAGTAAGCGAGTCCCAATACTCTCTCAAGCGTTCTCATACTGGTACCGAGTAATTGCGTCCTCTTTCCGATCTTCTAGATAATTATGAAGTATATGATCGATTAAAGCGTTTGGGCGTAAAATAGGACAGTATGATTATTAAGAAGTATGTGTTATCAGTTATCACTTATCCCTACTCAAGAAGCTACAATTGGGGGTTTAATTTAGCTCCGTTCATTAAAGATATATGCCACTATTTTTCAAGTGTATAAAATATTGTGAGTTCATATTCTCTGGTTGAATCTGCTGATCCGGATAAGTAATGTCACGTGGCACTACTGATCTCATACGCGAGTATTCGTAAGGGGCTTATAATATATCGTGGCGGCGTTTCAACATTGAAATGAATGTTGAAAGAGATGTCAACCGCTGCTGATGAGCTGTGCTATACATGACCTACCTCAACACACATGTCATTGTCCTAAGGCGGAGTTGCATGGAAAGGAAATGGTTTGACTACATGATTCAACGTGATTTAAACCGAGTAGGCCTACTCGCTGTCTGTTCCAGCCGTGCTTTTCCTTTGTTAAAATATACTCGTAAAGGAACTTGTGTAGAGTTACCCTTCAATGGGGTACATAGCAATGTTAAAAAATAAAACAAAATGTATATTTTAGAGGACTCATTTTATCAATATTACGTTTTTATTAGAGCAAGCAAGAGGAAAATGAGAAGGATAATATTATTTTTATAGTGCTATATAGCATTGCGATGAACTTTGTACAAAACTATCTCCAATAGTTTTGGCTATATTTTGTTTATATTATTATTTTTTAGTGCACCGCTAAAAATATTGTTTTCAGGAGATGAAAGAATTCCTACATACAAAATGTAGAAAAAATTATAATGAAAATGTAGAAAATGTATATTCTATTTTTTGAACGTATAGCATAAAACTCAATTTTAAGTTCACTCTTTTCAAATCTCATTTTATGGATATATTATAAAAAGAAGCTACTGGAATAATCTTAACGCTCGCAACTTCGCGTCAAACTTGGGGGTCGCATTTAGCTTATAGAAACCGATCTCTAGATTCAATCTAAAATTATTTCAGTGGGATTTGTTTTGACATTTTATTCACTGTCCACTGCTCAGACCCCTAATGAGACAGCGGGGTGGAACAAAGCGACATTCCGGGGCCTGATTCCTGTACATTTTTTTAACTCTTCTTAACTCTCGCTAACCCCATGTTAAAATGACCCCGGGGTTAACTCCTACACAGGCTTCCCTGCATAATTCGGAGCCAAATATGACCCTGTCTGATAGTAGGGTTAAGAAGAGTTATCTCAACAATACTCTGAAATGCCGCCATTTTGTCAATGCCCGTGTGTATAGTTTCACAAATGTCACATTTCAATTCTTTATTGAGGATATCTTATTTCATGGTCACGTTACTTTATGTGTTTATTGAAGTTTATAAACAATTGTGTGTATTTACAGTACATTATATAGCTCATATATATGTCAATATGTAGTTTTATTTAGTATTTTGTCAACATTTTTAGGTTATTGGACTGTTTTTGTTTGTTATTGTTTTGATTTTGTCTCGTTTTTTCAACAATGCCTTCCTTCGATCGGCGTCTCAATTGCTGACTCCTGATTGGATATTGGCTAACACCGGGGTTAAGTTTTCAAATGTACTGGAATGAGGCCCCCGGAGATTATAAGGAAGCTAACAAGTAACAATGAAAGTTTCGTCAACCGATAAACTCTCTGTGTTTTCACAATGGTATAGTGTAGCCTACTACCATTTGTTAGCTAAGATAGCGTTTGTAATTTAATTTAAAGTCGTTGCTTAACTGCAAGATATAGCACGCAGTATCGCTTACACCTCGCTCTTCGCTCGTCAACATTAAACCGAGATTGAACGTGACAGAATAGGCTTCTCGAATAAGCGGTGGAGTTTTACATTTTGTGTCGCGTAAAACGGGATGAGCGCGTAACGACTCCTGATTGGTCAACGCAGTATAACGTGTAGTTTTGGTTCTCAATGTAAGCTAGACAAGGACTAAACGAAATGTCCCCGTCAATTTATTTAGCTTTGATCTGCGCGTATAGCCGGTGGGTTATACTGATACAGCAACGGTCACGAGTACTGCCACTACAGTCTCGTGCGGCCGCCCGGACCTGCGACTGTTGGCTTCATGTCTGCATGGGATGCGAACCCGCGTTCTTATTAGAAGGTTTTTTTAAATTTCTTTGTTCTTAGTTAAGTTTTAGTTAGTTTGTGAGCTACTTCCTATGTAAAAACCGGTCGAAAGTAGTGGGTGACGGTAGTAGTTGCTGTTTTTTTATTAGAGCTCTAGTTCCTTCATATTAGCACTCTCGGCTGCATATAATATTGGCCCTATATTTGTCCTATACCGTGTTACTCTATTGGTGATATTGACATATACGTAACCTAATATTGGATCAAGATTGAACATCGCTATTGCCGTAAATTACATTGAAGCTTCGTAATGCATAAACTGATACTAGAGTACATTCTGCTGTGATGAGCGCTTCTTGGTATGTAAATAACTCAGCGTGTTCTACAGGTATAGGCCTAGTGCACTGGTTGGTGTAGAGGAAGCGTAGGAACATAGACAGGTGTGTTGTGTATGGCTACTGTTGTATACTGACTGTGTACCCTATACAGTGACTGGATAGCTCGACGAGCCTCCGAGAGAGTGCCTCGGTTCGACTCACGGAGGAGGCTAATTAAAAGGAAACGTTCCTATCTTCGAACGAATGTCCAATGTGCCGCACCATCCAAGCGAGTATCGACAAACCGCTCGCCCACACCTGCATTGGGTGGGCGTTAAGATATGCCAGCTGGTGGGAGGGAGGGAGGGGGAGGGAGAGAGAGAGAGAGACTGGATATACTGACGATGTCCCGCTCAGATATGGTGGAGGTGCCGGTCCGGCTGTTCTAACGTGCCGCCAATATTGTCAGTCGAGAGACGGCCGATACTTCTTGATTCACTTATTGTCACGTCTTAAACGTATTCGAGTACAATGATTACACGTCTTAAACGTATTCGAGTACAATGATTACACGTCTTAAACGTACTCGAGTACAATGATTATACGTCTTAAACGTACTCAAGTACAATGATTATACGTCTTAAACGTACTCGAGTACAATGATTACACGTCTTAAACGTACTCTACTACATTGATGACACGTCTTAAACGTACTTGAGTACAATGATTACACGTCTTAAACGTACTCGAGTACAATGGTTATACGTCTTAAACGTACTCGAGTACAATGATTACACGTCTTAAACGTACTCGAGTACAATGATTATACGTCTTAAACGTACTCGAGTGCAATGATTATACGTCTTAAACGTACTCGAGTACAATGATTACACGTCTTAAACGTACTCTACTACATTGATGACACGTCTTAAACGTACTTGAGTACAATGATTACACGTCTTAAACGCACTCGAGTACAATGATTATACGCCTTAACGTACTCGAGTACAATATGATTACACGTCTTAAACGTACTCGAGTACAATGATGACACGTCTTAAACGTACTCGAGTACAATGATTACACGTCTTAAACGTACTCGAGTACAATGATGACACGTCTTAAACGTACTCGAGTACAATGATGACACGTCTTAAACGTACTCGAGTACAATAAAATGATTACTGTACAGACACTTGACGCTTCTACGCACAAATTGTTGACTGTCGTTTTCAGTAGGACCTACCTTCCGCGATCACTTGTTTTCTGTATCGTCTCGATAACACTCTCTGTATACGACAACGTCATCACCTCAGATAGGGCCGTAGTGCACGATATCACCTGGTTTATAGTTCCGTCTCGATCTCAGCGTTGACGGCGACATGGATTCATCGGAGTGTGTTTGCCCTGAAGGGAGCAATATTGTGTATTCTCATGCAAGCAAACAAGACCATATTTACTTCGAATTCAGGATGTGCATTGTAATACGATAAACTGAATAGACTGGAATAGAGGAAGGAATCAAACCAATCTCCGGATTTATGTTTGTCATGAGTGACGATAAAAAGCCAACATGTATTTATTCTTATATTTATTATATTTATACAAGCTATCGGACAGCAATAGTGTTTTACTTGTGAATTGCCTTTCGTTACTTGGGTATGACGTGAAGAATAATTTTATTCCAAGGTGCTTCTCGAAAGGAGGCTAGAAACTAGCTTTGTCTTTCTAAACTCCTTGGGTGTTCGTATTTGGGTATTTCCTCTGTGCGAACTCGTCAGTCGTGTCCCTATCTCACAATAAACTAGAGTCGAAATATGGAGGAATATAACTTAACATGCGCGGACGAGTGGTCAGGATAAAGTGTGGTGTCCTTACCTCTACACGGCGGGCCGTACGCCATGCCGCCACATCACCGCTAGTCCCTGGAACATAACACAACCCATTATTTATTTATTTATTGACTTATTTATTTATTTATTTATTTATTTATTTATTTATTTATTTATTTATTTATTTATTTATTTATTTATTTATTTATTTATTTATTTATTTATTTTTTTTTTTTTTTTTTTTTTATTTATTTATTTATATATTAATTAATTTATTTGTATGTATATGTATTTATTTGCGGTACGACAGAGTTGATGCTTTCACTGCAGGCCGTATTTATTTTGACTAATATCCATATTCAACGCTGAATTTGTGTTCACATTTCGTAACAATCAGCTTTACAATTTAGTGCAATTAAAACGTTTTCCGCACACGTATTGGCGTATCCATACATTTCCTCTCCAAGCTGTACTTCGTAATCTCAGCACCTGTGATTGTCAGAGAGGTCGAGTCTGCTATGCAATGTATCTGCACTCGTTTGCCAGCCGAATGAGTATGACACAAGAGTTCAGTGTAATCAACGTACTTTTTTTCACGTGACGTCACAATTCGGCCATTATGGAGATTGGTGTGTTGACATTTGAGCTGTCAATAGAAGTCGAACATGCTTAACCACAAAACATAAGGTTTGTAGCGTCTATATCCCCCGACAAAATTTACGAAAATTATTATTATATATGCCATTGTAAACGAGTAATCGAAAGAGTAATCGAAACAAAAGTGTTTATTTATGTTGCTTTCAAGTAATAACATCAAACCAAAGTTAAGCTGCCGTTACTGTGGAGCGTTGCTCGCGTCGAAGTGTTTACAGTAGCGCGATCATCGTTAGACCTAACGCGAGCAAACAACATAACAACAGCTGTCATTACATGTTCATAACCTAAATGTATATGTGATGGAAGACCATAATCTACCTACTTGCAAATACGACTTCGCTATGGCAGAGACAAATTGCAGGTTTTGTTTACCTCGAAATGTAAAAGAAAAAAATGTTGTTTGTAGATTATAGATTCCTTCGTCCATCAAAACACAGGAAATAAACAAGTTTTGCATTGTGGCATGGGTTCGTTTCGCGAGTAACGCGGCTGAAGCGCCAAACTCGCAATTCGATTGGTCGACGCGCCTGACGCATCTAACGCGTCGCTCCCAACGCTCTACAGTAAAGGCAGCTTTAGAGAACAGTTGAATTTGCACCAAAAGCATTGTAACAATGAACTACCAATCACATGCCATTGGATTGGAGCCTCCTGCAGTATAAGGCCGCCATACGCATTACGTGAATACACCCTATGCGGCGCTATGATGGTTCCCTGCACACTCAAGGGTAAGACAGTATCGTGGCCAGCACTGTACACCGCGTCTGTTGCAGAGTTGATACTCTTGATTGTCACCTCTTCTCCCGTCCACGCTCAGTCACCGACGTAATTGATGGTGATGGGAGAAAACAAATGACAAAGTGAATGAATGGGACGAGTTGCCGCAAAGTATCGCACGTGTTATCGACAAGTGAAATTACCGGAGCTACGACAGCAGAGCATTCACGTCATGTAATGCAGTAACACGCATACCGCGGACCGAAGACACCATAATATATACTTGACTATATACCACGTGGTAGTATAACCGGCGCTAACCAACCCCCTAGATAAAAGCTTCAGTGGCTGGTCTTAATAACCTATTAATAGTTTGCATGTGACGTCACAGTGGTCATACTTGTGTCAATAATCACTAAAGAAGATGAGCGGGTATGAATTTCAAATTGCATAAAATCAATTTTATTTGTACAAAAAAAAAACGCTAATATTCCTAATGAAATTAGTTTTTGGTTTCTACTACAATATTGCTTTCAACTGTTTCTCCATGGCAACATACTCAAATATAGCACCAGTATGGCCGCCTAGCACATTGTTGTAAGATTCTTGCAAACCGTTAATACATCTCGAATGCTACGGAGTTGTTATTGAAACATGAACATATAGTTATCTAATTATTTAAACTCTTAGGCTGTATGTTTGTATAAGAATAGTTATAGATGATCCTTAATTAAACCACAACCATAAAGATGATGCCGTCTGACTTGGAAAATAGAAACCAGTGGTTAATAATTTTCTTTATTTCTTTTTCGTCTATTTGCGAGTTTAAAGAAGTATCTTTAGTTACCAAATGCATTGCAATAGGTTGCGTAACTTATGTGGGTCTCGATCGCGCGTGATCGAAGTATAGGCACCGTGTGTTAGTACATACAGCGCTACATGTGGCCAAATTTAGCAACAAACTGCTGAAGATTTCATTCCGCGATTGAAAATAGTGCTGGATATTATTGTGATATATCTTGTTTTTTGTTTGGTGTTTGTTTTGTTTTTTATTGTTGATGTGTATTTATTTTGTATTGTTGTTTTGTTTTGTGTTTTTGTTTTGGCTTTTATTGTCTTGTTTTGTTTGTGTTTGTTGTGTGTTATTTGTTGTTTGTACGTCTAAAACGTGTCCTGATTAAAATTGTTGCTTGCCTTTTTAAGATTTACTGATGGGATTCATAATCTGCAAAAAAAATTTAAAAGCCGTATTTAATTAAACAATTTTCACAATTTGCCTTTATCGACGTAAGAAGAACGACGCTGCTTCAGCAGGTTGTTGCGCGACTTTGCCACTTTGAGCGCTTCATTCGTTTTCACTAGCGCCATCAGTGGCCAATCTCGGTGCCTTTCAGAATTGATCTAGGAAGCCGTGATTGGCTCTATCTAAGGGTCCTTGATAGTTATGTTGAGGAGCATTTTTCATTGCTGTGCATTGTTGTCATTGAAGATCTAGAGGGCCGTAATTAGCTCTATTAAGGGTCCTAGATGAATTCTGAAAAAGGTCTATTGCAAATGAAAGCCTAACATATTCATAGGTTGCACGTACGTCACATCTTTGCGCGTGGCGGCCACATTTGCGATCAAACTTTCACGTTGCCATGGAGAAACAATTGAAGGCCGTTGTGGTAGAACACATACATTCTTAGTTCTTTCAAATCCAAACTGTTTTTTTTTTTTTTTTTTTTTTTTTTTTTTTTTTATAAAATTAATAGAAGTGGTAATTTTTATTTTTTAACTACTTATATTTACTTTTTAAGTTCTATATTAGGCTTATTTATTAAATTTGATAATATTGGCCAATGATCTAGGATTGGTCCTCCTCAATTGTGTCGCAATCATGGCCGCTGTGACGTCACGTGGGAACTATGAATGACGCATTCATAGTTCCCCCCCCAGCGATCAGGGTGATATCGCGTCTAGTGAGTCATTTAGCATATAATCATACAATCCAATTATGTGTTATACTTATATTATCACAGAATATCAGTGTGTAGTCTAATTTCTAGATTACATTTTGTGATTAGTAAGACCCCGTTTTTATTACTCGCTTCGAACGCGGGTTGGTCGATAACGCGGGTAATTTTTGTAATGTAAACGCACAGAGTTGCAACGCTGGTTGGAATTTTTAACCCGCGTCGGAACTCGGAGTTACCCTAGTAACTCGGGGTTTGTGTGCAGTGAAAACGCACTCCGGTTGTCAACGCTAGTTAATCGCTTAGACCAGTAATATAGGATTAATCGTCCCGCTCAGCTGTCGAGTAGGCCTTTCTTAACCTCACTTTCGTCTCCTCTCACCATGGCAGCATTTTCTGACGACGAATCTTTGTTGTTAATCAAAATCTTTGGGCAACCAGGGCCTTGATTCTCTATGGTCAACGATAAGGTGATCACCGGTTTTGGTCGTTATGAGAAGGCTGTGACCCAATCACAGCCATCCATTCGCCTTCCGTAACGACAGAAACCGGTGAGAAATTTACCACAGATTTAGAGAATCGGGCTCCAGAGATTCAAGGAAAGTTCAAAAACACAAAGAAGGGTCATCGTGTAATACGGCGAGACATTGCTTAACGTCAAGAAGGCGTATATCTTGCAGCGCTTCTGGTGCGAAGGTTGACAACCAAGCAATTATAATTATAATTGCTTGGTTGTGATCCATCGTATACGATGGTTCACTGTTGGAAGTGAAAACGCAAGTGGGTTACGCCCGTCGTTTTAACCCGCGTTCGAAGCTAGTAATAAAAACGGGGTCTAAGAGTGAGCTGAAGTGGATCAAGACTGACTCGTCCTTCAATGTGCGTCTCGCATACGGTTGCCATAGTTAATTCATAATGAAGTACAGTATTGTTTTTGATCGTATTGGTGAATCAAATTGATCAAACATCGTATAAAATAACAATAACAGTTGTAGGGCTGGTAACGGGTAACCGGGTACCCGCCCGCTGATAAAAGCCCGGGTGCGCCGTCGGGTACTCGTTTGACTGTTTACCGCCGCCGCCGTTCACTATTTCACTTGTCACATTGTCAGCACTGAACGTGTAGCGGCCGGCTGCCGTGATTTTTTTGTAAAAAAACTGTAGTACTATATTTCATTACTAGTTGTTCAAGTATGTTCCTTGTTTGCACTTTGTTCGTTTGATTTTGTCAGTATGCCTATATTGCAACATTATATACTTTTTATTCGTGAACTGACCACTGACAAAATAAGCTTTTGGTTATTATTTTAAGACAGGTGCTTATGATTGATGCTCACTTCATCAATCATCATAGACCTATAGGCCTACTCTGTTATCAACATTCAACAGCTGTTTACTTTCTGCAGTTCCTGCAATTAATATTTACTTCGTAATATTTTGTGGTGTGATTATTATTCAATAAAGAATAATAATGAGTTACTCAACCAGAAAATCATCATACAAAAATGAAAATTTGTACACAAAAAATAATTTCCGGTACCCGGGTACCCGCCCGTAAGATCGATGGGTACCCGGGGAGGCATTTTCACTGATATCGACAGCCCTAAACAGTTGATCAACGCGTTTGGTCCGAACATCTGCCCGCGCTGGAATAGTTTTGCCAAGGATAAGTTCTTTTCCCGTCTGTTTTCTGGAATAACGAACCAAGTTTCGGGACTATCACTGCATAAAAAAACTTGTCTCCCGTGTATTAATGGTCTCCATTCCCCCTAATCTCGTTGTGTTTTGTAATTGTCTTGTCCTCCGGCTCTAGATTGACGTTGCTGCTTTCAATCTAAAAACAAGTCTTGGAGAGTTGGCAACACTGTCTCGATCAATCACCCCCAAATGTAATCTGTTTCGTATTTATGACGAGCCGACAGTAGGCCTATATGCGGCTTTATGAACCACCGTGTTGGCTGTATTGTGTTGACCTACACATGGTCAAGCTCGTTTAAAACAAGCCCCCCCCCCCCCCCTCCCCCCCACCCCAAATTCCATATGCTTTGTTGGCAAATTGCCACTCAACATTATTAGAGCGTTTAGTGGTGAATACAGTTTGCAAAGTCGGTTTCACTGACCTGAATAATAAAACTTTCTGTAATTTTCGGTTCAAAACAATTTTACAATAAATCACATTCGCAGCGAGGAAATGAGCATATTTTACTTTGAATTGTTAATTAGCCACTCAACATTCTACTTTTGCAAACCCATTTTCATTGATGAATACAAAAATTTCCGTAATTTTCATTTGTTAAATAACTTGAGGCAGATTGAGTTGTAAAGTTATGACTTGACTGTTAGTGCCCTGGGGCTATCTCATTGAAAAATATATTCTCTGTGATGGATTTTACATTATCATTCATTGATTATGAATTTCAAATAGATTACAAGGATTTGGCGAGTGTATTTCAATAAAGGGTACAATACTGTATCGCGGTTCGTACGAGCAACGGCCACCAGGCAAGGTTATTCATATTAAAGCCACGGCCAAAGTTTCCGGCAGCTATATTGTAGGCCTACACGTGGACCCCTATTATATGTGTGCGTTTTTCAACAGCGCGTTCGATTATTAACTACAGATTCAAGCTGATAACAATAAACAATAAAAATAAATAACAACAACAACAACGACGACGACGACGACGCCGACGACAACAACAACAAAACAACAACAATAATAATAATAATAATAATAATAATAATAATAATAATAATAATAGTAATAATAATAATGCGGTGCGGGTGTTTTGGGTTGGCCCGGGTTCGTACCGCGTCGCACCGCAGGGCCACAGGGCCACGCGGTGTCATGAATTCAACTATATTTGATTTATGTGTAATATAATAATCTTTGTGATCTGTAAAATCTTTTTAAAATGTAATTATCTTTGTAATGTGTAAAATCTTTGTAATGTCATATTTTGTAATGTGTGGTTGCAGCACCTAAGAGGTGAGGATCACCTTTGGTGCTGTAGACTAATAATGTACCTGCCATCTGGTGATGTGATAAATAAAGATAATAATAATAATAATAATAATAATAATAATAATAATAATAATAATAATAATAATAATAATAATAATAATAATAATAATAATAATAATAATAATAATAATAATAATAATAATAATAATAGTAATAATAATAATAATAATAATAATAATAATAATAATAATAATAATAATAGTAAAATACTAATACAAAAACGAATATACAAATTGTAGTAACAAAGATGTATTAGAAAGAGAAATACTTGTTAAACCGTCTGAATATGTAGAAGATGTGTCGCGCACCAACTGTTGGTGGAGGTGCCGGGTTCAGCGAGACTGCTGGCCAAGCGCGTCATGTGACGTCACTGTGAAGCGTCGCAACGTATGCGGGGTGACGTGCCGTGCATTGACTTTACATAATCCTCGCATCGTATTCTGCTCGGGCGGCCCTATTGTCTCACCATTGCCTGTCGGGTCGAGGCACACTGCTCACGTGACGTGACGTGACGTGACGTGACGTGACGTGACGTGACGTGACGTGACGTGCCGTGCCGTGCATTGACTTTACATAATCCTCGCATCGTATTCTGCTCGGGCGGCCCTATTGTCTCACCATTGCCTGTCGGGTCGAGACACACTGCTCACGTGACGTGACGTGACGTGACATACGTTCACGTGGACTCTGTGTACACTCGCCGCCATGTCTATATCAGCCACTTGACTTGACTTGCATGGGACCAGCACATTTCAAACTATTTGCAACCTAAATAATGCCTGTGCGCGTGTAATGAAGCCAATATATATATATGGTTTCTTAGATTTTGTTGGTTGCAAAATGTATAGTACGAAAACATTTTTACGGTAAAACCAATCTCACGTCTAACGTCTAAAAGTCCAGCAGGTGTTTGCAGCCAACAATCAGCCTGTTGCTGACCATTCTCAAAGAAGAAAAAGAGTTGCGGCAGTATCTCAAGGGGGACCCATAACTATAGTAGTAAATACAAAGAGCTTGCTAGAGCTAACCAGTGATGTTTCGCTGTGACAGTGATTTTGATTTTGTATGCAAGTGTTTTTGGTTGTTGTGGTTTTTTATTTGTTTTTGTATGTCGTGAAAAGGACGATTCTACAGTCGTCGAAACGTTGACAATTATTTTATGAAAATAAACGTTAGATTGGTTTGACCGTAAAAATGTTTTTGTACAATATATATATATATATATATATATATATGTATGTGAATGACAAGCTTATTTTAATACCTTCTCCCTCTAGAACAAGTATTTAAAAGTTTCAATAGTCAACACGATAACCAAACAAACAGAAGACATATTCAATTTCGCGTAAATAACCAAGATGTAGACGCGCCATATAGGATCCTTCTCCACCCCTGTGATGTGGTGTATGTCGTATATCGCATAATACATCATCACCCAGTGTATTAATGTCGACTTAAACTAATACAAGTCAATGATTGCTCCAACATTCGTGTTCTTTTACGTCTCTATCGCAATCATGCTATTCGAGACGTTACAGGGTGCTATATGAAGATTGAAGGACAACGTTATGCGGGATTCGAACCCACATTCCTTGGTGATATACGCTTTTTACGCTTATCTACGCCCCTACCGCATGAACCATCCGAGGACGGCTGATCTCTTGAAGACCACCATTTGGCATGACACAACAGATCACGGATTCGAATCCTAATCCTAGCTTGGGCATGAATGTCATGTGGCGTTTTTCATCATCATAATCACCCATTCATCATATCGATTAGCATCGTTACAAAACTATGAGACGTTACCCCCAAATATCATCATCACGAGTTTGTGCCCGCACGAGCACGTGATCGAGGCTACGCTATCAGTGGCTGTCAGATGTACGTAGTAGGGATGGGATAGTGTACACGTGTAAACGTGTACACGCTTTAATGCGGGTACACGTTTACTGTTTCTCTTCTAACAATAAACGCGCCGTGTGTAATAGTATACTGTGTGCAACCGGCCACGGAGGGCATGGCGCAACACGCTGGATTACGTCTTCAAACCGTTTGCGGGAACAACACTTTAAAACATAATTTTTCGGCCTAGACGGAACATTATTTTTTTTCGAAAGCGGGACCCCACGGACGTGTACACGGTTTTGCAAGCAGCAGTGTACACGTTTAGTGAAGTACACGCTTTTGCACATCCCTAGTACGTAGGCCTACATCAACAGGTGTCAGTTACACAACAATTAACAACAAGTACAATGGAATAGTTGCGAATCAGTGTCTCAAGGATGCCGCTGTTCTGTTCGCCTGTCCGTCGCGTCGCGCTTAGTAGGCGCGCGTTATGGCTTCTAATTGGTCTCGCAGCTTATGTTTCAGAAGCGCTCGTCTATCAGTGTTAATTATAACACCAGGACATAGGATACTCGCGCTTTATTGCGTATTATATAATCTCACTGTCAAACTATCGGTTTCACGACAACGAACCTAGACTATTATTGTGGTATTTGATTCACGTAGAATGTGTGCATGTCCATGGCTTTGAGTGATGATGTATTACTGATATCCAAAAACAACACGAGCCCCTGTTAGCGTTGTCATACGCTGAATTTTCTTGGCCGAACGTGGAAACTTTTCTGCCATTTTGTTTTTATAAATCAATTAATTGGCTAGTGAATTGTTTTTAAATATTTGTACCAAAGATTTGTTCGTCCCTTTTCTTGAATTCCGATTATCAAATTGTAAGGTTCGTAAAGAAGTGGAAGTAGTAAGATAATGTAACGTACGTACCTCGGCGCGTGGCTTGATATGAGCACAGTGGGGGACTGGGACGTGTTCGTCGACGGGGGAGGTAATTGAGACGCCCCTGGTGCTGACGTCAGTTACTTTGCGTATCCGATCAGATCCCTTGGTCGAACCGTCAAATTAGAGCTCTGCCGACGAGGCAAATTTAGGGGAGTAGAATAATACAAAGCTCGCGTTATATGTTTAATGGTTTGTGCGTATAGGCATAATCATGTAAAACTTAATAAGCTAGAGAAAGTTAGCTAGCTCAAGGCTGTTGTAAAGTCATCTTACAATAACTTCGGTAATGCTTTCGTCATCAATCAATGACGTGTTTACGGTCCCGGCCAACCCGAGCAGGTATCTGAATTAGCCACGGCCGCTGGTTGGCTGCCGCTCATCCCCCCCACCCATGACGGAAGTATTACCGAAGGTGTACGATGACTATAGCAAAGATTTGACTATAGCACCGTTTTCAGTTTTCTAAAATATGCGTAACATACAAGATTTAACTTTGAAATTGAAACATTGACCTTTGAAAGTACCTAAATAGTTTTTTCTTAATTTTTCAGCCGCCGGTACCGGCAATATTGCTACTTTAATCCACTTCACGTCGAACTAAGTTTTGTAAAACATAGGCCTACGTAATTGTGATCAACAATGTTTATCGCGGTTCAAGAACGTACTTGGCTTCAACATTGGTATTTTGTTTATCGAAGCGACCGGTACAAGTACACCCGCTGTACATGTAGATTAAATCAATGATACAAATAACAATAAACATAATGCAACTAAATAAAGCTTATAGGTTGTCGATCAAATTACATGCTTGAACTGCAATAATGAGCAGCATCACGTGCAAACCATCGCATCACGTAATTGTTACAAAACTTAGTTCGACGTAAAGTAGATTAAAGTAGCAATATTGCCGGTGCCGGCGGCTGAACATGACGTGTTTCAATTTCAAAGTTAAACTTGTGTATGTTATGCATATTTTAGAAAAGTGAAAACGGTTATACATTTCCCTTAAATATTAGCAAACCGTCAATTTGAGGCTTATCAAAAATGTCATAACCAGACGCAATAATTGTTTAATATGTGATTTGAAATGTAGAACCGACATACGTTGCTTCCCCTGTATTATCCGCATCCGTGTCGTTAGGGGGGCTACTACAACATATGTAATAGTAGAACACCATGGTAGCGTTAGGCCACCGTCTGCTTGGATGATGGACAACCTTAGAGGGGGGGTGGGGGGGACGCTCGGTAAAGCAACTGACATTCACACGCGTATTGTTCTTTTCAGCGTTCTGTGCTTCAGGTATATACGACGTTTTGGTTACAACATTTCTAAGCTACATGACATTTTGCTTTCGCAAATTTAAAAATCTATTTCTGTACCATTTACTTATACCGAAATAAAGGAATAGTCAGGTGAAAAACTAAAAAATCAACAATAAGTGTATGAAATTCAGTTATGTGTAAAATAAAATTTATATAGGTTGCTTCAATGCAAGAAAACAAATAATAAACATTTAGCTATTCTACAAGATTCCCTTCAGTACAGCTGTATCGGTTCTGAGCTCGCTAGAGCCTTCCTGATAGAGAGCACTCATTGTGTAATACGAATACTGCGGACAGTGCCGGTCAAAACAGATTGCAACTTTTCTACACATCAAGTCACAAAACAATTAATTGCAGGGCATTTTGTAGAAGTACACGTTCGTTCTAAGAAGCATGTTATCGGTAGAGAAACGATGCACATTAAACCTCCTGATCGATTTTTGATAAGTGCCCTATTTTAGCGGTCGTTTGACTATCTCGAGGTAACTTTTTTTGATATGGGAATTACCATGAGAAGAGTTGCTCGGTGCTACTTGGTAGCAACAAGCCAAAAAACGCGTTTCTTTCATTTTTTAACCGCTTGCTTTTAAAGTATGGTATCTTTTAGTCATGTTTTCCATATTTAATGGTGGACATATACAAATGGTAGTTTTTTAGTTTTTCACCTGACTATTCCTTTAAAACACAACCTCTTCTGTGTAAAAAAAAAAAAAATTAAAGGAAAAGTAATCGTTTTGCATTACTTCAGTAACGTATTTATGGTTTACAAATTACAATGCATAAGACATTTATAATTAATTCAACACGCTTGTAAAACTAGGCTTATGGCGAAGTGGCGGAGCTGTGAGCCGAGCTGTCGGTGACGTGAACAAGTGAACGCGCTCGTCTGGAAGCCATCATGCTAATTGCCCTTGATCCTCCCTCAGTCGCTCCACGGCATCGCACTAACGACGTCTTACAGGTCCCCGGGGATGCATACGTGCGTGATCTTGTTGTAGAAGCAAGACCGCAACTTAGCCTGACAACTAGAGCTGTAACCATTATATGTCGCACTGTTCCAACGTAGACTCGACTAAGTGAATTGTGATTTGACAGCTCGTGGTCGATCTGTCTACATGGTAATGGAATCGACATCCGATCCTGTGGTCGTATGTACATTTCGCTTTGCTAACACGGGTAGTTGACTGACGTGGTGGGGTCAACTGTGTAACCAAGCGCCGTACATTCACTCCCACGTAGTTTCTGTATTCCAGGTTCGAATCCTCACTTGGGCATTTCATCTTCATACAGAGTCTCGATTAGCACAGACGCTCCAACCACGTGAGTGCGCGTCGTTCACTGGCTGTGGACACGCCCCCTCCAAGGCCGGACACAATGTTTGGGTCTAACGACGTGTGTCATGTTTAAACTTCATTGCTTTGATTCATCTCACCTCGTTGAGACGAAGGCTGCGCCTCCCGTGAGATGTAACACAACTATAAATACACTTGTCATAACAGATCGTCGAGCCCACTAAACAGATGCCAGCGTTCCTCATTGCACTCGACGTTTCAGGAATGAATCCGGGCATTTGTTTCGTTGATGAGAACGATATTTGGAAACGATGCCAATCGAGACGGTGAGTGTTAATAATGACACATATACCCGGGCCGGGATTCGAACGTGGTAGTAATCACGCCCAATCGAGCAACGCCACTACTCTGTGTTAGCATTTCATGTTTGATTTCATGATGACGTCAGTATTAGCGTGTGGCTCGTTTGAAAGTTTCGGCCCGCTACATGATGAATATACTCGTCGTTGTTGCTAAGTTATTCCTTCAGTTCTTGGCAGTTTGGTTTTCGTGATCCCTTCAGGTTGCAAAGTATATCAGGCCAAGTTGCCATTTAGTAGCTGCGTCCAATAGAGATAGTGGTGAGGGCTCATTCATCTTATTCTTTAGACATATCCACCTATTCTGGGAAACTTTACATGTCTGCTTGAAAATACTTCACAATTCTCAAAAAGTAAACCAAAATTTGGGATTCTCTATTTAATTTAGTGTTCTCATGATGTTTCTATATTCCAATAAATATTACCGTTTTCTTTTGTAACTTTTGTAATGTGTAGTTGTAACACACCTTTCACAATTAAATGATAGCATTTGAAACAAAAACGAAAATATTTAATGAAACAAAGAAACATTTGTAAGATAGAACACGGGATTACCTATTTTATATTATTTTGTGACAGTTTTTAATCATTTTAATTTTTAAAGCAAGTTTAACGTACAGAAATTGGGAGTCCACCAGAATAGGTGTACAATGTACATTACTTACATACAGCTGTATTCGAGTGGGTTCGCTGTGTGAGTGTACAACAGTCTGATATCAGTAAGCTAAGGGTTGACGTAGGGCGTGCAAGATCGAGGTGGGTTCGTCTTGTGTTTCGTTTAGATAAGACGCGTCCGTGCACCGAGGCTTAGCCAACAATATTGTCCCTCGTGATATTGAAAGCCTATAAAACTGAAAGTCGCTCAAAGTTCCATGCGAGCGGTGGAAAGTTTGAAGATTATTCATTTGGCGACCGTCGTGAGTCGTGAACAATTCGTTTACCCGCGGGATCACTGGTATAGCAGATCGATGATTGCTGGTGGCTCTCCTTCCTTGAGTGTCACTCTTCTACATTTACGTTTGCTTTTCACCGGTTTACTATATAGTATGAACGTAAGACACAGCAAAGTTTGTGAAGCCAGGGCATGGCTTACACACTGTCGCCGTTATAACGAATTCCATTACAATTTAGAATAACTAACATGACAAACTGTCGTACTGTGCTGCGCGACAAAATGCCACAGCTGTTCTCTCTGACAATGTGTCGGTTATGTATGACAAACTGTCGTACTTTGCGAATACATCCGTGTGGCGTGTACCGCCCGCACTTGTTTGTTGTTTTCTACAATTTTTAAGTTTCCTCGTATGGTGGAGGTACGTTCTGGGGGGGGGGGGGGGGGGGGGTTCTGAACAATTTCAATTACAATCATTATATTGTCTTTCGACAACGGTTCTTTCTCTGTTTCTTAAGCGATCCTGCTTGCATCCAGCACAGTTGTTGCGGCAACGAAAACAAATAAATCAGCTTCCGATCTCGCTAATTGAAGAGCATGACCTAGTCTGTCTCCACGCCCCCTGTTGCCTCGCTGTGTAGCGATTGTCTGCAGTCGGCTTCCTCCCCACATCTTGACGAAATCATCTTTTTATCACAGTCGTCTGAATTATGAGAATTTAACCGTTTTAACCGCGAATGCGGCGCCAGTTACTATCAAAGTGTTTACAGAGCTGATGATATTATCGGCGGCGATGACAATGTCTGCAGAGTATCGACGTCCAACCCTCCGGTGACATTTACGGGCGTCGCCGCTCAGACCCGACGTAACACGATCTGAATGGCTGGCATTATTAATTATGATTAATCTCGAGTGGAGCGTTGTTTCGGCGGAGGTAGCAGTCTTGATGGGTTCCCCATTAATCTCAATCCGACCCGGAGAGCCGTGAATATGCAATATCCATCACGTTCCCATTTATATGTGTCGTGAGATTGCGTTACAGCCACATGAACAACTCTAGTCCCCAATATTACGATCTTGGTATAACTTTATCTTTGGGATAGCTTGTTTTCACCATGGCAACCACTAATCAGAAGCTTGAAATGTGGCTTATCCCGAGGATAACTATCTAGAACCTTATCCCGAGATCGTATAATACTGGGCCTAACTGCTCCACAATAAAAACGGGTTGGGACTCATTTCTTCTCCCATTAACCTGAACTGATGTTGACGCATCATAAAACATAACCCGTAGCGAAAGTGATATGCATTAGTGAGCATGTATGTCTTCCTGCTAAATACAACGTGATCGTGCGTCAGCGTATACGTGAAGGGAAACGTGAGTTGACCACCTGTATTTCGGACCCTTCTCTTGACTCATATGCCAATACTTGGGTTGCCATACATCCCAAAAATTCAGATTGTCCTGACTCTTTGTTTTTGTGTCTCGAAAATGTGAATAACACGACTTTCAAATCAGATTCAAAATTCTTGCCAGAAATAAGTTCTACAAAACCAAAAATCTCAAGAAACTTGTAATATGGAAACCGTAAACTCAATAAGTGGTTTTTCTTCTCAAACTTTTCTTTTGAGTGCAACTTGAACCGTATGAAAAGTTTGTTTAAAGATTTTAACTTCGATGGCACCTCATTCATCTAGTTTCTAATCCCAACCAAATAGTGTAATGATTTGTGTATCTTATACTATGTAACTACGTAGCAGATAAAACGCGGAGTTCGGACGACGGTAAAAGTTGACCCACGTGGGGCAATTTAACCCGCATGAAACGCGAGTCGACGGGATTTTAGAACTTGCGGAAAATCTCTTGCTTCAACATCGTTTTCCGGGCACATGTGTCAAACAATGCCTCAACAAGGGGCTTTATCGCAAACCCCTTCCAGTTCGGTATTCCCCCCTTGTGCTGTGAAATATTGACATTATGTCGCTAAAGAATTGCTGTGATAGAGAGAGGTTACAATCTTGACCTACGTCACACTCAAGAAATTAGCCTTGCGAGAAGAACTTTAATTGTCTCTAATTGCAACTCTATTCGACACTCCTTACAAGTAATCGGATTATGCGCAATCAATGCACAGTCACCCATAACTTGCAGGAGACAATTCCGCGTCTAGTCGGAGACAATCGGGCGTGTCCGTAGACTGTCGGGTCACGTCACGTTGTTTTAGTTTCTCGCGAGAGAGACGACGCTATTGGCTAACCACCCCTAATGTTTTGTCGCAGTCCACATCGAGGGCATGCGGACGCTGTAGCGCGCGTCATTAGTCACAATGGTCTCTAATTATGCGTTATTTGACAGACTATCTAGAGTCCGCACTGTTATATATACATAATAACTCTACGTCATGTTTACATAACTCGTGTTAAGAACATTTCCTTTTTATTATTGTCCCTATCAGCACCAACATAAATGTAAGTATTCAAGATTTGAGGTAAAATAAGCACCAACAATAGTAATCTTATTTCTGAGAGCTGTGGCCAATAACATGGGCTACAATTCTCTACATCCCCTGGTGCATGGGACGTGCGTCTCATTTACAAACCGTTTTCAATTTGGGAATCCTATGTTTGTGGCAAATGTTTATTTCTGGATTTACTTGTTTTAAACGATTCTAATAAGTACATTTTATTTTTCAATTTTATAAAATTGTTTGAACTTATTTGTAAATACACTTTCGAAATATCTTTTAGTAAACCCTAAAATTACTTTCTAATATGTAGGTTATCATATAGCAACAAACGCTGGTATATGGTATGGTAAACTGACTAGGAAAACGCTCCGCGTTGACAGATGAGCGATTTATTTCAATGTATCAAATCAAATAAATCATTTGCATATCATATTACTCTTTAAAAATAAAAAATACCGTTATAATAAATATATGATTTTTTTTACAAGATGGTGGATCAAGTTACAACCTTGTTACCTTGTGTACATTAGTTCTCGATATGTTGCTAATAAATGCACAAAATATTATTTAAATCAAGTAAGAGGTTTTCTTAAATAAATAAATTAATACATTTAAGTTGATTTTCCAATTGATTTCCGCATAATTTAATTCGACCGTGGTCTACTCAATAGGCTCTAATTCATAAACTATTAAACTTATCATTATATGGAAAGTTCCATAATGTAGATACAGACTATATCTAAAATTTAATATTGTTGAATCATACAATAACCCGCTTTTAAATCATAATAAAAGCTTTTGAATTTACCGACCAAGTTCGTTGTTAACTTTTGCATGTTTGCCGTGAACAACATTAAATATAACACGTCATTGTAGCCATTCTATGATAGCTATCAAAATTCCAAATACATAGTGAGAAAGGTCTGACTGCGTAAGCCATTTCGGCAGCATACTATGTGCATCTAACTTCAATGGTCCGCAAATGCGAATCATATCGGTGGAACACTGTAAAAACGAAGAAAATCACAGCCGTAAATAAACAATATTTGTTTATAAGATGGCGGTTAAAGCTACAATTTTGAAACTGTTGTCGAGTGTTGGTACTATTAATGTGGACTTACATACAAAAATTTATGTATATCGGTGTGATGGTTTTAATTTAATTAAATAAATAACAAAACAAGTGTTTCAGTTGTTAATTTTTTGTAGGTTGGCATCTTACGTCATTGTAGCCATTCTATGAGAGCTATCGAAATTCCAAATAATAATGCATTGGAATTGTTACAAGCGCTATGTTTGATGTATACAATGTGCATCTAACTGCAATAGTCCGCAAATGCGAATCATATCGGTGGAACACTGTAAAAATGAAGAAAGAACTGTCAAAAATAAACAATGCTTTTTTATAACATGGCGGATGAACTTACAATTTTGAAACTATTGTCAAATGTTGGTACCGTTGATGTGAATCTACAGGTGAAACATTATTTAAATCCGATTGTAAGTTTTCATTTAATTAATATCAGTAATTAATTTTTTGTAGGTTGGCATCTTGACGAATTTTGCTGGTTATGTTAACAGCATCGAGTTTAGTAGTCACAAATGTTGACAGAAAATGTCAGCCAAATACGTCAAGCCGTTTGACCTGTGCGCGACGAACAAAATGTAGCGCACATACAGACAGACAGACATACATACATACATACATACATACATACAGACATACAGACACACAGACAAAGCGCCGATCGAGTTGTATGGAGAGATTCACTCCGCTTCGCTACGCTCATCTAATCACGCCGTATCTTGGAATTTATTGACGTCATAGATTATTGTCACAAATACACACCTACATCTAGTTGCATCTCGCTCTCTGCCTCCGGTATGTATTGTAGTGATACTATCAGCGCGTCTGTTGGCAGGCGTAGTCAAGGCGCTCATTCCAAGCACACACAAGTGTGTCTCCGTTCCAATAGGCCACGTGGAGCAACCGTCTCTTCTGAGAATGTTATAACTCACATTGCTCGTCACGCGTACGCACAAGTCTACACATCACGCGTGCACGCATCAGTTGGAGGCGCTAATGAATATACCAGTAGGGGGTAAATGGGGATACTGGAACAGTGGTGGATCTCGCTTTAACATTGTAGTCCCATAAGAGATCCACCACCGTGGTGGTGGATCTCATGGTGGATCTCGTGACCTACTTTCACTACCTCAACATACCTAACCTAACCTAACACAGCTATAGGACTATACCAAACCTAATCTTAACCTAAACTAGCCCTGCCAAAGGGCATAACCACCAATTTTCAACCAATGCACCTATCCAGCCCTAAGAGTAAATAAGCTCATCTAGCCTAACAAAAAGACCTTACCTAACCCAACCTTCCTAATGGAATCATAACTAACCCACCCTTTTCCCGCCAAAGGGCCTAACCGTCACTTTACAACCAATGGACCTATCCACCCCGTAACAGCCAAATATCCCAATTTTACCTAACCAAATGATCTAACCTCCACATACCCTTTTCGAAGAAACCTAACCTAATCCGTCCCTTTTTCACCAAAGGGCCTAACCACCACTTTAGAATCAATAAGCTTATCCACTCCCTTACACCCAAAAACCCGATCTAACCTAACCAAAAGACCTAACCTAACCTAACCTTACTATAGGAACCATACCTAACCCACCTCTATTCCACCAAAGGACCTAACCACTACTTTATAACCAATGAACTCATTCCACCTCTAAGAGCTAAAGAACTCCATCCTACCTAACCAAAGGTCCTAACACTCACCTAGTCTTACTCCATGAACCATGCATGACCATCCCGTTCCTGTCAAAGGGTATTCAGTTTTTGAGTTATATTATACTTAAATGTGTATTCTAGTATTCTACACATTCTAGTTCTAGTTCTAATACAACATACATTATATAGATAATACCTGAAAATTCTTCAAGGAAGGTACAAGGGAAATGTATCTCTGCTTATAATGTACTAATAGGAAACGAGTTTATTAAATGAAAAGGCTAGTTTATCAAGTTTACATTGTTTATTTAAAAAAAAAAATCTCCCCAGAATATTTCACTTGATAAAGTAATATACTTTCACAACATCGTAACCTAGCATTCATAATTCGTAGACTAGTTTTAGAGTTTTGTTAACGGTTCTATTTATAGACCTAAGAATGTGGTGGATCTCAACAGAGTATTACACTTGATAAAGTAATATACTTCTCTAACATTCATATCCATTGGAATAACTTTATGGTTTTACTAAGGGTTCTATTTATAAATCTGAGGCGGTGGTGGATCTCACTATATCATTGTTTACTACAATATCATCTCAATAACAATATCAATGAGCATTTAAAAATGATTATACAACATAGGCTACATCCACTGTGTAAACATACTTGATACAGTTATATTCATACAATTTAGGTTATGGATGATAAAATAAGGATAATTTAGGAGTGAAAAAAGAATTATCATATTACAATATTATTTCAAAAAAACTATTTATTTTCCCAAAACCATACATTTTTTAAACAATTATATTTATAGACATTCTATAGTACAGTGTTCTTCAAGTGTTCTTAATTCTAATATGTCCATACGCAAGAGTTTGAACACCATCTTCTAATAAATATCGCTTATCATCAGCAGGTGAGAGAGCAATCTTCCTCTGTTTAACACTATAAACTTCATGTTTATATTGTCTTATGGTATACATTTCCTCACTTATAATTTTGCTATTCAGCAAACATTTCTTGTAATGATCATGTTTTATTTTATTTTTAAGGGTTTGTTTCACTACACCTTTTGCAACTTTCTTCTCTTCCCCAGTTGCTTTCAATAGAGAATACATTTTCGGTCTCAAACCAATAAACTCTTTTATCAAACTTCCTCCCATTTCATCCTTCATCTTACCAAGAGATTTATTATTTTGCATATCGAATAGATCATGATTTTGTGGATAATTGGAAGTATCGAATAGATGAGCATGTTCTCTCACATCATTATACACATCTTCAGTTTCTATTTCATAACATAATGAATCAGTATCAGTGAACAGAAGACATGCGTTGTCCCCAAATTTTTCATTTATAAAAGAATAATGGAAGTCGTACATGAATGTTTTGCTTAGTTCCAAGATAGAGAACCCAGCGTATATCGGTCTGTTCAACAAGAGCGTTTTCTTTATGGATTTAATTGCTACTAGATTATTCGCAAATATAGTAAACCCCTCAAAGGTTGGTGACGCAATTAATTTCTTTGCTTTCTTATCAGTGGTAACTAAATCAACATTAACCCTCTTCCTAAGACATTCTAAAGATTTTCCATAGATAGCATTGTTCATCAATTTATAGAAATTTTTTTCAAATTCGTTTTTTGCATGTTTCCTCTTTTCGGTATTTAAGTCAATAAAAGGTTTCAACCACTTACTTTGATTGAATTCAATAACCCGATGGATTTTCGTCAATCTCATTCCATATGTTATGTACTGCTTCAGATTCTTGTAGTGAATAACATAGTTTTCTTTGTTCTTTAGATTTGGAACTAGCTTTTTAATTTTGCCAGTAGTCTTAATATCTAATTTTGAATTTAAAGCTTGTGAAAATGGAGACAACAATTCATTCTTGATTTCCATTCGTTCTGGTGCGAGGGGGTAACAGTTATGTGTTTCATGTAAGTTTTCGGGATACTCCAAGTCCACTTCTAGAATATACCCCTTACCATTTTCATCGTGCACATTTTCCACATCGAGTAATTCAATTTCGTTTTTATCTAACCAACGAAAACCACTGATAGGGAGATTCTCAACCATTGACGTTCCATAGAGATTGTTGCAATCCCAATACATTATGTATTTACTTTCCTCGTTTTGTTTATAATCATCCATATACTTGTTGTTAGCAACTGAGAATCTTTTTGTTATCATTGATACTCCTCCACGTATACCACTCTCTATAAAAATGTGCATGTCGATGTCAGTTAACAATTCGAGCTTCACCCCTGTTGTTTTTAGACAAGCTTGCCATGCAAAACCTGGTGCGGTATATAAGTGAGCCGGATCAATTTCATAATCTTCTAAGGCTAATGTTCTAAAATTTTCGAAAACATCAGCCAACAACAAAACATCAGTCTGTACGTATAGGTCATGGTATTCTCCCATGGTTTTGATTTCAAAGGCATCCCACACTCTTAGTGCATGCTCATAGTCTTCAACTGATACACTGCTTTGAGCCAAAGTACTATTAAAAGCTTCTATAGGCGGTAAAAAAGTGTCATTCATTTTAGCATCAGAATCCATATACTCGTAAGGGAATACACCTTTTCTCAAAAGCAAAGACACTCGCTCATCATTAAAGTTTTGTTTCATGATCATAAAACGTTGAATGTTATCAGACACCTTTAAATTTTCTACCAATTGTTCCAAGGATGCGTTCAGAAACTGAAACGAGTCAATAAACTGCAAGCTACCAAGAGAAAAGGAAATATACTTTTCCATGTTGTTAGGTATGCAAGTAATTTTTTTGTTTTCTATTTTACCCATTCCTTGCATGATTAAATGTGAATCATAGTTTCGCAAATTATGGAAAATCACAGGAATCTTGTTAGAGAATTTATAATTCAAATTACAAGAGTTATGGGCGGCACCTCTGAATTTACCTGTCATATGACAGTGATCTCTTACTCGATCATTGTACATTGACTTTTTACATATATGACAACATTCTGAAGTTTGAAAAATAGTCTCCTCGTCAGAACTCATCTCCATTGGTACAACACATTTCTTTACACCACTTAATTGGTTTTCTTCATTTAACATGAAATCTAAAAATGTATCTACTACATTTTCTCCTCTATACACGGTAGGTTGTTTTACGCACTTTCCCTCTGAATCAACAACAACATACGCAAAGCCCGACGGAACATGATGAGCGATTTCAGTAGTATGTGAAATGTTTGGATCTTGTTCACACCCCTCTATTGGTTTTACAAAACACTCAAAATCAGCGTAAATAACAAAGGGCACTTTCAACGCAAGGTGATGATTTTTAAATTCCATCCACTTAGTCTCTTCAGTAGGCATGGAAATTTTTTGAGGCTCGTTTACAGCACACCGCGGTTCATGATCATCGAGTAAATGTTTAGATGAGAAACGATGTAGACAATAATGACAGTAAAATGATTTACATTTGTGCTTAGTTAGAGAACTCATTAAACGATTTAAGTTTTTAATTAGAGAATAATGTTTTTTCTCGCCCTCAATGATATAAAGTAAATCAACATGTCTTTCACAACATTGTTTTGTAATTCGCAGCGGAAAAACTTCTTTTTCATAGCCATATACATTAACGGAGATATTGTTCTGTTTTTCGAATTTATCAATATGTTTCACTGATACTGGATATGTAATCCCAGTCATGTTAAACTCATCCTCCCATTTGATATATTGTTGAACACGGTGTTGATTATCACTCACAGGATGAATCGCAGCTAGAACAGACCACAGAAAGCAACGCTCGTCTTCATTTTGAATGTTGATTATAGCTTTTTTGTTTCCAAGTTCACTTGGGAGAGTAATGTAACTCGAACCTGCGAGCGGAACGTACTGACAGATTTTTAATTCAAGATATTCTACTGCTTCTTCGTTCCACCCACTTCCATCGCGTTGAAACTCCCAGCTTCTTCTCGTTAACACCTCCATCACCTCACTCACTTGATCATTAATTTCATGTTCTCCTAACAGTAGACAACATTTACTTCTTAGACAGGGTGTCGATGTTACAGTTTCACCCTCACTATCAGTACGGCTAAATCTCACTAACATCGCTATATACCACTTTATACCCTTCATTTCATGCAGTTCCTCGGATAGTTTAAGTTTAATAGTTTCGGTTAAGCTATCCTTAAATGTTAAGTGATTCATCTCATTGTTTTTGTTTTTAAATTTATAACTCTTCACAGTATTGTTCAATACACTATTAAATTCACAAGGGTCATCACACGCTTTATCTTGCTCAATCACTACTTCTTCTTCTGCTTCTTCTTCTTCTACACCAGTTGACATTTTATTGCAAGATGTCTTCATATGTCTCTTTAACGCGTCTTTTCGTGAAAATGTCTTAAGACAGGATGGACACTCCATTTCTAACTTTAGATGGGTCTTCATATGACGTTCCAACGCATCACCTCGCTTAAATACAGAAGCGCAAAGATCACACTTCCGCAACAACAGTGAAGTAGAATGGTCATTTCGACGATGTCGATTTAGATTAGTCTTTTGAGGGAAGACTTTCTCGCAGTCAACACACTCGAATCTCTCAGAAGGCATTTTAAGCAAACTGAAACCAAAATAAATATACATATATAGCTTAGACCCTATCTGTTAGAATTCCATCCATTCAGTCTCTTCCGTAGACAATAATGGCAGTAAAATGATATAACATCAACATACATAATAATAATAACCATAATAACCATTATCATAATAATTACAACAACAATAATAATAATAATAATAATAATAATAATAATAATAATAATAATAATAATAATAATTGTATTCTTGTTGTTTATTTTCATTGTTATTGCATATAATTAATCATATCATATTGTTATGTTTGTTCATAATGAATTATGTTTCACAATATAAATTAAAAAAGTATAAAGAATAATATTAAATGTAATCGTTATTAATATTATTATATTTAAATGTTACGTTTAAATAAATAAACTTACTTTCAAAGTATAAATCTATTCATTAATTTAAAACTTATGAAAATCGAACTTTGAACTTTTATTTATTTTTATTATTTTTTACGAAAACCGGAAATCTTAATAGCTCCGTCAATGACGATAGCTCAATGACTAATGAGTAAGAAGATTGTGCTCATTACTTATATAGGGCAGATATCTTATTTCAATTAAATTCCGTAAACACACGAAGGTACCCGAAGTTTGCCGAATATGCCTCTTGTGATATTGAATAAAAAAAACTAATAAGTTGCTTGGCCTACTGAAAAGTAATAATGTTATGATTGTACAATCACGTACCAAGTATCATGTTTTAGCGAGGTGAGAACAAGAATGAACTTGTTTCATTGTGTGCTAGCAGAAGACTGCGGCAGCAAAGTGAGTGAAAGTGAATGATTCATCTCAAAACCTGAAGGACAAAGACCAAACCGCTACTACCTGTTTCAATAATATTATGTTAAGACAGTGGGTTAATGTTAGGTTATATGTCAGACTAGTTATTCCATCTATGTAGATTTGTTATGAAAATCCTAGAAGATTAGGTTATGTTAGGATATGTTGGTTTATGTTAGATTAGTTTAGGTTAGGTTAGGTTAGGTTAGGCTGATCTAACCAAACGAAAAAGTATAAAATAACAAGTAGAAATGAAGTATATATAGCTTATCTGTGAGAAATCCATCCATTCACTCTCTTCCGTAGACAATAATGCTAGTAAAATGATATACCATTATGATACATAATAATAACCATAATAACCATAATACTAATAATTACAATAATTTTTTTTATTTATTCATTTTTTTAAATTTATTTGTAATGAGCACATACTACCAAAATTGCTTCATATCCATAAAACCTTATAGAAGACTTGTCTGTGGGTTAGACAAAAAAAACATATTTACTTCTCGGTAATGTGCAATTAACATAACTAACAAAAATAATTCCATTTCACAAAAGCACACAGATTCATTCATAATACCAAAACATAACATAACCAACACTGGAACATCCAACACAATACATATATTATTCTACATGTACAAAATATTATAGTGAAAGAGAATACAGACAATCACAATTGGCAATAACCAGGCTAAATCATATGTATAAAACAATAAGTATCTATTAGCATAGTAGTTGTAACAAATGCATTTTAATTTCTGTTTTTATAACTGAACATTTTTCTAAATGTTTTAAATTAGCAGGGATTTCATTGAATATCAAAGATGTTAATTAAAAAAGTGCCTTCTTTCCATATTTGTTATTAAATCTTGGTAAAGTAACATTTTCTTTTTTGGTTCCATCTAGTAACTCCAACAACATTTGCAGAAATTTCATATAGTCTATTGAAATAATATTTTAAAATAAAGCGATATTTATAAAGATAAGAAACAAACAATAGATTACAAAACTTAAAAATCGAAAATGTATTATTAGAAGCAAGTGAGCGGTATTTGACAAAGCAGGGTGTTATTGCTTTTAACATTAATTTTTGGAGTTTTAATATTAAGTTTACATACCGGGAGGAAGGCTTACCCCAAGCTAGTAAGCCATAAGAAATAATGGACTCAGCTATGGCAAGGTATACTGAACGTAAAAGCTTTAATAATAATAATAATAATAATAATAATAATAATAATAATACTAATAATAACCTTAAAGTAATAATAATAATAATAATAATAATAATAATAATAATAATAATAATAATAATAATAATAATAATAATAATAATAATAATAATAATAATAATAATAATAATAATAATAATAATAATAATAATAATAATAATGATGATACTAATAATATTCTTTTTGTTTATTTTCATTGTTATTGCATATAAATAATCATATCATGTTATAATTGTTCATAATGAATTATGTTTCACGTTATAAATAAAAAAAGTATAAAGAACAATATTTAATGTAATTGTCATAAATATTATTATATTTAGATGTTATGTTTATATTAATAAACTTACTTTCAAAATATAAATCTAGTCATTAATTTAAAACTTATGAAAATCAAACTTCGAAACTTTTATTTATTATTATTACTATTTACGAAAACCAGAAATCTTAATAGCTCCGTCGATGACGATAGCTCAATGACTAATGAGTAAGAAGACTGTGCTCAGTACTTATATAGGGCAGGTTTCTTATTTCAACTAAATTCCGTAAACACACGAAGGTTCCCGAAGTTTGCCGAATATGCCTCTTGTGATATTGAATAAAATGACTAATAAGCTGCTTGGCCTACCGAAAAGTGATAATGTTATGATTGTACAATTACGTACCAAGTATCATGTTACAGCGAGGTGAGAACAAGAATGAACTTGTTTCATCGTGTGTTAGCGGAAGACTGCGGCAGCAACGTGAGTGAAAGTGAATGATCCATGTCAAAACCTGAAGGACAAAGACCAAACCTCTACTACCTGTTTCAATAATATTATGTTAAGACACTGGGTTAATGTTAGGTTATATGTCAGGCTAGTAATTCCACCTATGTCGATTTGTTATGAAAATCCTAAGAGATTAGATTATGTTAGGATATGTTAGTTTAGGTTAGGTTAGGTTAGGTTAGATTGATCAAACCAAACAAAAAAAAATATAAAATAACATGAAGAAACTATAGTTTCTTAGGATCTGTTAGTTTAGGTTAGGTTAGCTTAGATCAATCTTACCTAACCTAACCTAACCTAAACTAACACATCCTAAGAAACTATAGTTTCTTCATGTTATTTTATATTTTTTTTTGTTTGGTTTGATCAATCTAACCTAACCTAACCTAACCTAAACTAACATATCCTAACATAATCTAATCTCTTAGGATTTTCATAACAAATCGACATAGGTGGAATTACTAGCCTGACATATAACCTAACATTAACCCAGTGTCTTAACATAATATTATTGAAACAGGTAGTAGAGGTTTGGTCTTTGTCCTTCAGGTTTTGACATGGATCATTCACTTTCACTCACGTTGCTGCCGCAGTCTTCCGCTAACACACGATGAAACAAGTTCATTCTTGTTCTCACCTCGCTGTAACATGATACTTGGTACGTAATTGTACAATCATAACATTATCACTTTTCGGTAGGCCAAGCAGCTTATTAGTCATTTTATTCAATATCACAAGAGGCATATTCGGCAAACTTCGGGAACCTTCGTGTGTTTACGGAATTTAGTTGAAATAAGAAACCTGCCCTATATAAGTACTGAGCACAGTCTTCTTACTCATTAGTCATTGAGCTATCGTCATCGACGGAGCTATTAAGATTTCTGGTTTTCGTAAATAGTAATAATAATAAATAAAAGTTTCGAAGTTTGATTTTCATAAGTTTTAAATTAATGACTAGATTTATATTTTGAAAGTAAGTTTATTAATATAAACATAACATCTAAATATAATAATATTTATGACAATTACATTAAATATTGTTCTTTATACTTTTTTTATTTATAACGTGAAACATAATTCATTATGAACAATTATAACATGATATGATTATTTATATGCAATAACAATGAAAATAAACAAAAAGAATATTATTAGTATCATCATTATTATTATTATTATTATTATTATTATTATTATTATTATTATTATTATTATTATTATTATTATTATTATTATTATTATTATTATTATTATTATTATTATTATTATTATTATTATTATTATTATTATTATTATTATTACTTTAAGGTTATTATTAGTATTATTATTATTATTATTATTATTATTATTATTATTAAAGCTTTTACGTTCAGTATACCTTGCCATAGCTGAGTCCATTATTTCTTATGGCTTACTAGCTTGGGGTAAGCCTTCCTCCCGGTATGTAAACTTAATATTAAAACTCCAAAAATTAATGTTAAAAGCAATAACACCCTGCTTTGTCAAATACCGCTCACTTGCTTCTAATAATACATTTTCGATTTTTAAGTTTTGTAATCTATTGTTTGTTTCTTATCTTTATAAATATCGCTTTATTTTAAAATATTATTTCAATAGACTATATGAAATTTCTGCAAATGTTGTTGGAGTTACTAGATGGAACCAAAAAAGAAAATGTTACTTTACCAAGATTTAATAACAAATATGGAAAGAAGGCACTTTTTTAATTAACATCTTTGATATTCAATGAAATCCCTGCTAATTTAAAACATTTAGAAAAATGTTCAGTTATAAAAACAGAAATTAAAATGCATTTGTTACAACTACTATGCTAATAGATACTTATTGTTTTATACATATGATTTAGCCTGGTTATTGCCAATTGTGATTGTCTGTATTCTCTTTCACTATAATATTTTGTACATGTAGAATAATATATGTATTGTGTTGGATGTTCCAGTGTTGGTTATGTTATGTTTTGGTATTATGAATGAATCTGTGTGCTTTTGTGAAATGGAATTATTTTTGTTAGTTATGTTAATTGCACATTACCGAGAAGTAAATATGTTTTTTTTGTCTAACCCACAGACAAGTCTTCTATAAGGTTTTATGGATATGAAGCAATTTTGGTAGTATGTGCTCATTACAAATAAATTTAAAAAAATGAATAAATAAAAAAAATTATTGTAATTATTAGTATTATGGTTATTATGGTTATTATTATGTATCATAATGGTATATCATTTTACTAGCATTATTGTCTACGGAAGAGAGTGAATGGATGGATTTCTCACAGATAAGCTATATATACTTCATTTCTACTTGTTATTTTATACTTTTTCGTTTGGTTAGATCAGCCTAACCTAACCTAACCTAACCTAAACTAATCTAACATAAACCAACATATCCTAACATAACCTAATCTTCTAGGATTTTCATAACAAATCTACATAGATGGAATAACTAGTCTGACATATAACCTAACATTAACCCACTGTCTTAACATAATATTATTGAAACAGGTAGTAGCGGTTTGGTCTTTGTCCTTCAGGTTTTGAGATGAATCATTCACTTTCACTCACTTTGCTGCCGCAGTCTTCTGCTAGCACACAATGAAACAAGTTCATTCTTGTTCTCACCTCGCTAAAACATGATACTTGGTACGTGATTGTACAATCATAACATTATTACTTTTCAGTAGGCCAAGCAACTTATTAGTTTTTTTTATTCAATATCACAAGAGGCATATTCGGCAAACTTCGGGTACCTTCGTGTGTTTACGGAATTTAATTGAAATAAGATATCTGCCCTATATAAGTAATGAGCACAATCTTCTTACTCATTAGTCATTGAGCTATCGTCATTGACGGAGCTATTAAGATTTCCGGTTTTCGTAAAAAATAATAAAAATAAATAAAAGTTCAAAGTTCGATTTTCATAAGTTTTAAATTAATGAATAGATTTATACTTTGAAAGTAAGTTTATTTATTTAAACGTAACATTTAAATATAATAATATTAATAACGATTACATTTAATATTATTCTTTATACTTTTTTAATTTATATTGTGAAACATAATTCATTATGAACAAACATAACAATATGATATGATTAATTATATGCAATAACAATGAAAATAAACAACAAGAATACAATTATTATTATTATTATTATTATTATTATTATTATTATTATTATTATTATTATTATTGTTGTTGTAATTATTATGATAATGGTTATTATGGTTATTATTATTATGTATGTTGATGTTATATCATTTTACTGCCATTATTGTCTACGGAAGAGACTGAATGGATGGAATTCTAACAGATAGGGTCTAAGCTATATATGTATATTTATTTTGGTTTCAGTTTGCTTAAAATGCCTTCTGAGAGATTCGAGTGTGTTGACTGCGAGAAAGTCTTCCCTCAAAAGACTAATCTAAATCGACATCGTCGAAATGACCATTCTACTTCACTGTTGTTGCGGAAGTGTGATCTTTGCGCTTCTGTATTTAAGCGAGGTGATGCGTTGGAACGTCATATGAAGACCCATCTAAAGTTAGAAATGGAGTGTCCATCCTGTCTTAAGACATTTTCACGAAAAGACGCGTTAAAGAGACATATGAAGACATCTTGCAATAAAATGTCAACTGGTGTAGAAGAAGAAGAAGCAGAAGAAGAAGTAGTGATTGAGCAAGATAAAGCGTGTGATGACCCTTGTGAATTTAATAGTGTATTGAACAATACTGTGAAGAGTTATAAATTTAAAAACAAAAACAATGAGATGAATCACTTAACATTTAAGGATAGCTTAACCGAAACTATTAAACTTAAACTATCCGAGGAACTGCATGAAATGAAGGGTATAAAGTGGTATATAGCGATGTTAGTGAGATTTAGCCGTACTGATAGTGAGGGTGAAACTGTAACATCGACACCCTGTCTAAGAAGTAAATGTTGTCTACTGTTAGGAGAACATGAAATTAATGATCAAGTGAGTGAGGTGATGGAGGTGTTAACGAGAAGAAGCTGGGAGTTTCAACGCGATGGAAGTGGGTGGAACGAAGAAGCAGTAGAATATCTTGAATTAAAAATCTGTCAGTACGTTCCGCTCGCAGGTTCGAGTTACATTACTCTCCCAAGTGAACTTGGAAACAAAAAAGCTATAATCAACATTCAAAATGAAGACGAGCGTTGCTTTCTGTGGTCTGTTCTAGCTGCGATTCATCCTGTGAGTGATAATCAACACCGTGTTCAACAATATATCAAATGGGAGGATGAGTTTAACATGACTGGGATTACATATCCAGTATCAGTGAAACATATTGATAAATTCGAAAAACAGAACAATATCTCCGTTAATGTATATGGCTATGAAAAAGAAGTTTTTCCGCTGCGAATTACAAAACAATGTTGTGAAAGACATGTTGATTTACTTTATATCATTGAGGGCGAGAAAAAACATTATTCTCTAATTAAAAACTTAAATCGTTTAATGAGTTCTCTAACTAAGCACAAATGTAAATCATTTTACTGTCATTATTGTCTACATCGTTTCTCATCTAAACATTTACTCGATGATCATGAACCGCGGTGTGCTGTAAACGAGCCTCAAAAAATTTCCATGCCTACTGAAGAGACTAAGTGGATGGAATTTAAAAATCATCACCTTGCGTTGAAAGTGCCCTTTGTTATTTACGCTGATTTTGAGTGTTTTGTAAAACCAATAGAGGGGTGTGAACAAGATCCAAACATTTCACATACTACTGAAATCGCTCATCATGTTCCGTCGGGCTTTGCGTATGTTGTTGTTGATTCAGAGGGAAAGTGCGTAAAACAACCTACCGTGTATAGAGGAGAAAATGTAGTAGATACATTTTTAGATTTCATGTTAAATGAAGAAAACCAATTAAGTGGTGTAAAGAAATGTGTTGTACCAATGGAGATGAGTTCTGACGAGGAGACTATTTTTCAAACTTCAGAATGTTGTCATATATGTAAAAAGTCAATGTACAATGATCGAGTAAGAGATCACTGTCATATGACAGGTAAATTCAGAGGTGCCGCCCATAACTCTTGTAATTTGAATTATAAATTCTCTAACAAGATTCCTGTGATTTTCCATAATTTGCGAAACTATGATTCACATTTAATCATGCAAGGAATGGGTAAAATAGAAAACAAAAAAATTACTTGCATACCTAACAACATGGAAAAGTATATTTCCTTTTCTCTTGGTAGCTTGCAGTTTATTGACTCGTTTCAGTTTCTCAACGCATCCTTGGAACAATTGGTAGAAAATTTAAAGGTGTCTGATAACATTCAACGTTTTATGATCATGAAACAAAACTTTAATGATGAGCGAGTGTCTTTGCTTTTGAGAAAAGGTGTATTCCCTTACGAGTATATGGATTCTGATGCTAAAATGAATGACACTTTTTTACCGCCTATAGAAGCTTTTAATAGTACTTTGGCTCAAAGCAGTGTATCAGTTGAAGACTATGAGCATGCACTAAGAGTGTGGGATGCCTTTGAAATCAAAACCATGGGAGAATACCATGACCTATACGTACAGACTGATGTTTTGTTGTTGGCTGATGTTTTCGAAAATTTTAGAACATTAGCCTTAGAAGATTATGAAATTGATCCGGCTCACTTATATACCGCACCAGGTTTTGCATGGCAAGCTTGTCTAAAAACAACAGGGGTGAAGCTCGAATTGTTAACTGACATCGACATGCACATTTTTATAGAGAGTGGTATACGTGGAGGAGTATCAATGATAACAAAAAGATTCTCAGTTGCTAACAACAAGTATATGGATGATTATAAACAAAACGAGGAAAGTAAATACATAATGTATTGGGATTGCAACAATCTCTATGGAACGTCAATGGTTGAGAATCTCCCTATCAGTGGTTTTCGTTGGTTAGATAAAAACGAAATTGAATTACTCGATGTGGAAAATGTGCACGATGAAAATGGTAAGGGGTATATTCTAGAAGTGGACTTGGAGTATCCCGAAAACTTACATGAAACACATAACTGTTACCCCCTCGCACCAGAACGAATGGAAATCAAGAATGAATTGTTGTCTCCATTTTCACAAGCTTTAAATTCAAAATTAGATATTAAGACTACTGGCAAAATTAAAAAGCTAGTTCCAAATCTAAAGAACAAAGAAAACTATGTTATTCACTACAAGAATCTGAAGCAGTACATAACATATGGAATGAGATTGACGAAAATCCATCGGGTTATTGAATTCAATCAAAGTAAGTGGTTGAAACCTTTTATTGACTTAAATACCGAAAAGAGGAAACATGCAAAAAACGAATTTGAAAAAAATTTCTATAAATTGATGAACAATGCTATCTATGGAAAATCTTTAGAATGTCTTAGGAAGAGGGTTAATGTTGATTTAGTTACCACTGATAAGAAAGCAAAGAAATTAATTGCGTCACCAACCTTTGAGGGGTTTACTATATTTGCGAATAATCTAGTAGCAATTAAATCCATAAAGAAAACGCTCTTGTTGAACAGACCGATATACGCTGGGTTCTCTATCTTGGAACTAAGCAAAACATTCATGTACGACTTCCATTATTCTTTTATAAATGAAAAATTTGGGGACAACGCATGTCTTCTGTTCACTGATACTGATTCATTATGTTATGAAATAGAAACTGAAGATGTGTATAATGATGTGAGAGAACATGCTCATCTATTCGATACTTCCAATTATCCACAAAATCATGATCTATTCGATATGCAAAATAATAAATCTCTTGGTAAGATGAAGGATGAAATGGGAGGAAGTTTGATAAAAGAGTTTATTGGTTTGAGACCGAAAATGTATTCTCTATTGAAAGCAACTGGGGAAGAGAAGAAAGTTGCAAAAGGTGTAGTGAAACAAACCCTTAAAAATAAAATAAAACATGATCATTACAAGAAATGTTTGCTGAATAGCAAAATTATAAGTGAGGAAATGTATACCATAAGACAATATAAACATGAAGTTTATAGTGTTAAACAGAGGAAGATTGCTCTCTCACCTGCTGATGATAAGCGATATTTATTAGAAGATGGTGTTCAAACTCTTGCGTATGGACATATTAGAATTAAGAACACTTGAAGAACACTGTACTATAGAATGTCTATAAATATAATTGTTTAAAAAATGTATGGTTTTGGGAAAATAAATAGTTTTTTTGAAATAATATTGTAATATGATAATTCTTTTTTCACTCCTAAATTATCCTTATTTTATCATCCATAACCTAAATTGTATGAATATAACTGTATCAAGTATGTTTACACAGTGGATGTAGCCTATGTTGTATAATCATTTTTAAATGCTCATTGATATTGTTATTGAGATGATATTGTAGTAAACAATGATATAGTGAGATCCACCACCGCCTCAGATTTATAAATAGAACCCTTAGTAAAACCATAAAGTTATTCCAATGGATATGAATGTTAGAGAAGTATATTACTTTATCAAGTGTAATACTCTGTTGAGATCCACCACATTCTTAGGTCTATAAATAGAACCGTTAACAAAACTCTAAAACTAGTCTACGAATTATGAATGCTAGGTTACGATGTTGTGAAAGTATATTACTTTATCAAGTGAAATATTCTGGGGAGATTTTTTTTTTTAAATAAACAATGTAAACTTGATAAACTAGCCTTTTCATTTAATAAACTCGTTTCCTATTAGTACATTATAAGCAGAGATACATTTCCCTTGTACCTTCCTTGAAGAATTTTCAGGTATTATCTATATAATGTATGTTGTATTAGAACTAGAACTAGAATGTGTAGAATACTAGAATACACATTTAAGTATAATATAACTCAAAAACTGAATACCCTTTGACAGGAACGGGATGGTCATGCATGGTTCATGGAGTAAGACTAGGTGAGTGTTAGGACCTTTGGTTAGGTAGGATGGAGTTCTTTAGCTCTTAGAGGTGGAATGAGTTCATTGGTTATAAAGTAGTGGTTAGGTCCTTTGGTGGAATAGAGGTGGGTTAGGTATGGTTCCTATAGTAAGGTTAGGTTAGGTTAGGTCTTTTGGTTAGGTTAGATCGGGTTTTTGGGTGTAAGGGAGTGGATAAGCTTATTGATTCTAAAGTGGTGGTTAGGCCCTTTGGTGAAAAAGGGACGGATTAGGTTAGGTTTCTTCGAAAAGGGTATGTGGAGGTTAGATCATTTGGTTAGGTAAAATTGGGATATTTGGCTGTTACGGGGTGGATAGGTCCATTGGTTGTAAAGTGACGGTTAGGCCCTTTGGCGGGAAAAGGGTGGGTTAGTTATGATTCCATTAGGAAGGTTGGGTTAGGTAAGGTCTTTTTGTTAGGCTAGATGAGCTTATTTACTCTTAGGGCTGGATAGGTGCATTGGTTGAAAAGTGGTGGTTATGCCCTTTGGCAGGGCTAGTTTAGGTTAAGATTAGGTTTGGTATAGTCCTATAGCTGTGTTAGGTTAGGTTAGGTATGTTGAGGTAGTGAAAGTAGGTCACGAGATCCACCATGAGATCCACCACCACGGTGGTGGATCTCTTATGGGACTACAATGTTAAAGCGAGATCCACCACTGTTCCAGTATCCCCATTTACCCCCTACTTATACCTGTTGAATGTAATCGGCCGCACACAGTCAGTCTTATAACACGCTGAAGGTAATGACACCGTGCGCTGTCTCGTTGTGACGTCATGCCTAGTCTCAACTGCGCCTCAGTGGATACATTCAAATTGTGGACGCTTAATAAACGTCAGATGTGTAATTATACTGGAGGAAGGGAATGAAGTGTGCGGCTGCTGGGAAAGCAAGATGGCTATGGGCCAACGATCGTAACCAAGCTTGTCTCACTCAAATGCTGCATTTTGTACAGAGCATCTTCACCACCAGCGCGGTTTGTGAGTTGTTGATGACATTTATTGTCAAGGCGAGACTTGATATCTTACCTTTAAGTGGCTCGTCCTATAGTGGGACCGTGGCTTAGTTGAGAACAAGAAAATCGGTCGATCTTGGCATTTCACAAATGATGTAAACCCCCACTACCTGGCTAGCACAAACATAAGACGAAATCCTCGAATTCATTACCGGAAGCCATAACAGAAGTTCAACCATGCGCACAGTTCATGGAAACCCGACATCTAGTCAAATAATAGGCGTCCACACAACAAACAAACGATCACATTTGATTACTTTTTGACAGTTCGGACCCAACAAATTCAAATAATCTGCGGTCGCACTCGGAGTGTACAAACATCTTAAATAAATGCAGTGCAAAAAAATGCCCTGCGGCGTTCTCAGCTTTGCCTCGGGCAAACTTTAGTCCGTAAAACTGTGAGTAGAAACTACTTTCCTATATTTAGTATATTGGTTCTATAGGCACCCATCTATCCATTGAACTTTGAGCGTGGAAGCTTCTGCTCCATATTTCTAGCCTTAGTCTTACTCCATTTAACTGTGAGTGAGTGGAAGCTACTCGCGTATATGTCAACAGTCTCCGCGGGGCGAATAGATCGCGATAGTTTCCAGGCCACCGCTTCTAAGACGCGGCGGTTGTGATGTCAGCTTGCTTGATTCATGGCGTCGCACCTTCTGGGGTCGTATCTCCATACTGCTTGGCCCGACAACCCTAGCACGAGTATAGTGCATTGGCAAATGTGAATACAATCAGGCTGATTACCACATTGCAAGCCAAGGATTAAGGACAGTTTGACAAGTTTTACTAAAGAAAACACACAATTTTAAGGTATAGTCTAACACGCCTTTTCGTAAAATATATTTTGTCCGTTCATTATGGTCGTCAATGGTGGAAGTGGTTAGAGTAAAAACAAACGTGAAAATTTAAGATTTTCTGTTCGTATCTTCTTAACACAACTTTTAAATTTTAAATTGTGTATTAAATTAGATATTATCAGGGCCTACTGATAGCGATACGAAATATATGTCAAACTAATTACGTTTGCATTTAATCCGATAACTGAGATATTATTGGATTTTATCCAAACGTGATGGAGAGAATCCCTTATCGACTCTGTTTAACATTATTAACATGCCTAAGCAACCGTTTCCAATGGGCTGCGAGTCAACGTGCGAACGAAACGTCGTTGAATCTCGCCAGTCACTTGACAGTGTTGAGGATTGTGTGTATAAACTTTGTACCGTGACCAATACTAAGTTTCGTATCCCTGATTGCTTGGCTTGTCTCTATGTTTCAGGTAAGTTGCACACACGGGCATGCTAAGACTGGAAAACTGTGAGTACTGACTACCAAGTAACACCCACACAGCCACACTGCCGCTGCGGATTCAAACAGTACACTAGCCGACATAAGTAAATCAAGGGTGGAACACAACATGTCTTGACTCGAACCACCTCACCCTAATACGTTTTGGCTTGATCTAATTCAACGATCAGCCACTATAGCAGTAAAAAAAAAACGAGTTGTTGGAGTAAATTCACCTACCCTTGATTCAGTTATGTCGCCTACCGTACCACGTGCCTATGCAAGCTTATGTTATACTTGTAACGGCTGGAGTGACATGTTGTCGGGTGAATGTTCTTGGGATGAGTAGATTTAACCGAGATAAATTATTTTTTCTATCACGTTTTGGTTTTAGTACAAGTACGCGCGTATTTTGCAATAACCACTATGGTCGCGACGATACTTAGAAATAGTTTTCCCGACACTCAACGTTCTTGATTACCAGACAGGCAAATATTTGTGCAGCAGTATATAAAACGGTGACGGTGCTTTAACATTCCAAGCACGCCCGACACTCGCAATACGTGTTCGATCGTGATTGGTCTCAGTTGAGCGCGTTAATCGAATTAGTTGCGATTTAGCGGTATTGATTCACGGTACGTCTGCGGACCGAGCACCGAGCCTTGCGATACCCCCGACGTGACGTCACGATCACTCTTATGGAGAGGACAAGCAGAGGTTTCAAAACAGTGGACCGAGCACCGACCCCTGGAGCACAACGGGCCGGCGTGACGTCACAATGCTTGCTCCAGTGAACGTCATCGAAGCTGTATTGGTCTTGGCGAGTAAGCTTGACGTGGTTTGCACATTAATCACGTCAGCTTCGATCAATTACTAAACGTCTTGCCGTGCTAGACGTGAACTAATGTGCCGAGACAGAGTAGATTACATCGTACGACCGACGAAGCCAGGAGGCCAAGTCTTGAAACCTTGCGAATCAAGTCGCAATGCGAATCAACTCACTGTTTCCAAACCGCATGCGACTTGACTTCTACTAATGTCGTAGTCTTGAAATTAGGCTTGCGCCTGAAGTCGCTTGCGAGATCAAAACTTTGCGGGTTACTGATTTTTTGCGTTATCAAACTCCGCCCACAACAACTCAATAAATGACCAATGACAAAGCGCGTTACAACTTGCATCTTTCGATCCATCCAATAGTCGATGCGTGACGACTTGGTTTGTTGTTGTCGCTCTCGCTGTCATTGCCGTGCGTGTACAAATGTTCTCTTACCTCGTACAAATGTTCTCTAGGCCTCGGCCTCGGGAGAGAAGTTAGTATGAAAAGTTAGGTCTAGTGCATATCTAGGGCTGTAAGCCTTTTGGGTCTCTATATTATGGGGAGAATATTTCACGTAGAAGATAGGTCTAGGCCCCTAGGGAAAGCACAATTTCTATGTAGAATCTAGGCGTAGGCCTAGGCCTAGGCCTAGCTAGCTAGGCCATGTAAGGATCCGAGTAGGCCTATGTTTCATGATTGAAGTGCCTCACATACACACACACATTTTCTATGTAGGATTTAGGCGTAGACCTAGGCCTAGCTAGGCCATGTAAGGATCCGAGTAGGCCTAGCCTATGTTTCATGACTGGAGTGCCTCACACACACACACACACACATTTTCTATGTAGGATCTAGGCGTAGGCCTAGGCCTAGCTACGCCATGTAAGGATTCGAGTAGGCCTATGTTTCATGATTGGAGTGCCAAGGCCTATAACCCCCACACCCTATTTTGCTCATTTTGTATTAATGCAGCAATATTGTATTTATTAGGCCAAAATATTGAATTACGTTTGACTGTTATATATGAATGTGACTTGCCTTTGAAATTCGAGAGGGAGACTCAATGAACTCTGAAATTTCTTAGATTAAGTTTAAAACTAACTCTTTACTGAGTCTGAAATGTTTAGTAAATTTCGTGTCAGATAACGTATTAAATGGATTAATAACGGTGCGGAAACGTTCTTGTATGTTGTTTTCTGCTATTTCGGCCTCTTCAAGTTCGGCAATCGCATTTATTATTACAACATCCTCCATCTTCCTCCATCTCAAGTCGCAAATAACTGACAACTCGCAACGTTATAGCTCGTGGTTTGAAACGTAAAAAAAATTGCGAGTTAAGTCACCGCCCGATTCCCAAATTTGTCTCAAGACTACCGTTTTGATGTTTTTCTTGCGACTTGCGGGAATTTGCGACTTGAAACGGGTGGTGAGTTGAAACGTGAGTTTCAAGACTTGGCCTCCAGAGCGCGAACATCTAGGTGGCCGTGATGTATGGCTGTATTGTCGAACCTTTCTGTGTGGCCGTGATGTATCGGGTCGACCCACTCACTATACTTGACTGCTTCGGATCACTCGGACGCGTTTGGGTGGGGTGCTGAATAATCCGTTTCATGATCTGATCACATAGAAAGTGATCTGTTTGACGAATATGGTAAGTAGAAAAGCTTTTGAATTTAAATTTCGATGTTGTGCCCACTATACTTGACTGCTTCGGATCACTCGGACGCGTTTGGGTGGGGTGCTGAATAATCCGTTTCATGATCTGATCACATAGAAAGTGATCTGTTTGACGAATATGGTAAATAGAAAAGCTTGTGAATTTAAATTTCGATGTTGTGCTTGCTGTTTGGGCGCTTGGCTATACCAATTATCAAGATATACGTACATTTATAACAAAATTATTCAAATTTTATTGTTTAGATAAAACTAGTCAATGTCAATATTATCTCAATTTGTTTAATTTGACCAATACCTAAAACATTTGTAATAATTTTGTTTAGAATATCTGTAGGTCCTTCATAATGTACTATCTGCCCCGCATCGTTCCCAAATTTTGATATGAAATCTATTTTCAAAATAGGAACACAATTTTTTTGAATTCTCAATTATGTTATTAAGCCGAACACGCTTAAGCGTTTTATCGGAAAACGGAACTATGACCCGGGTATTGGAATCAGTTTATCATTGCTCAAGAAGCTACAACCGGGAATTATGTTAGCACTGTTCATTACAGACATACGCCACTTTACTACACTCTGATTGGTTCTACTGTTCCGGTAAGTAAGATCACGTGACTTGGGAGACCGTATGCCCGGTGAGTGCGCATTGAGCGATCATACCCAATTTACATATAATAGCTAGCTCAACTTCTTAAGTGCTGAAAATGTTATCTCCGTGATAAATTCTTTATGGTAATAGGGAATGAAGTTGCATGTGATTTTTATATTATTCTACTAGATTATGATCAACTGGTCTGAACACAAAAATATTTCCTTTCGATGCGGATTTTCATTTATGAAGTCGAGCTTAAAGTTTCACAGATATTTATGGCGAAAAAAACGAGGCATGACGTCACCATTCATATAACAGCAATCAACCAATCACATCTGTGCATATTTCTGAGGTCTTGGTGGCGGTGCCGGGTCGGTCCAACTCATGTCTTGCCCACATCTCAAGCGTGTATGAGTCCACTCGCATGCATGGATGACGGTTTTAGGTACTTGCCTTCGATGTTGCCCAGGGACTGCTACCTTATCGTGGTGCATGGGCAGGTTTGCTTGCTTTGGTGATATAGTTATACTGGCGGAAGCGTATGCTTCTGGTAGGCCCACCCTAGCCGGACAGGTCGAGGTGGAGAAGCCAGACGAAAGGCAGGTCACGTCCTCCCCTTTCCCTTTTCCTCCCCTTTACGTACTATCCCTTTCCCCACAACTTGTCCCTTTCGTCCAATCAGCCTCCGACTTCATACGATTTAGTTGTCGAGTACATCGTTAAACACCAAATAATAATTGTTTTCGATACTTTTTGACAATTTGGTATAATGATGTGTACATGTTATCGCGAAAAAGTAATTAACACCGTAATTTCGCATCCGAGTTGGCTCGTACACGCTCGAGAATTAGGCCCTAGACAGTTTTACTTGTGAGCTGCGTGGCAGGAGACCGGACTCGCTTCTCAGGCTGTAGCCAAGGGGTGTCTCCGTTATATCTGTTCCATCGGCGACGAAGGTTATTAACGCCATGTTTGTTATTGCTGCGCGGACAGACTGTTGGTCCGACCATGGACATGTCGGGGTTGACACGGTAAATCACGGCTCGAGTCCCGGCATGGGTATATGCTGACGTCGTTGCCTTTTGTCGTGTCGTGCCCGCGGGCTCGAATGTAGAGTGACGTCATAAAGAACCGGATGTCACGTGACAACATGGACAAACAGGTCGCAGGCCGGAAGTCGACCAGACTTGTTTGACAGTTCGCTTAGGCCTATATTCATTATCCTCTCTCATTTAATTAATATCGTCTCATTCCGGAGGTCGACTGTTCTTTCCCCGCCAAACGGAATACGTTTTACAAATAATTATCTGCGAGTATGCATACAACTGGTTTTTGTTCTTTTTCAAATGAAGGTTCAAATTTTGTTAATATGAAATGAGATACTTTCAATGACAGTTTGTAACATTGGCTCGTTTAGTCCCATCTACTAAACCATTACGAGAACATTTCAACCTACTTTCTGCAGAACTATAATTTCCTTCAATTCTATCTACCTCATCTCGCGGATATTTTATTTTCATTAGCGTCTTTGATGCGAGCGAAAACCCTGAAAACTCTGCCCTACTTCAGCTAAGCTCTGACATCGACAAAGAACTAAGCAGTGAGACGGTGGATAAATTACTAAAGTTTTTTTCTTAGATGGTTTTTAATCTTTCAGGCTATTGGTCGGTTGCAGTCGTGTCGTGAAGGATCTCTCGATAGGCCTCGACTTTTCGTATGCGACCCCGGGTATAATCGAAGACAACTTTCGCCCCTTCTGTTAAACGAAATGTCGCGCGTTAAAGTTCGCGACATCTTTGTGAAGAACAAACACGGGTTTATCGCAGCTAAATCTTAGGAATCCGCCTCGTTAGCCCAGCCTATCAATTACGCTCGTGCGACACTGTAATTGGGAAAGTTTCCTCCTTGTTTTTAAGCCATTATTTTTTACTATTTGATCGTAAGTAGGAGCGTACTTTTTACGTGGGGGAATTGACTTCTCCTATATCGGAGATTTTTACGTTCCTATTTCAAAGGTGTTGAATTCAGGCGTACTCAAGGGAGGGGACAGAGCCTCCGTGAATAATTTATCTGTTTATGTTCAATTTATTGCGATGACGGAAAACTAATGTAATGAGCAACTCGGTGGGAATAATAAAGAACACATCAATAATGTGTGAACGCATACACAAAGACGGAGCCGACTTGGCTTCGTTAGCTGCATGGTGGAATGTTTCTGCATGGTGGAATGTTTCTTGAACTTCAAAAGCAGTTTTCTCCTAACTCTTCAGAGAGATTTTAAACCGTCCGAATTGCCATCAGTGATTTATGCAATGATATCGCACTTGTCTTCAATCGGATCAAGTTACACCGAGCCTCATAATGATATAATTCTATCATCAACAAATATGACTGTCAAAAGCCCACCGATTAATATGATTAAGTAAATAATGATTTTGTTGTGTGGATGTTTGTTCCCCAAAACCAAGCGACAAAATTTGTAAAACAAAAATTACCACGTAGAGAAATTGTGAGTAAAAATTGTACAGCTCTCCCTTTTTAATACCACTCCCCCTCTTTTTAAATGTTCTCGGACTACAGTTTTTATTTAAAAAGTATGATTACTGAAAAATACTCCTCTTATACGGTAAGCTATAAATTAAGGTTCGTAAACTGTGCCAATGCCTTCATAAGTTTCTTCCTTATTTGTGTAGTTGCTATTGGCCAAATGTTATAATGTGTTGTGTTGTATTGGTGGATGCGGACCCGAGGAGACTTGAATGCTCCCAAGTTGGTTTGTCTCTCTGTACGCGTATAAGCAACGAGCTACTCTTCTTGCAACTTTAACACATTCCAGGTTATACCCGACGCAATCTTGGCTTTGTTATAATCTCCTTGCAACGCTGGCTTGCTCCGTGTTTGGTGGCAGTTTCTTTTCAAACGTTGAGTTAATTGCGTTATCACTGCAGGTTGGCTGCCTAATGAACCCGTAACTACGATCTGCCCCACTTCTCGGGACACAAAGCAGCTTTAGACCACTAAGCTGCAAGCTACTGTACGACCGACTTCGTCTCAGACTCCGTTGCAGAGATTATTGTCAATGACAGCACATGTGGTTGCGATAGAGTTACAATCACGCAACGTCATCCATGTCTTTTATCTGCTCGACACGAGAACCGACCAATCACAGCTCGTGTCCCTCACGAGAGGACCGCCAATCATAGCTCGTGATCTCAAACTGTGCTGTCCCGGCGAGAGAACCGACTAATCACAACTCGTGTCTCTCACACTGTGCTCTCCAGGCGAGAGAACCGACCAATCACAGCTCGTTTCTCTCACACTGTGCTCTCTGGGCAAGAGAACCGACCAATCACAGCTCGTGTCTCTCACATCGTGCTGACCCAGTAACGGAACCGACTAATTACAACTCGTGTCTCTCACACTGTGCTCTCCGGGCGAGAGAACCGACCAATCACAGCTCGTGTCTCTCACACTGTGCTCTCCGGGCGAGAGAACCGACCAATCACAACTCGTGTCTCTCACACCGTGCTGGCCCAGTGAGAGAACCGACCAATCACAGCTCGTGTCTCTCACACCGTGCTGGCCCAGTGAGAGAACCGACTAATTACATTTCGTGTCTCTCACACCGTGCTGGCCCAGTGAGAGAACCGACCAATCACAGCTCGTGTCTCTCACACCGTGCTGGCCCAGTGAGAGAACCGACCAATCACAGCACGTGTCTCACTGGACAATACGTATTTGAGGATACGGACACATCTCAGAGTTTGAATGAATGCTACACTGTAGTTTTCATGCCATAAATCTTGACGACTACCAAACTATTCGGTTATGAGACTTGTGGTGATAAACATGTTTCTATAAATAGTGTTACTTTAAACATAAATAGATGTCACATGTTACTTCTTTATACCCTTAGGATTGTATAAACAGCCTTTTTTAGTAGAGTTCATGGAAGAAGTGTTACATAAGCATGCACTACCACAACAAAACATACATGCAAAAAACGAAGGATAATATGTATCATCGATGTGAAAATATTTTTCCCCAATTGCATATGTGCATTTACAAGAATACTAACTATTAAAGTGTGTAACTTGTTTAGTGTAGGCCTGTATACACAGGGTTAAAAGCAGGTTGTCTAGCTTAAATGTATTATGCGTTATAGCCACTTGGATTTTTACCCTCAAGAACTCGTCCACCGAGTATAGTACGCTTTTCAACAGCGTTACTTAAGGTTATTTTTACATTAAGCCAAGCAATCAGAATGTGCTATTTGCGTTGGTATAGATTATTGACTAGTAAGAGGAGTTGGTTCGCACAGCAATGTGTTCGAGGCCGTACAAGAGAGCGACAATGACTATAGCACGCGCACGCTCGAGTTTTATGTGTGCGCATTTATTTCAGTCGCAAATTCAAGCATGAACGAACGGGTCTTCCAGTCCGCCGCACTCGCTGCACAGTCGCGTTAAGCCTGAAAAAACAAAAAAAAAACAATACACTTAGCCGACCGGGGAGCGTTTTGTGTGCAAATATTATTGTTTATGTAGTACTTCGCTCGAAGCGGAAACACGTAACCGCATACGCTCTGCAGGGTAGTAGGGTAATTCGTTTCGCATTAGTGCAGTTGTAACGTCTGGCAACACTGTGATTGCCATGTCTAGGTATTTATTAAATACTGCGACCTGTATACGGAGAAGAGAAGTAGCTATAGTCAATAGACATGTGACCACGGCTCGCGATGGCTCTTTACGACAATACAGTAATTGTAATAGCGCTGGTTCGCAAGAAACAAGAGCGAACGACAGCGGAAAATAAAACGATACGTCTGGCAACACCGTGATTGCCATCTGTATACAGACAAGAGAAGTAGCTATAGCCAGTAGTCACGTGACCACGGCTCGCGATGGCTCTTTACGACAATACAGTAATTGTAATAGCGCTGGTTCGCGAGAAACAAGAGCGAACGACTGGAAAATTAAACGATATTTAGCGAGATTCAACAGGACGTGGTGAAATGTTGTACCGTCAAACCACTGTGTGCTCATCTGTTCCCTACAACGCGCATCCTCATCTTGGTGGGGGTGTTGCATGCTGTAGCATCCCCTACAACGCGAACAAAACAGTTTGCTCCTTAGAAATATTCCTGCTTCCGGTACAGAAGCTTCAAGATTCGATTTCCGTTTCGAGGAGGTTTGACTTCTAAAATTGACGCTATAAGGTGCAAACGGTGACTTTGGAGCCGTCATGGCAACCAACTATACATAATAAATGGTAACATGTTCTTCACTGAAAAGCAGATTTTGTTGCTGATGTGGGCATATACAATAAATACGGAATTGTATTTATTTATATATTTATTTATTTATACGATATTACCCAAAGCTCTTCACAACGCACCAACCAATATTTCGTCTCATTTCGCCATCATCGAGAAGTATCGTGACATCGTCAGATCTAGATTCTTTTCTGTGTAGCTGAACGAGCTGAACCACAGCAGAATGAATTCAATGAGCGAATAGTAGTTTTGTTTTGTTGTACTCGTGTCACCTCTATCTATTGTTACTTTATGTTTTCCTTGTGTTTTTGTTATTGTTTAATTGTTTATTCTTTCAGTAGTTGTATTTGCCGTCCTCGCTTATAAAGTTATACATCAGTTTTATAGACGTGAAATAATGTAATAAATCAATCGATACTGGCGCTGACGCCCGAGGTGCCGATAGAGCCGACAAGATTTCACCTGTCACCCAATAACAACTGTATTCTGTCGTCGGATGGATGCAAGCAGAGTCCCTCGAGCCCGTCAGAGGGCGGGCGTCTTCGATAAGCTCAAGTTGGGGTTGTTGGCGGCCCATGCATCTTTAACGCCGCGTCCATTTCGGCCATGAATTGTTTAGACGTGTCCCTCGACCGCACATAAGTATAGACTCTGTATTGGACCCAGCAGCCCAAGCCCCAAACCCGCGGTTGATACAGTATTTTACTTGTCTAATTTATATATCTATATCTAAGTAGCCTAGGCTATTAAATTTGCACTAGTGAGACCTCGGTTCTGTTGCAAAATATATAGAATACTTAATTCACACTGATGTACATTTGGTAAGATAGAATACCACAGCTTACCCAGAATAGTTCCACAGAGATAAATAATGCTTTTTAAACAGTTCTATACGTCATTTTCGAAAATTAATTCCCAAATTCAACTTGTTGGCTGAGCGAATAGTAGTTAGCCTACCGAGCGAGGTAGCCCACCCCTTGGCCCTTGCCTTTGTAGCCAAAGTCTTGGTAGGTATGTGAACGAATTAGATTCGCTGTGCTGGTTGTGCTGTATGTCTCAGTCACCGGAACTATCGGACTATCTGATCATAACGCTGCAGGGACGCATATGTTTGCGAACAGTCAGCTATTTTTACAGCCTTGAAAGGTCATCCACAACGTCTTCGTCATCCACGTTGTCATCTTCGAAGAATAATAGAGTCGTCGCTATAAATGTGACACCCTTATGTTTGTCGAACAAATTCATGTCGAAAGTTTCTTAGTTATTTTGTTGAGTCGTCTTGTCCCGTAACAACCTGTCAACCTACATTATGGAAATATCGAGACCCTGTCTAGTTAATGGACGAGGCACGTAAGAAATACATTACCAACTTGGCGCAATCCCGGGAGGTTTAGCGACCTGATTCGCTTTCGCGAGCAGGAAACCCAATTACAGATTCCCCCAGAAAGTGGCAATTACATCTTGCAAGACTGACCGTGGTGGTAGCCACACTAGATCAGCAAGATTATGGAAATGTGTTTGTTTGTTGTACGGAACAGAGAGGCATCGAAATAGATTTCGTTTTCTTGCCCTGGAATAACTCGCTCACTTATCCGCCGGGTTTTGGGATCTCAAGATGCAAAGCCGTTAGAAACGCATTCATCTTCCGTGAGCTCTTTGGACGTGGCCCGAATGTTTCAACATTCAAATCCGGGCCGAGCGTCCGAGTAAATGATTTCCATTCATCGTTCTCGTGATGGTCGAACGGAGCGGAGCGCACAACGGTTCCAAGTAACGAATAGCTTCGATGATAACTTCTTCCTCTTGTAGAAGGCGTGAGGAGTGATGGCCTTGTCACAGGGGGCTGCGTGTGGGAAATGTCTAGAGGAGGGGGGTGGAACCCATGGGCTGTAGTATCGGGGGGGGGGGGGGGGGGGGGGCCATAGCTTCCCCTGCCCACACTGTCCACCTCGTCTACACTAAATAAAAAGTCCCAACTAGAACTATAGTCTCATATCGACCTCAGATCCTTACCTACCGGCCCTTTAAAGCAACCTATTAAAGGTGTAAAGGCAGTCTTGATCTAAGTGGAATGCACAAGCCTCATTAATCACATGATCATGTGTTAGTAGCTTGAGGTAACGAATCCGAGATCGTAAGTTGTCCCTAATAGGGCCGTTTCAAGTATGCTAGGAAGTAGGAACAGAGAAGTTGAAGTTGAAGTTGAAAGTTTTTATTGTTGTCAAACAGGTTATACAATACAATTCAAATATATAGTTAATTGGTTAATTAGGTTGGTACTATTGAACTCAGGCTATTTCGTATTTTTTGACAACTTTATCTTGGTCATTTAGGCTAAAATGACTCCGTCAATTGACTGCAATATGTAATTCTTCAAATGCTGTTTAGTCGAATATATTTTGTATACACACAGTAAAAGTCCTCCAGGAAGTATTCGTGTTATTGTAGAGCTAAGGATTTTGTTATAAATACTCCTAATATAAGTCAACACGTAAAATAAAATGTTTATTTACAAGTGTTACGCTATTTGCGTCGTAAGTGGTGTAGACCGTTCATCACGAAATACTCAAGCGGTTTGGTTGATACAAGTCACTTTCTAAAGTGAGCGAAAGTTAAACCGTTTCACGCTAGATCGATGTGTTTACCAACGTCATTGATTACACCGATTTAACCCCCTTAAACCGATTTAATTGGCCCGGTTTAACTCGAGTGATAAAACGTAGTGGGTAACACTACACACAACCCGCTAAATATTTTCTCCGGGTAACCACCAATCAATAGCGTGGTTTCCACGGAGGAAACTATAGTTAGTGCCGGACTAAATATTTAGTGGGCTCGCAATGTTCGACCACGCTAAATTAACGGTATTTTAATAGTATACGCTTCAAGATACTGATAAAATGATTCATAACGGCGATTTGTTATTTAAAAACTGAACAATATTGCATTGCTACGATTGTAATTTCTTTAATCAGCTCAGAAATGTATAGTTATTCAATTAAATGACAACCGTATTTATTTTTTTATTGTATTTATTTATTTATCTATACAGTTACAATGTTTGATAGTTTTACATTCATCGTTTCGCCGATACAAAACCAATCCGCCGGTTTGAATGACTTTTTCAATATTTAGAAGCATTCTCAAGATATCAATAAAGTAGCGAGATTTTCTTTTTGTATCGGTATTCCATTATTAAACACAATGTTAGACGATTGTGAAGTCTGTCACTCACAGAAGCGTTAATATTTCCTTGGTGTACATGGAAACAAGGGCACGCAAAACAGCAGAATAAACATAAAAACAAGAAGCGCGTGTGCTGCTGCTGCACGTCAGTCTCGCGAACCTACTGACAGCCGCCCCCTGTACTACTTCATCACTCAGCGCGCTGGGAAGACCAACCTCTTTTACGCGCTGAGGATAGAATAACGCCTTCTGTTCCTTTACACGGTTTATTAAATTGTGAACGTATGTCTGTCTGATGCAATCTTTATTTATCACCCCTAAATAACTGAGCGTGAAGTACAACCCCATGTGCGACGCTTTGTCTGTATATCAACCCTAAATATCTGAGCGGGGCTATAAACCTTTTGTACAGCGTGTGAATGTTAGTGTAATAAATTTAGCGTAGGTATTTTAAACAGTTTAAACATCCTTTACTGCTTGACGGCGTTCACTACATTCCTAAATAAAACTAATTTACTAACAGCCCCACCCCACCTATCACGCTCAATGTTGCAGCCGACTGAACCTTGAAGTGAACTACGGCCCGGACGGATGCTTTCGTCACAGGCGAGTGGCTCGTAGCCAATCAGCGATCGGTATTTGCGCGGGGTTGTCTCGGGCGGTTCGCTGGTTGGCTACAAGTGCCTCGCCTGTGACGAAAGCATCTGTATGGTAGTATTGGGTCAAGTATATCATCTCCATACGGCACACGGGTGTTGGACCCTCGACACCTCTTTCGGCTCTTTAAAGAGAACAATTTGTGTATGGAGTCGACTAGTATTACTCAATTTATTTACAGATGAACATTGTTGTTGTTAGTTCGGGTTAGACATCAAAGTAATTTCAATTTTAAAAATAACTCATTTCAGCGAACTATCGGTACCGTAGTGTAAAGCAATTTTTAAAATTCAAAGGTTTATAGTGCCTTTTCGTGATCATATCCCATGAATGAAAATAAATTGAGAAATCAATATTATTTGTTTTCGCCAAGAGATCGTTATATTTTATGCTATGCTACAACACGGGTCGGGGCGGGGATCGGGGTATATACTATATATCCCCGTCTCACTCTATCTTTCGCCGAGCCGAGTCGAGCCGAGAATCGCGACTTCATTGTGATGAGGTAAAAGTGAATGCTATTGTTTCAAGAGTCTATTATGTCATTTGATATAACCACGAAAAGCACTATGAAATTTACTTTCAACTTTAAAAAATTACTTATTAGACTTATTTTACCGATATTGACGTTGCGTGAAAATTAAAAATTTAATTCAATTACATTACCTTTGTAACTCTAATTTTCTGAATTCTTCGTTACCTGAAGAAAAAAATGAAAAATAATATTTGACTCAATGATATTTCGTATTTTTAAATTATTCGTTAACTACAGAAAAAAAAATAGAAATAATATTTGACTCAATGAAATTTCGTATTTTTAACAAGACACATTTCGCTGCCGGATTCAGTCACACGACCTTTCTGGGCAACCGTTGACCCGACTCACGTATAGTAGTGACTCGAGCCCGTGGCCATCTCAATCCTGCCTCGTGGAATTAATGAATGAATTATTTAGTGATGAGCGACATACGCAACCGTTAGGAATACGACGTCGGCCTTTTAGTCGCATCTTACTCCGGACCACTTCTACGCCGGGCCCCGACAGGGGCGAACCTCGTGGAGGTAGGCAGTAAGTAGTAGAGATAGCTGTGCCCGGAACTAAGAGCTGGTTTTAAAAACTGCCAAATTGTGAACGCAATGCTGATGAGTTATCGCCTATCGGCAATAAATGTATTCGGTTCGATTGGAGCATTCAGCCCGCGTTATTTATTACTGATGGCCAACCCTAGATAACGAAATCTCGCAAAGAATATTAAAAATGTCCGATATACCGAATAAAGCAATCGCGCTCCCCCCCCCCCTCCTCCTCCATCCCTCGCCGCTGCAGCTTGCTGATAGTAGAGGGGCCGCCAAGTTTAGCCATTATAGCACGTAGAGATCGTTAGAACACGTTTGTGTTATCAATACTGGTGTTAAAATTATTTCATTCATCTCAATATCCCAATGAAGAACTTTAGAGAGTTGTAGGCCTATCCATGTCCTCCTTTGTAACAAACATTAGTATAAAGAATCTGAAAACCTGATCTAGCGATTCCCATCCAAGCATACTTGAGATCGTCAAGTTAGTCCCAATGGTTATATCTTTGGATGCAGCTGAACTGATCTCTCTGCACGAGGCAATGGACTAGAATGCCCACATTGGGGGCAACTGGACGGACCTGGTTGTAAAGCACAGCAGTTGGAGAAATAGATAAGCCAGCCGGTCAAGTTAGCCCCAATGGTTATATCTCTGGATACAGCTGAACTGAGCTCTCTGTCACGAGGCAATGGACTAGAATGCCCACATTGGGGGCAACTGGACGAACCCGCTTGTAAAGCACAGCAGTTGGAGAAATAGATAAGCCAGCTGGTCAAGTTAGTCCCAATGGTTATATCTCTGGATACAGCTGAACTGAGCTCTCTGTCACGAGGCAATGGACTAGAATGCCCACATTGGGGGCAACTGGACGGACCTGGTTGTAAAGCACAGCAGTTGGAGAAATAGATAAGCCAGCTGGTCAAGTTAGTCCCAATGGTTATATCTCTGGATACAGCTGAACTGAGCTCTCTGTCACGAGGCAATGGACTAGAATGCCCACATTGGGGGCAACTGGACGGACCTGGTTGTAAAGCACAGCAGTTGGAGAAATAGATAAGCCAGCTGGTCAAGTTAGCCCCAATGGTTATATCTCTGGATACAGCTGAACTGAGCTCTCTGTCACGAGGCAATGGACTAGAATGCCCACATTGGGGGCAACTGGACGGACCTGGTTGTAAAGCACAGCAGTTGGAGAAATAGATAAGCCAGCTGGTCAAGTTAGCCCCAATGGTTATATCTCTGGATACAGCTGAACTGAGCTCTCTGTCACGAGGCAATGGACTAGAATGCCCACATTGGGGGCAACTGGACGGACCTGGTTGTAAAGCACAGCAGTTGGAGAAATAGATAAGCCAGCTGGTCAAGTTAGTCCCAATGGTTATATCTCTGGATGCAGCTGAACTGAGCTCTCTGTCACGAGGCAATGGACTAGAATGCCCACATTGGGGGCCACTGGACGAACCTGGTTGTAAAGCACAGCAGTTTGAGAAATAGATAAGCCAGCCGGTCAAGTTAGCCCCAATGGTTATATCTTTGGATGCAGCTGAACTGAGCTCTCTGTCACGAGGCAATGGACTAGAATGCCCACATTGGGGGCAACTGGACGAACCTGGTTGTAAAGCACAGCAGTTGGAGAAATAGATAAGCCAGCTGGTCAAGTTAGCCCCAATGGTTATATCTCTGGATGCAGCTGAACTGAGCTCTCTGTCACGAAGCAATGGACTAGAATGCCCACATTGGGGGCAACTGGACGGACCTGGTTGTAAAGCACAGCAGTTGGAGAAATAGATAAGCCAGCTGGTCAAGTTAGCCCCAATGGTTATATCTCTGGATGCAGCTGAACTGAGCTCTCTGTCACGAGGCAATGGACTAGAATGCCCACATCGGGGGCAACTGGACGGACCTGGTTGTAAAGCACAGCAGTTGGAGAAATAGATAAGCCAGCTGGTCAAGTAAGTCCCAATGGTTATATCTTTGGATGCAGCTGAACTGAGCTCTCTGTCACGAGGCAATGGACTAGAATGCCCACATCGGGGGCAACTGGACGGACCCGGTTGTAAAGCAGAGCCAGTTTGAGAAATGGTCGATTCTTGTTCGGTTCGTGTGAATGCGCCGTAAATAATGCGACCGACCTGCCGGTGATAATTATGGTCTGAGTCGGGATTTAATAACATTACATGGGCGACGAATCGATTCGCGTTGAATGTATTTATATCTTTTCGGTGGACTCAAGTACAGGGTTCACATTGTACAGTTCACGTTGAATATATTAATATGACTTCGATGCTCTCTAGTATAGAGTTCTAGTGTACTAGCATAGCAATGTGTTGTAATTGAATATTAATGCGCATTCAACGTAATACGGTGGGATCAGTGTGAGACTGTGTCATGATATGCGGATCGCTGCTTCCTACGTCGACACAAGTCTGAAGCACATTAACCGTGTAACTCAGTATTGGCGTGAGTATTAACTAGACGTACACCTACAGTCATAGTTCATACATAATAAATGTGCTTCTCGTTTGATAACGAAGCAAACGTCTTCCTTGTAAGGTCTCATGTAAAAATCAATTTGATGTTTTTTTTTTTTTGTTCTGAAATTATATTAAAATATAGTAACTTATTTACGTTGCGATATTAATTACTCTGTAGAAGTAATAACTGTAGATACTGGAAACAGGCGAACGTTGAAACAGAACGTTCCTAAAAGTAAAATAAACATCAACAGCATGGTTTTTTCTAATGTGATTGGCAGGGAGCAGTGGCAGGGGGGGGGGGGGCTTGACGAAGTAGCTTGTTTTTCCCTGTGCATGTTGCCTTCTAAAATATGAAATTGAAATATGCTTTAGTAATGAATGTCCTCCGTGAAGTAATTGCGCTGTGTGTTGTAAATTGTAAACCACCTGTATGGACATAGGCACGGACACGATTATCCGCGTCACTGGAGCCGGCCTATCCACGGAAAGTTTAAACTTTAGCCGGCTTAACTTTAATTCCGAGTGATCCTGACACGTGATAAAAATTTGGTGTTACGTGAAAATACCACTTTTAATGTTATTTTCTCTTCTTTTTATGGAACCCGCAACTGACGTCACAGCCAACTACAACAATGGAACAAATTAATTGAACTGATGACAAACAACGAGCTGTTAAAATAATTAAATTTCACCTCGTCAGTTAAACGTGTTAACGATGGACGACAACGCTGTGAAGGTTTGTAAACTTTTTGTGTTTTGTTTTTCAACGTAAAATAATTTTATTTTTTGACAGCTTAGTTTGTTGTTGGTCATCGATTTAATCAAACGAATTAGGGCCGTTGTTACAATCTTCTAATAGGAAAGTTATTTGTAGCAATTAATCTATTTTGTGGATTTCAAGAGTTTAAAAATAAAAATAAATAAATAAATTCACATTTAGAGTCTACCCACTCAGTAACTAAACTGATTTGCAGTGGGGGACTTTAATTTAAAGAGACTAAACCAACCCTCCCGGCTTCGAACACCATCGACGAGTGAGCGATAACCAATCAAAGATCGATATTTCAAATACGAAACATATGAATCAGTGATTGGACAGTGCGAACACCTGCGGACAAATGCCAGAATCAACAAGGCCGATTCAGAACAACTTTGAATTTATTGAGTGCTTCGTTGCTAGGACGGCTCCAAAGTCACCGTTTACTTATTCCTAAGCCAAGAAGTAATGGAATTGAATCCACATTAGAAGTTAAAAAACTTCTGTCTGAAGCGGGATTTGAACCCGGGACCTTCTGCATTGGAAGCAGGGATGCTAACCACTGGACCAACGAGCCACCTTTGCATCAAACGTTGCCATGGAGACAACAATTGCTATTCGACGATTGGGATATTGTATAAGACTGAACCTTAGAATAATAGTTAACCAAAATTGTTGGTTAAAGTTATTTATTTCACTGTTGCATATTGGTGGTGCTAATACCACACGGTACGTGGAAACACCGCCTTATTAAGCTATTAAGCCCTACTCACATTTGTCGCCATTTGGGATCGCAATCGTAATCCGGAAATCATTAAAGAGTTAACTTACTTGGTCGTTACGTCGTAATATCACAATCCGGATTGTAATGGGAATGTGTTCATATTTATACGCTTGCGATCTTGATCCCGATTGTGAACACGATGCCGACAATAGACAATTTATACTCCGTATAATATAATTGTATTTGTTCCTTTTGTTCCGGTTTTTAGTAGAGTTGGCACTCGCGTCGTTCAAGTTGAAGATAAATTTGGTTCAGTCCTCGATGCCATGGTATAGAGCAGGTAAACCACGGGTTCTCGGTTCGAACCCTGGTTTCGGCACTGGTGTCTCATCGTCCCATTAGCAACGTTGCCACGATAAAAGATGTAAAGCCCAACTGGCATCGTCGCAGTCAGTGCCAAGAACGGTGGCGCCCTATAATGATGATCTTCTCGGTGTTCTCTCTGTTTTATTCTTGTTAGCGTGGCGAAGATAAGCCAAGACTCGCACATCGGGGCTCCATGAACGATTCTTTGCGAACTTTAGCAACCTCGCATTAATTAATTGGTTTCGCGTTGTTGTTCGCTTTGTAAACCCGATAAATACCTTTATTGAAAAGCTTCAGCTTTATTCTATTAATTACTACAGTGGATGGCGAGGATTATATAATGACTGTACCGTCTGATTTTATAAAACCTCGTAGATCGTACAGCAGACTTTTTCACTAGTGGACGAGTCAAGCTAACGATACTGATTGCAGACTATAGGGTGTATTCACGTATTGCGCATGGTGGCCACATTGGAGGTCACATTGGCATGTGATTGTGGTTCATTGTTACTATGTTTCAGCTGGCGTTTGATGCAAATTCAACTGTTCTCTAACTTTGGTTTGCTATATCACTTAAAATCAACATAAACAAACTTTAATGTCTCGATTTCTCTTTTACAAAAGCATACAATAATCATTTCCGTACACTTTATCGGGGGATATACGTGTTCTAACTTGGCATATTTCCCCGTAAACAATATTATTCGTTTTCTATTGACAGCTAAATGAAACTTGAAATAGTACTATAGGTGGCCTCCAATATGGCCGATGTGACGTCACGGGAATACTCCCTATAGTTACTCCAGTGCATTGGGTAGATTGAGCGTGCAAACCGTGTGCGAACTTTTGAGCATTTCTTTGTGCCGCAGAAATGTTTTCGGTCTTAGCTCTTTACGGACAGTGCGATCTCTGGTTGCTCTGGTTGTACTGTTCCCTCGAATAGTCTCGCTGCCGCGTTCATGTGCGCCGTTGTTGCATGTGCTTTGAGCCAGAGCTGTATACTGTACGTCTTGAGACGTGTAACATTCTGTCTAACTGCCTAGTTCCTGCAGGGGTCGTGTGTGTGTTTGACAAAGGTCTTAGAGAAGAGCGATATTCTTTCTATGTACTATATAATTGTTGTACACAAACATTCTGATTATGTTGTTTTAGTACTTACACTTACAGTTTCTTCTAATAGCGTGATCCCATATCTCATTGTATGTTGTTTACGCACACAAGCCTGTAAACGGATCAAGCTCACCGTTTATTGGGTCTCATAAAAAAAATACTATCATCAATGTAATTAATTTATATCCTATATAAATTGAGTAAATAATTACATTCGAATTGCTGAATTGGACAAATAACAATTATTTGCCAAAGGATTATCCTTGTAAGGGTAGTCAGTCGGACAAATCTCTCATCCGCGGACTAAAACACAGACGAGCCTCGGAAAACTCCTGGCTTAAGCCTAACTTTCATAATTCCAAATGGGAACTAATTAATTTTTGTGTAGTTTTGCTAATTGCGTTGCCTTCAGCAAGAGCTTTCATTTCCGATGTTTTTGTGTCCTTTGGTTCGCCGATACTTGAAGTTGGGTTTGCTAATTGTGGTGAGCTTTAAAAGCCGGCTGCGTGCTCGATCCCTCTCAGTCGCGCGTTGTGGGTTCGTGTCCCCGTGTCCGTGTGCAGAGTAGTCGTGTAGTCGTGTACCCGCCGGCATTTGATATCGATATACAATAAATGTGGGTCCAATAACAAGGACTATGTTCGTTAATGAAACACGGCGCTCACACCGTAGTCAAGCGTCATCGACGCTGCCGCGGGCTTAGTGCGGACGCCTCGCTTTGAATATGAATTTAAAAAATGACGCACTTAATTGAGAGGTATTGGACATTATCGAAGAATCACCATCATTTGGCAAAGGACCGTATAATAACATTACTTGTCATATAGAATATTAAGAAGTCAGTTGCTTTGATTGGCCCAAACGATCATGTCTTCTACATTACTTGGCACAGAGAAGATAATGCCGGCTGCTGTGATTGGCCCAAACGATCATGTCTTCTACATTACTTGGCGCAGAGAAGATAATGCCGGCTTCTGTGATTGGCCCAAACGATCATGTCTTCTACATTACTTGGCACAGAGAAGATAATGCCGGCTGCTGTGATTGGCCCAAACGATCATGTCTTCTACATTACTTGGCACAGAGAAGATAATGCTGGCTGCTGTGATTGGCCCAAACGATCATGTCTTCTACATTACTTGGCACAGAGAAGATAATGCCGGCTGCTGTGATTGGCCCAAACGATCATGTCTTCTACATTATTTGGCGCAGATAAGATAATGTCAGCTGCTGGTCCGAACGATCAGCGTCTTCACTAAATTTAGTGAGGAAGAGATAAGGAAGTCGGCTGCTGTGATTGGTCCGAACGATCAGCGTCTTCACATAACATGGTGGGGAAGAGATAAGGAAGTCGGCTGCTGTGATTGGCCCAACGTGTGTGGCCGGCAGGACAAGACTGGGGGAAGACAAACACAAGCGCTGGAAGAGTTTGTCGAGAGAAACCAATCGGCCAAAGATAACAAGTGTTGACCGACAAGGTATTGACTCAAGAGCCCTCAGCGTTTGCTCCCCGCCTGACGTGTTTCGCCCGGTCACTTTCATGATTTCGCTTTTAATGGAAGCTACTTAAAATGTCGTTAGTCATGTTTGAAAAACTCGGGCCCAGCAATGATTACAATAATAATATATTGGAGGAACGCCGATTTTTCAATTTGTTATTACAGTTACTGTGATGGGTCTGTAAACATGGGCTCTCAAAGGAAACTGCCTTACTCGCCGTGGACTGGAGGCTACAACGCGTCGAAGGAAGGAGTAGCAGTCGCCGAAATAGCGCATTTATTTGTATAGAAAAGGAATAGAGAAGACAAGGCTTGTAATGTACCGAGAACCTAGTCACACAAACAGTTCAGGATAGCAAGCTCGGGGGACTGGGAACTGGTCACCAACAACGAACACGAACAGTTCAAATTGTATAGTTTATTTATTACCGTACAAGTGGGCCGTAGGCCGGTCCCACTGCAACTGCCGCTGGTCTTCCACACCACCCGCCACCAACCTACCCCGCTGGAGGGGAGGTTTTACCCTGGGAGTGGGGGGTGTCCCATTGCAGCCCCCCACTTAAAATAATGGAAGCAATTACATTAATTTAAGTAACATGGGACAGCAAAACTCTATCCACAAGTTACAAAAGTATATAATTCATGATAAGATCTAAGAACAAGTGATACAATGATTATTAATTAGCATACTAGGTATAACCAAGGATTTGGTAGACTTATAAAGAAAATAGTAATAGAAAAAACCGTAATAATAAAAAGTAATACAAAAAGCCATACAGGTGTGGCAGATTGTCTTAAGGGCTAACGAATCGTTTGAGATTAATTACATTGTAAGAGCCCTTCAGCATCGCACCCGATTGTTTTGACAATTCATACGCATTAGGCGCCACTTCACGAACATTGTAATAAGCCCCACCGTACAGCAGAAAGAACTTGGCAATCGTCTTGTTGAAAGCGGACGACATGTAGTTGGCCTTCACGAGAACTAGGTCGCCGGGGCGGAAAACGACTGGGGTTGGATTCGCCTGCAGGTGTCTGTGACGTCTCCTCTCTGAGCGGGTCATAAACCTCTCCCTCGCCAATGACTGAAGATGTTGCTGGCGCGGTGGGCCCCGGCCAGGCTGCCAGATGTATTGTGTTGGAGCTCTTCCGATAATGTTCTCCCATAACATTGTTGCTACTTTCTCGTCGACTGCTGCTCGCGAGGCGTGAGGGACAGGGTAGGATTCCTGTTTGAAAGGGGTATTGTCTGTGAGGTGGATGGAATGTGGATACAAGTGGGTGAGGCCAGGTTTCGTAGAAAACACAGGGTTGTTATTTTCCAATAGGGTTTGAAGGTCAGCTTGTTGGCCCGCCGTTAGGTTGCTAAGTGATGAGACACCGCTTCGGATCTTAGCGTCAGAGGGATTGACAGCTGTTGTTGCCTTCGAACTCGGTGCCAGGTTTCGAGGGGGTAGAACCAGCATGGGGTCGCTCACATCTATCTCTTTGTAGCTGAATGGTGTGTCTTCTACGCGGGCGGACAGTCTGTGCACAGTTAATGTGGGTGAGGGTACCGTAGCCACAAAGGGAATAGTACTGCACTTGCCCGTATGATTGATCGTAATTGAACCGTCGTCGAACCTGATGACCGCTTCCATGTCCGATAACCAATCTGTGCCAAAAATCACGTTTTTGGTGAGTCCCGGGATGACGATACAGACTACGTCGTCAATCCAGTCGGCGATACGTAGCGGGAGGAGAACTTGCCTCGACGCCGCTTGTGTGCCGCTGCCAATAGCGCCAGTAACTTTGATAGTCGGCATAGGTAGGAGTGGCAGGTCACCTGTTTCGCGTACTAAGCTCTCGTAGAATAGTTCCGATATGCAGGAGATCTCGCTACCCGAGTCAATTAGGATACTCGATTGAATCCCGCGAATGGATCCCGCGATCTCCGGTACGCGTCGAGTGGGCGTGGTCTCTGCGTCGTCGTCAGACAGCAGGTCGCGACTGTCAACTGTCGCGAGGTGGTTTACGGACGTTAGAGGGCCACTGCAATCTGCGTCCACGTCGTCGTCGGCTGCGGTCGGGTCCAGGCATTCGGAGTCGTCGGTAGCGTCGATCGCACGCACTTGTCTCTCCTGGGCGTCGCGTCTTGGCCAGGTGTTGTGATTGGTCCCTTGCGCGGCGTCGCGTTGTCGGCTGGCGTCGAACCGGTACTGGGCGCCGTTGTTACGCATGTCCCTACCGCTTGTGGCAGGGGACGGTGGGTGTCCATCTCCCACTGTCGGTTGTCGCCAGTTTGGTGTGTGTTCCCTGTTGTTTTGTTTGGGGAAGCTGTCAGTTCTCGGTCGGTCGCCGTTGACATTTGGTCGTCGCTTGTATGTTTCGTCTAGTCGACGAAGTAGGCTCAACGTGTCATCGACTGTCGTTGACCGGGCGGCTAGAAGTGTAGCTGTGACCTCCGGGCGAAAATGGTCAGCCACGGCGTCCATGATGTCGTCATCTGTTAGGGCCGGTCGCAAATGGCGTGCCTTTGACAGAACGAGTAAGAAATACTCTGCCATTTGTGATTCGAAAGCGGGTGGGCACTTCCCATGGTATATTTCATACCGCACCGAGCGCTGTTGGGCCGCCCCCCAGAATTCGTTGAGGAATGAGCGTTTGAAGTCTTCAAATGACTTGAACCTGTCGGAGAAGACTTCCCCCCATCGTTTTGCGGGACCGCGGAGCTGGTTTGTGGCCATATAAACTTGATAGCTGGAAGGGACTCGTGCCATCGCCGAGTACGACTCGAGTTCGGTAATGAAGACTACCGGGTGTGTTCGACCCCCGTAGCCGTCAAATGTTGGCAGCTGCGATTGAGGTCGGAACTCGGCCCCCCAGGCCGTTGCGCGTTCAGCCATGGATTCGGTGGGTGACGCGGGAACTGTGTTTCCCGCCAATTCTGGTGGCGTCCGAACTTCTAACGCGCGCACCCTCTCCTCCAGTGATCCGACTGACGTCTGGATAGTTGCCACAGACGTCGTCAATCCGTCGCACTTCTCCTTCAAGTCGGCGCGTAAGCCCTGGAGAAGTTCGACTATGTCCTCATTGGTGGTCATGTTGGCGCAGACGGTATCACGACCCGAGCGCGTCACTACCATATACGTCCAACTTCACTCGCGCACACAAAACTACACGAAGCACGATAATGTTTTTGTTTATACGCATACACGATACACACACAGTTTTACACGATACAAAGACAGTTTTACACGATACAAACACAGTTATACGCGATACAAACACAGTTTTACACGATACAAACACAGTTTTACACGAACAGGCACAGTTATACGCGATACACGAACGCATACAAAACACGGTACACGATACGACGGGAGACACCGTAAGGACTCAAGATTGTTTTTTTTTTCTCGTTGGGCGCCAGATGTAATGTACCGAGAACCTAGTCACACAAACAGTTCAGGATAGCAAGCTCGGGGGACTGGGAACTGGTCACCAACAACGAACACGAACAGTTCAAATTGTATAGTTTATTTATTACCGTACAAGTGGGCCGTAGGCCGGTCCCACTGCAACTGCCGCTGGTCTTCCACACCACCCGCCACCAACCTACCCCGCTGGAGGGGAGGTTTTACCCTGGGAGTGGGGGGTGTCCCATTGCAGGCTATAGAGGTCAGGTTAGTAAACCCATTAGCGGAGGCTCGTCGAACTCGACTTTGAGGTTTACCGAACTTTCGTTAGGGGATTGACGGACCATGTCCACTATGTGGGTACATCGAACTCGCTACCTTGTCCCCAGCTCATCATTGCTACGATTTTGATTACAGATTATTGCTAGTTGTGTTGTTGTTAATGTATGTTCAACACCGTCGCGTCATTGATGGTAACTAGCGCTGACGACCCAGCGAAAAAACAACGATATTGATATTTGGAACCACGGCTTGCGTAGTGTTGTGGATGCATTGTTGGGCTAAAAGCTTCCGCCTCGCAAACAAACCACGCCGGGGCCCGCCCGAGTGTATAGCCTACCTATACCTCCCACTCACACCTAGCAACCCCCCCCCCTCTCTCTCTATCTCGTGTGCAACAACGACCCTACCCTCGACCACCAAAGTTCAGAGAATCCACAACACTTGCGCCTACATTACATTCAACTTATTTATTAATTAATTATCATATTGTATATTGTTAGTTATTTAAGTAGATTACCTATAGGCTATATTTATTTAATGTTTTGTTGTGTGTATGTTTACGAAATTCGTGTATTAATTGTAGTTATTTGTAACTTTCCTAATTTCATCACAATCCATCGTAATTGTTAAAATGTTGTTTCAGTCTTTTACTATTTTACGTGCGACTCTCGAGGTATGAATGAAAAGACATAGAGACAGGTAATCTTTCCCTCGGTTGAAGTATCCGCGGCACAGAACCAACTTGTATTTCAAGGTGTGTTATCTACTTATATACCTTCCAGCTGTTTCTTTTTCTTAAGAAAAGTTAAATTATTTCCCTAGAGTTTTCCTGCGACGCCGTCCTATTATAACAATGGAAAAGTTGAAGAAAATAACACTCGTATACTTTTCACATTACGTGATTGCCTCGACTACTTCCTTGAGACCTTTGGGTCGCATTGGGCCACCTGTTGGCTTCCTACCTGCTGTGGAGTGTTGAGCCACGCTGCCCGTAAGCCTTGACATGCTTTACGGCCGGTAGAGGTGGCTCAGCGGTAAGACACGAGACTCTAATTCGGGAGGTCGCCGGCTCGATTCCGGCCACCGGCAGTCCTGACCTAAGGTTTTTTCCTAGGTTTTCCTCAGTCGTAAAAGCGAATGCTGGGATTGAGTCATTCTATCAGCCCTCGGACAGTCCTTCCCAACTATCCAAACACCTAATAACCTATTAGTCACCTGAAGCCGGGGCACATCAGGTAAAGCTGATGTGTACCCTATAACGGATATTCCTACGAAAAATTATTATTATTATTATTATTATTATTATTATTATTATTATTACGGCCGGTGTATTGGAATATCTTTACGCATAGCCCATCATTACTAATACCCGCGCTCACTCAAGCAGCCGTTACACGTTGCGGACAAAGAAAAGGTTAAGCTACGTTATACCATTGGTTATACTAAGGTTATATTGGGTTAGGTTAGGTTAGGTTAGGATAAGTAAGGTTACGTTGGGGTAGGTTAGGTTAAGGTCATTTTGAGACCCCACGTTTTTTTCTGAAGTTCGCTTCGCAACGTGTAACGCAATCTGAGCTGAGTAATAATATTCCAAGGGTAAAGATATTCTGTTACACCGGTACGTGCGTAGATTGTGGATGTCGACAACCCTGCTTGTCCTACACAAACAACGTCGAGTACTTGTAGAGAGACGTACAGGCGTGGTTAGTACACGCTAATTGATTGTTTATTAATGTAATCCCACACAGTCTGGATACTTCATAAGTGATAACGTTAGAGCGTGTGGTGATAACCTGCTGCGCATGTTGTCTCTTGACTTCGCAGTAAAACATTACTACCGCCTCAGTCAGTTAGTATATAATTTGATGTTCGTTCTCTTTGTGTGTGTGTCAACCCATGCACAAACGACGCTTCTAGTGGGCTCTCATTATAATAGAGTAATCGCGTGACGTCATCGTTGTACGCACTTCTGCCGCCTACGTCCACAACTCCCAGCTCTTGATTTACTCTCGGAATGTTTCAATAGCCGAGATTAATTAGTTAATTGGCCAGACCGATACTCATCACTTTTGCCTTCTATATTCTGTACCGAGGTACATGTTGCACGTCAAAATCGCCCCCCTCCTCTCCCCTGCCTCACTCCCCACTTGTAACGTGAGCGCCTGTTAACTACGCACAGGTAATTACACGAAATGCAAGTTTATTATTATTACTGGCCCTATAGCGAAATGTTTATTATCGTGTCTGAACTCCCAATAAAACCGCAGCAGGCTATTTGATTTATCGCAAAAAAGTTTGCTTTGCACGGAATATTAACTACACTGGCCATTGTGTTTTACAGGCATGTTCATTCTACGAGGGCCGGGCTCGCATTCCGATAATATTTCCCGTCGGCCAATCGAGTTCTATTGTTATTCCATGCAATGTTGACTTGATAACTTTATGTCTGCGATATCTCGTTGAACATTGCAATGTGAAAGAATGCAAACAAGATGAAAGATACATTTGATGGCAACATTGTGAACAGCGTGTATTGGCTACCCTGCCCGGCACGCTGTTTGGTTGGCAGCCTGACGGAATCTGCCTCAGTTTGTATTGGCTACCCTGCCCTGCACCTCCACTAAGCCTGTGTTGCGCTGTTTGGTTGGCAGCCTGACGGAATCTGACTCAGTTTGTATTGGCTACCCTGCCCGGCCCCTCCACCAAGCCTGTGTTGCGCTGTTTGGTTGGCAGCCTGACGGAATCTGACTCAGTTTGTATTGGCTACCCTGCCCGGCCCCTCCACCAAGCCTGTGTTGCGCTGTTTGGTTGGCAGCCTGACGGAATCTGACTCAGTTTGTATTGGCTACCCTGCCCGGCACCTCCACCCGGCAGCCTGACGGAATCTGACTCAGTTGTATTGGCAACCCGGCCCGGCACGCTGTTTGGTTGGCAGCCTGACGGAATCTGACTTTCAGTTGTATTGGCAAGCGATGACATTGTAGTTAGTAACGTGGCGCAGTAGGCGAGGAATTACCCATCTCTGCGATACAAATTCAGAATAAAAAATACATTCCTTAAAGTTAATCGCAGAAGCTTCGCGATTCACCGACGCTTCCTTTGAGCCGTAGAGCTGCGAGTAAAATTATCTCTAAGTGCAGGAATATTTTTCATTTTCTTCCGCTAATCAAATTTTCAAGTTGAGTGCCTTTGTTCTCTCATCCTTTCAAGGCGTCCTATTCTAATTCAAACCATTATATTGACAATAATCTCTCTCGGAACTCTGCGGAGCTTGGCTTTTGACCGGCAGAAACTCTGCTGCAAGGATACGCTTCGTATATTTCTTGAAATCGTGTCGGCACAAAGATCATCTGTATATTTTGTTTGGCCTATTTTTATCCACTTGTTTCAATTCAACTCGGCCGAGTTCCCGATGTAGCGGCAGCCAGTGCGTTGCCGGGCGCTGACTGTTAGTACATTAACTGACGACATACATGCAAGGAAATGGTTATATCGACAGAAGCCAGAAACATCAGCACATCATTTTGCATGATGAACAGCGCAATTGTCTCAGAGCGGTCTCGGTTCTACTCGAATAAGAACATAATAATATTGTATTCATTTCATTTGAGAATGTCATTTATTATCTTCATGATTAATGTTACGCCACTAATTTACTGTGGCTGTTGCTGAGAAATAAATAAATTTGTATTTATAGTCTATAGCCACTCAGTTACAATGACTGATTTTCAGTGGGGGACATCTATATAATCTATTCTGTGCCTCGTTGCTATAACGGCTCTACACCAGTATCATATAGATGGATTAAAATCAAGTCCCATTATTGTTGTAGAAACATTTGCTTAGTTATATAGGCCTATATGTTGAACAACTCTATAACTGGAGTGAGTTATACGTCATTGTTACGACGGTTAGATAGTTAGGTTACGGTCGGTTATACGGCTCCCCTCCGTATAAGATAAGATCTATATGAATCTTCGTCGAGAGAAGCGTTAATTTGTCTCTCATCTGTTATAATTGCGGCGCCGAGAAGGAAAAACACTTCACGTGAAGTATAATAACAGAAAGCTGGTTGTAAAGAATTGGCTCCCATAGAGGCCGATATTATTGTGCACTAATCAAGGTTCTTAGCACCGTTATATAGGCCTACACGTGTCTACGTGTCAACAACCATCAGGTATAATTTATCTGGGCAATCTCGGGTTATAAATCCTGATGTTCCTGTAATTTCCTCCGTCAAAGTCAATCCATTTCTGTCAATCAAGTTCCGGGACTATACGTTCGTATCGATAACGTTCAGCACAGACGGAGAAGGTATCTGCTCTCGCATGTTATGCAGTTGTTAATGAAGGAAAGTTCCTGAACGTGTAAATAATCGGTAACAAATGTTTCATGTTCTTTGACTTGAAATCATGCATATCAAAGTGCTAATGTTAGTATTTCTCTCTCAGTGTGCCGCAGTTTAGAGATGCGCTCTGTTTAGTGAGGGGTGAGTGAGTACCGTGTACATGAAACACTGTTGTCGGCCACCTGTGGTGCTGCGCTCTGGATATACCCTCAATGACTTATTCATGCCGTGCACTTTTAGCGTCCAAGCCATGCTCTAGCATTCAGCAAGCACGCTTTCAACACAACATAAAGCTGCATGTATTTAGTATAGTCTGTAACATGTTACGCCGCGGGAGGCATCGCAAGGCTTTACTTTATATTGTGAAAATAGTGCGAGTCCGATCCGATTAGTGTAATAGAAATGTACACTAGATTAAGATATTTGATTGACATTTTGGCGGTGTCAATTTTAGTTTTGTACCGTAACGACTTTCATTTACTTCTCCTTGCTAACATACTCAATGATCAATGACATGTCATTGATTGGTGTTGTTATTATACGTCACTTGTTCGCACTCATCTCGATACCCCTTGCTTCTACTACAATGTTTCGCTCGAGTAGTTTACAAGTTACCTTCCACGAGAACTGGCTTTTCTTTTGATACGTTTGGGGGAGAGTTTGCCTCCACTTTCCACGCGAGCGACTACACTGAAATCATCAATCTTCACTTGGTCGGCTGTGAAACAGTTTCGCGTTCGGTAAGTGGAGAGCCGAGACTTCTTGTATTGTGTACCTGTATACAATACGCACACGGCCATCTTGCGCCTTTGTGATTGCGCTCAGACCAGCGACATGGCAAACATGACAGACAGACAAATACCGTGTTGCTTTACCGTAAGGCCGCGTTTACATCCACTTAAAGCTCGTAAATTAACTTACGTGGCGTACGCCCACAAGTTGAACCTACACAAATCAAACGCACACCAAGCCAAGCTATCGCAGCCGATGAATTTTAATAGTATTTCTATTTAACTCAAACTAATAGAACCAGAATTTCATTTTATGAGAATTTGTTTGCTATGATTACATACATATATTTAAAATAATCTTAACCGCTGTAGCCTACCGAATTAGTGGATAGTTAAAATGTTAAAAATGTTATTTATTATAATTAATGTTACAATTAGTTAAAAATATTTTTCAAAAATGTATAATAGGCCTACACAAAAAGGTTTAAAAAAATAATATTATCTTATATAATATTAAAAAAACTTATACCACAACAAGTGAATCCAGAAATAAAGATACCATGATCGCCCAATTCAAAATCGCTTCTAAATGTGGTACGGTACGGGTCCCATGCACCCATACCACACAGGGGGTCTAGCATTCTAGTTCTAAGCCGTTGGCTCAGTCTCGCTACAAAAAAAAAAAAAAAAAAAACACCATGGCCACACCATTTTCCACCCGTTTTGGACACCCATAGATACGTTGAAAGATAAGCTACCCCGGGATTTCTTGTTTTCCTAGAACGATCAGACCTAATCGCCTTGAAGAATGTGATGAGTGTATTCAGTCATCTGAATTCCTTGTCCTTTGCTCGAGTTTGAATGGAGATAATTGCTCGACTGGACTTTGCTCTAGGGGTGTACCAAGAAAACTACCTAAAAGGTTGGTGTAAACTCCCGCGGAACTCCACTGTACTCGTCATGTGAGCCGGCACTCTTTGCTAACTGTTTTATGCAGGCGGAGACCCTCAGGATGGACGGCGACCGGAAGCTGACCTAATATCCGGTTGGAGCGAGTGACACTGAGCCAAGTTGTACAGACGTGTGCGCTTTGTACTCGGACTTGAAGCTTGCTTATCTAGGCGCTACGCTGGATGCAATGCTGCTTCCTGTTGTTTTTGTCAAACTTGTTTTGTTTACGTTGTTCACACGTTCACGCTACGGTCTTCAGTCCCTCAGTTGGGGAACTCGGAAAACGAGTCCTGTGAATTCGAGGCACGCTATCTGCGTAACGATATCTTTACGTCAAAAACCGCAGCAAATTGTCAGGAACAACAAGGAAAATAATATAGATTTACCCGATGTTATACAATGTCAATAGGAGACCTTAGGGGGAATGTAATACGTTGTATACTCGTTTGATCGACGACAAAAGTAAATTATTTCAGTACTTTCGTATTATCTCATCTTCCCTTTACCGTTCCATGCCCTTCTGATCATCTTAATTGCACTGTTCTCTTCTTCTCCATTTTTCAACCTCACCCACACACAACCAAGACCGCTGTTTGAGTGATGCGAGCTCGTCTACCTGTTGACACCAGTTGGCGTTCCAGTCAGGCAACGTCCCGCTCCTGCCTCGGTTAGACGTGACCGGAGCGTGATTGGAGCGTGAACACTAGTGTGCACACTGCTGCTCAAGTACATTCGATAACACTTGGCTGGAGCGTGAACACTAGTGTGCACACTGCTGCTCAAGTACATTCGATAACACTTGGCTGGAGCGTGAACACTAGTGTGCACACTGCTGCTCAAGTACATTCGATAACACTTAGCTGGAGCGTGAACACTAGTGGGCACACTGCTGCTCAAGTACATTCGATAACACTTGGCTGGAGCGTGAACACTAGTGTGCACACTGCTGCTCAAGTACATTCGATAACACTTGGCTGGAGCGTGAACACTAGTGTGCACACTGCTGCTCAAGTACATTCGATAACACTTGGCTGGAGCGTGAACACTAGTGTGCACACTGCTGCTCAAGTACATTCGATAACACTTGGCTGGAGCGTGAACACTAGTGTGCACACTGCTGCTCAAGTACATTCGATAACACTTGGCTGGAGCGTGAACTAGTGTGCACACTGCTGCTCAAGTACATTCGATAACACTTGGCTGAAGCGTGAACGTTAGTGTGCACACTGCTGCTCAAGTACATTCGATAACACTTGGCTGGAGCGTGAACGTTAGTGTGCACACTGCTGCTCAAGTACGTTCGATAACACTTGGCTGGAGCGTGAACACTAGTGTGCACACTGCTGCTCAAGTACATTCGATAACACTTGGCTGGAGCGTGAACACTAGTGTGCACACTGCTGCTCAAGTACATTCGATAACACTTGGCTGGAGCGTGAACACTAGTGTGCACACTGCTGCTCAAGTACATTCGATAACACTTGGCTGGAGCGTGAACACTAGTGTGCACACTGCTGCTCAAGTACATTCGATAACACTTGGCTGGAGCGTGAAGCTGTCTACAGAGTTGCAACTCTGTCAGCCAAGAGGACATAACTCTCTGCGTGTAGTTCATTGCATTTTTTGATGTTCTAGGCTTGTAATACAAAATACAGCAGCATTTGTGATTTCTACGGTTCTACTACCCGGTACTATAGTAGCCACGCCGAAAGAAGCAACGTGTTGTCGTCACGGATTATGTAATAGTGAAGTGACGCCCCCCACTGAGGTGTCTTTAGTGACCGACTCGAGCCTGCGGTAAGTGTCTGGACTCACTGGCAGTCTATAAAGCTTACCCCATGAGCCATTCAACATTTTTCTTTTGTCTTGCGGTCACCAAATACATTTTATTTCTAAACACGTTTCTCGTAAATCATATTGATTTTCTTGCTGTATATTTTTCATGACTAAATATTGATTATTATACTTTTTGAATTTGTGTCCTACGATAAAAACAACTGATTCTATTCGGCGAAAAGTTTGTGATGTGACGAAAAAACTGATTAAATTTGGTGAATGGAATCACTTGTTTTCATCGCAGGACAAAAAATCAAAAAGTCTCATGATCAACATTTAGCCACAAACCACATGCAGCCAGAAAATTAATATGATTTACGAACGACGTGGTCAGAAATAAAATGTATTCTATAAATCGCGAGATAAAAGAAAAAGTTTGGGACAGGTTCGAGTCGGTCACAAAAGACACCTCAGCGGGGGCGCTCTATTCATTCAATCTGTATCTCAATACTGTACGTTTCACATACTTCACTTCACTATTACATACTCCGTGACGACAACACCTTTCTTCTTTCGGCGTAGCGAGTATATAAGGCACAAATATCAGGCTAGATTAGTACTGTTTCGTATATTGAGTGAGATTAATTAATCGTGCGCATAGGACAAGGCTATGCTGTCCCGACCAGCCGCAGCCGAGTCGAGCGTTCAGACAGTGTTCAGTGTTAAGTGTGTATCACGTGTCCCTCCTTGGCTGCAAGTGCACCAGTCTCACGATATGCGTTAAACGGTCATGCAATGGGGTGCTGTATTTGTTTCTCTACCGCGCCGCCAGTCAGTGACGTCATTGTTTGCAAGACTAACCAATCGGGAGGCAATTTGTTTGTTTCTCTACCGCGCCGCCAGTGAATGGCGTCATTATTTGCTCGGCTAACCATCGAACAAACACTCAACGTACCAAGACCGCTAAGTCTGCGTTAAGCCAGAAACTGTACTTGCCGACGTGGCCTGCTACTGTACCCAAGCGGAATTAATTGGCTCGACTTTAATTGCCCCATCTCAGATGTTTAACAAGTTTGTTGAATCATCCGTCGTTATTCCTAGCAGTGCCAGAACGTTAGCTCGTGGGTGATGTGATTGTTCCAATCTTCCAGTGTAATTGTTGTAGAATCAGAATTAAACAAAAGTCAAAACTTTGTTTCCTTTGTCCTCATTACAGCATCATCTGTGTACCCTGAATTCTTGCACCTTGACCTTTATTATATCATAAGCTTAATCAGCTTCGTCTGACATCTTACACAAGATCAAAGCGGTTCAAACTATCGACAACTATGCGCTTTACGTCGAGTGACTGCCTGCCAATAAAAGCTATCTGCACTAAACAGAAGCCCCAGCTATTTCTCTCGTGTGAAACTACTTGCTTCTTACAAGTGGGTGTTTGTGTCTCGTTCAATTCCGTCAACATTGAATCGCCGTTTTGCAACGAAAGAGAAATAAACTCCCGTTCAAAAGTTACTGTCGTCCTTTGATATAGCACTGTTTGCTTCGTCCGTCTCACGTATCAATATTATTAGGTTCTTTACATCACACGCGGTTGTCAAATCATCAAGACATATGCCCGTGCACATAAATGAAACACATCCGCGGATAAGAAAGTTCTAGAATCTCTCAAGATGATGGAGGGGGGGGGGGGGGGGGGGGCACAGCCGCACAATAGGTTTGTTTGTTTTACATGCGTAGTGTAGTGTAACGTGCGTGTATTGAGTGTAGGCCAATTGTAGACTTTTACACTTCATTTTGCTACGGGTCACCCAAAATAAGAAAACGCTTTTTGTCTAAATGCACGTTACACTTCGATTTACACTGACCTACTTACGTTTTGAGGTTATGGTGTGCATGTTCACATTATTTCCGTATATAGCCCAAAAGAAGCTTAATATACATTTATTATCAATTTTAAATGCGTTAATTTATTATGAAAGTGCTACGGTTTTACCATCAGTGGAAAAAGAATGCGTTTTTCATGATTGGGGATCTTCTTATTTTGAACTGACACAATTGTTTGGCGCCTTTGCATTACACTACACTAGCAACATGAGCCGAAAAGCAGTTGTAGAAAGTGGTGCTACACAAAGTGTAGCACTGAGGTAAAACAAACGCCCTACACTTTAGCTACACTTAATACCCAAACGCCTTTTACAGTGAATGAGCTTAAAAAGTGTGTCAGTGTATAGGTAAAACAAACGAACCTAATGCTCCATCCAATGAAATAAGTTTGTCAACCCCGCTGGCTTCGAGTTGCGTGAAGGAAAAAACGTGCTACAACACAGACAACCGTGAACCCATGGGCACATTTAACGCGTAATGGTTTGAGTTGAGTAAACGTCGCTAAGGGAGGTTGTGATGCATCATCACAAACAAGATAAACCTGTACACGTTTCAGTGGTGTCATTTCTGTTGACAACATTTTGCTTAGATAAAATGATACAACGTGTTACATTTCATTGTCTATGGTAACCTACACATTTACGGAGACTACAATAAATTACTTTAAAAACTAAGGTTTCTTTGTCGTCTTTCCCCCTTAGTATTGATCGTGTTTGTGTGATATGGAAGCTGGCCATAATGCCACTTATCTATTTACGCTTTCGAGTTGACAGACATGTGTATGTGACACATATTAATACGTTGTATAGGATTGTGGCTCTACTACGGTCGGGAGCGACAGAATATCCATTATATATGTCAATATTTACTTGAAACCGTGGCATATGGATCTGCATATGTTTTTACGGCATCTGGCTCGGCTCCAGGGAAACTGAGAAACTTGTCCTACTGTGGCGTGAGTTCTGTTGGTCTGTTTGCAGCTGATCTCCGCAATGGGGCCATTGTGGCCACAGCTCAAAGCTTCGCGGAGCCGTCGGACGGACTCATATTTCGATTACCGGTCATTCGCTTGAGAGCTTCACCTCGTTACATTCTGTCATGTATGTCGCCGTGTAACGACATGTGTACTAATCTGTGACCCGTGCGAGCCTCGCCGCCCCGCACCTGTGCCTTGACAGACAAGCACAGTACATTGCTGCTATAGACAGTATTTTTACTGCGCATTTACTGCACTGACCGAGCGACCGTGAATGGAATGCGACCCCACCACGTCTGACAACATGCAGGCGATATAATCTCTACAATACCTAAGGCAAGAGAACGGGATGCAACTAGATTTAAGTTGGTAGTTGTCACACGCGTCACTACGCTATTATATAATCCGTAACGACAACACCTTGCAAGTTAATTTGACGAGACTATAGTTACAGCAAACTAATGTCGTAGAGATTCCCGGAGAACTGGTCCCCCTACAACCTGACCCCCCAGCCCGGAGAAGTGGGATCTTGATATTCTATCTTAGCTCACATTTTTAGAATGGTACATAATATTCGTAAACTTGCGTGTTCGAAGTGAATTCACGTGGTTCGTGTCCAGGCTAGGGCAAAATACATATCAATTACACCGTTTTTGTTTTTTTGCTAATCGGAATGGATAAATAATAAATATATTATTTGATTAGAATAATTCTGATTGCTATGGTATACAATCATACAATATAACTAACACCCTCCAACACTTGATGTTCATAGGCCTATACTGCTAAATTGCAACAATATTCTTCTAACGTAAAATGTTAGTGGTAACTTTACGGGGCCCTTAGTCCCTTATTTTAAATTTTACTTAATTGTTTACGATGACTACCCACAGAGAACATTTTTGTAAGATTCTTTATTTTATTTAAGAAGTTGCAGTAAATGCATGTGCCACAATAGCGTGTATTGGTAGTAGGCCTACTTTGCCAATTTTACGTATAGGATACACAGTGGTTAATTTGTAAGGAAAAAGGTGGGTATACGCATCATAGTTTCATGTTACAATGTGCTCGTGATAAAAATTGATGTGTCGGTGGGAAATTGCCCCCCCCCCCCCCCCCCCTCTCCATCCCGCTTACCAATTCAGCTTCTGGGCTCGTAATCTGGAATTGGATTTGGAGTTTTGGTTTGGATTTGATACAATTTTACTCGTCTTCAAAAGCCAATTGTTATTTTAATTGTCCTGTAAGTTTAACATTAAATGATTAAAAGCAGATACATATATCATAAAATATCAGTTATTGAAGTAGTTATACAGTAATTTTGTGTCAACTGACAACAATTCATTTCCACGAGGAACAATTCCTAACAATAGCAGAAATGTTTATCAGTTGTAATTATTTTTATGACAAGATATCACCTCAAAACGCGTTTCAGACCAGCTGGGCGGACTGGGGAAAAATCCAGGCCGGGAAAACTTTTGGTCAGGCCAGGCACGGGGGGTTCGGGAGGCTGTGGCCCCCAACAAACAGCGCCGCAGGCGAAATTTAAAAAAATCAGGTTTTAAGAAGGCATTTGGTGCGTTTTAGAAAAAAAGATAGCAGGCTGAATGCTACCGAAATACTGTAGTTGAAAAACACCAGCAAGAAGGTTGATGAGAATGAGATCAATTTACACCGAAATCCAACGAATATACAATGTTATTTAAACCTTGCAATATCGTGAAGGAAGGGGTGGGAGGGACTCGGGTTTAAAGAAATTTAATTTTCAATGTTATAATGTAATAATTTTCAATACCCACGAAAATAGGTGGGTAAACTGCGTATACCCGCGCTCCATTACAAATTAAGCACTGAGGATACATTAATTTTAAATGTGGAGATGTTGTCTGATGAAATATGCTGTTCCTTCCTGATGTACAATATCCTAAAATTACAGGCCAAAACGTGATCCAGAATGTATTTGAAACTCGCTGGAGATCATCCAACCATCTTATTGGTTCGAGTGTGGGTGCTCTCAATTCAATCAATCAATTTGAATGACGCACTCAACTTTTGTAAGAAAGACAATTTAGCAAACTTTCGGCATTATTTACCCTATCGGAGGCCACTTCTCCGGGCTGGAAGGACAGATCTCCACGCTCGGTTTTAATTATGGGGAGGCAGTTCTTCAAGGACGACTTCTCCAGTTACCGTTGGAGAACAGTTGTAGGACTTCAATTAATCACCATCTACAACATTGCAATACAGAAGTCCCCATCGAAAGTAGACAAACATATACCGTTTGGCGCCCAACATGACCGCCGCGACATGATATGAATGCATGTCCGCGCGTTGTAACACCAAGTGGGCGGAGCCTCGTCCTCAGTACCTGGCTCTGGACATTTTACAAGAATTGTTCTCAGTCAACGTTCCAATAACATTATTGTTTCGATTTGCGGTCCCACAACGTTGCGCCTTCTCTACAGTTGTCTATAAATATCGCGGTAACCTGGACACTGAACAGTACTACTATTATCACGTGTGCGAACTGTCTCCCGCTGTGCTGCAAGTGCCACGAGCTGATCAGCATGAAGCTTGCGTGGGCATCGTCCCTAGGGGTTCTCACAAGACGCCGTTCTTATAAAGCCCAGCTTCAGTCGATCAATCAATACATTTACGGGAGTGATATTGATGGCTACACATTTATAACAACGTTCAAATGTGTTTTGTTACGTGTTTTTCTTCCTGCTAAGCGGATAAAATAATATTTTCGAACAAAGTTATAGGGGATTACGCGAAGGATGCGTGTGTGCGTTGTCTCGTGCGTGCGGCCATATTGCCGCAGCGTAGTATACACAAGAAGCCAATGGCGGCAGAGTGAGTGGGTTGGGTTAGAGATATCACGCGTAACAGGTACTTCGCGTTACCTCGTTTCAATCACTTATCACGTCTGTCTCGCCGTTCTCTGTGTTATTTGAAGGCTCGGCCGCGAGATGAGTGCTAGGAATGTTACTGAATTTTTTTGAGTAGTGAATCAACAGACGTTTGCTTATAATCCCCGTGGCAACGGAACCAGGATATAAACAATGGTTCGAGCGAGACCGCTTGGCTGCGCTGTACTGGCTGATCTCGCTCAGTCTCCCCCCCCCCCTTCTCTCAACGGACGTCACGCCACGCGCCCTGTTTGGCTCTGATAAGCTGCCCGTTGTTGTTCTGTTTTATCTGACACATTGCTAAGCTCTTCCTCTTCCCAATATCCTAAACACCTTCGATTAGAGTTAAGACCATCAACCGGTGTGAGCGTTCACTTATGCGTCCGTTGCGCGGCCATTTTGTGTCGTGCGGTCGCGATGCAACATGGCGGCGAACAATAGCCCGAGCGTGGTATGGTGGCTCTCACTGAGGTTTGTGTTTATCACGGGCAGATGGTTCTCCGTTCTAACACATCTAGAGGGCATAAAGGGCTGTGGATCTGTTGCAACTTGCAACTCTTACCCATCAACATGCCAAGCAGCATTGCCTGCACCGTATAATGAGCTGAATATTTGAAGCTTGCGTCGTTGGCTGAATCTAGTTTTGCAAGTGTAGCGTCGCAACGCATCCTGTTCAGTTATATAGCCCGATCGTAAAGCGAGGTACCGTTTTATATACCAGCTTTATATCATATGATATTCCTACTCCAGACCCAGCGTGGGTATATGTATATATCCGTGGCTATAAACTTTCCAACTATGTTTTGAATACGTTTTTATTAGTTTTATTGGATGCTGCTAAACTGCCCGGTAACCTCGATGTGTGGGGGTTGGGTACCATGCACCCCCACTCACAGAGTCGCTCATTAAATATTCACTAATCACCCGACGAAATGCTCGTGTCACAGAGAACGCATTATGCTTGTAATTAGCTCGGAAATGACTGCGCTGTTCTTATCAGTAACTCTAGTCTGCAAGTACCGAGCATAGCGTGTGCTGCGCAACTTTGAGGTTGATGTACTCGACTGGTAGGAGACGACATGTTTGTTGCACACGGTGGGGTGTATACATAACCGGTGTACTATAGGCCTACCTGTGGAACATGCTGAGTTATTTACATACCAAGAAGCGCTCATCACAGCAGAATGTATTCTTATCTCAGTTTATGCATTACGAAGCTTCAATGTAATTTACGGCAATAGCGATGTTCAATCTTGATCCAATATTGGGTTACGTATATGTCAATATCACCAATAGAGTAACACGGTATAGGACAAATATAGGGTCAATATTATGTGTTGCCAAGAGTGCTTCTTGATATGGAAAGAAATCTCTCCTGGTTTAAAAAAAAAAAACGTAGAGAACGGCAACTACTTCCGTCTCCCACTGCTTTTGACCGTTTTCCAAACGAAGTAGGTCACAAACTACAAAATATTAAGCAAATCCCTATTAATGATAATGTATGATTTACACCTCAGAGTATTGTTCAAAGGTAGTAAACAAAAGCCGCGGAATATCTTTCTTAGATGCTTTGGATTGTTTGATAAGCAGCGCTTCCCGGGTCTACCTGCATGTCTTTACCCCAACTTGCATGGTTGTATGTACGGCGGTTGACTGACAACTGCATCCTGGGAACTAACAGGTGCCAAGGCATTGTAGTGTGGCTGCTGCCGTTATCCATATTGTTCAAAGCATAGACTTCTCCCCGGCCATCAAAGGAGTTTAGATCCAATTACACTCGCACAAAAGTCACCACCGATTTCTGTCCTGGGGGTTGGCAATGTTCCTTGCTAAATTACTCCAGGCGTTCCGTTTCACAGGGTCATTAAAGCAATGGGGGCGTGCCTTGCTGCTCGTTCCCGGCCACCCGAGTCAAGCTCTTCCTTTGTTTTATTGATGCCATTCCTTTCCTTCTTCGTCAATCAGTTTAATGACTAAGGCCCGGTATTATAACGCCCGGCTAAATGTTTAGCACTGGGCTAACTTGTTTTTTCCTATGAAACCACGCTTAGGATTGGTGGTTGCCATGGAGAAAACAAGTTAGCGGTGGGCTATGCTAATGCTATCCTTTCTCTACACCGCAGCGTGCTTCATCGTGTCCGATTTACCGATAACATTCGAGATTGTAATTCAGGAGGTCCCCGGTTCTATTCCCACTACCTGTAATCTGATTGAAGATTTTTCTTAGGTTTTCTTCAGTTGTAAAGGTGAATGCTGGGATTGAGTTCTCTAACAGCCCTCGGACGTTCCTTTCCGACCATCCAAACACCTCAACATACCTAGTTAGTCACCTGAAGAGGGACTCGTCAGGTAAAGCGGGTGTGTGCTGTGTACCCTATATAATTAACAGGTATTCCTACTAGAATAATCAATTAATTAATACTCTGATACTCAATGACTGAGCGTACTCAGCGCGCTGTGAACCAATTAGCGCCATTTGCAACATATTCAATATAGGCATCACTAATTTTCTCCATAGAATCCAAGGAAGATTTTCCTGTTTTTGTTATTTTCTTTAAACCACTTTGAGGTCAGAACACGTTTTTATTGGGTGTTGTGGTATTTGTGATGCTAATTGTGTGACCTATTCGTAACTGGAAAACGGGTGAGAGTAGGCCTAGTGGTTTACGAAGTAGTTGCTGTTTACTTTTTAGAAACATTTTCTAGGGCTATTTATTTATTTATTTATTTATTTATTTATTTATTTATTTATTTATTTATTTATTTATTTATTTATTTATTTATTTATTTATTTAATTGTAATTAAGGTCAGTGGAGGGCACAATGCCCACTTTAGCCTGATGAGGGATGATTGATGAATGATAATGAGGAAGGGAGGAGGGGAAGCCTGGTACCGGCACGTAGCCTACTCCTGTCGAAAATTACCAAGGGAACCATCGGCTTTACGTCCCATCCGAAAGGACGGTGTAACTTTGACCAGTCATATAGGTTCCTCCACTAACCTGGACTGCCGAGCAGTTGACGAGAAGAACGAAGCTGTTACACAAGCTTTCGAACCCTCCAATCTTCTCTAACCAACGGTAACTAGTGTTTCAGAGGTGAGTGGTCACCCATCCACCTCCTGACCTAGCCCGAGGTTGCTTAACTTCGGTGTTCGTATGGGAACCGGCTAAGCGACCGCGGCTAAACCGTTGGCTTCTAGGGCTATGTGGCTATAGGCCTACAGGCAGTCAGCGTCCACCGGTGAGCAGGGTTGTGTAGCCAGAAATAAAATCTTGAGATGAGAGCGCGAGCCATTTTTCAGGAAGGGCACAACTTATGTTTGTATAAAGCTCCTTCATCCGATATTTCCTATGAATTTTATGAGCTTCGAAAACATTTTCGTTTTCTAACGTCGAAATGGACGTGCATCTATCTATAGATAAGATACACATTGATTTTTCCCTTCCACCCCACATAGATATTGCCTGTGGGTGTAAGTAGTGTAGGCTTACGTGCTGCGTCTCCAGTTTCTAGTGTTTGGGAAATTCATGATTGGAATCCAAACAAGTTTCCCTCCTTCCGAATGTGGATCACGTGATCAGTGCTAACAGTTGCGGCATGAGCGCCGCTGCGATAGGAAAGCGTTGCATTTCATTATGTGAACATATCATACATGGATGAGAAGATATTATTGGCATGCGAGACGTGAGAGGTGGTGTCATCGGAGTATCGAACATGTCTGTAGAGATCGAGTGACGACCATGTATTTGACAGAGTCGTAGAGAGAAGGTTATGGACAAGTTGAATGAAATTGAGAAATCGTTTAGGTGGTTCGTCGCACGAATGAATACTGATGAGTTTAATTGACGAATGACAGAAAAATAACGGAGGCCGTTCAAACACTGAATATTTGCGCCACCAGATAATTTATGGAAATGGGAAATACGGGAGAAGCGAGCAAAGAATTTAGAGCTGTTTACACACGGACTAATATTTTGAAAGTGTATGTTCGTACATTCACTCAACTAATAATGTGTACCCCGAGTTTCGAAAGACTGCGTGCGTACTGCAAACGACGCTGCGATACCAATAAAGAAGAAACTATACCACGAAGGCTACTTGCAAAATATGAGCTTGTATTTGTATCTAATCACTAAAACAATACCGGAATGCGCGTATCGCTTTCAGAGCGTGGCGTCAAGTAAAAGTGAAGTCCTACATCTACACTTCTATAATAACGTTCGTCTTGCGCGTTTATTTCTGTTCTTGAGACTGAGACGGCTTTTCGGGGGCGTTTTCCACTCCCGAAAAAATGATAATGTCTTATGTGTTTCGTTGTCAATGAGTGATAAACGAAGGAACCAAAACTTGTACACTCGCCGACATCAGTTCGGTAAATCAAGGGTCGGACAGAACATACTAGTACTATATACTCGAACACCTCTTCTGCACCCACCAGTCTAATTTACAAATGAATAGCCAGTTAATGAGAAATAGCGATCGACATAACCATATCGGATAAAAAAATGAGTGCAGAAGTTGTTATGAGTAGTTCTCACCCTTGATTTACTTAGGCCTATGTTGCTACTGTACATTTCTAAAGATAGTTGGAACATTTGTAAAAAATAAAAAATGGAAGTATGTGTACACTCTTATGTCACAAATCGACTGTCAAGTGGATTAAAATTGTTTAGAAAAGTGGGAAGATCTAGAGATAGATGGCAGGACCAGGTACAAGTAGATGTGGAAGAGAGAGGAGAGGAGTGGCCAGTGGTAGAGGATAGAGAAAGATGGTGGGAGGACAGAAAAAGGTGGAGAGAGTTGGTGGAACGGCAAGAGAAATTCATTCACGAAGAGAATGAAGTTGAAGAAAATTATGTGTCGAGCTTGGCATGCCGATACTGACTCCTGGGATGCCCAATGTCAATGTCAATGGTGGAAATTCCCCTTTACCCAACTAAATGATGTTGGAATAAAGAGTAGCGATATATATATATATATATATATATATATATATATATATATATATGTGAAATCCAGAAATTAAAAAAGCGCAGACATTAAGAAGCGAGTGTTCTTGAAAAATATTCAAATAGATATATATATATATATATATATATATATTGTTTCTGGATGGAGCCCACGTCCCGACTAGGGTAGTCTACAGGTGTTGCAAGGCTGCCCCGGGCCCAGCGGGGCGGGTAATGTCAACCTCACGTGTACCAGCACTATTGACCCATCGTGCCCTTGACCTGATTAGTCGAATCCTTTTTCACAATTACATTGAGATTATTAATTAAACGTTTTGCTAAAGAAATTGACTTCACGGCTGAGGTAGAACCATAGAAACCGCGCCAAATTCGCGTCTTTTTTTTAGAGAGAGATTTTTGAGAACGCTACGCAATATTGAAAAAGCGATAAATGAGCGTGGCGTGATTTTGTAAAAACTAAAAACTGGATTTAAATATTTTAAAATATTCGAATCAGTATACGGTTGTTATTTGTTCTTTTATTAATTATGATTAGTTAATCTCCCCGTAACGATAAAAATCCAGCTTTCATTCTTACGAAACCACATCATGCTCATTCATCACCTTTTCCTTTTCAATATTGTGTAGCGTACTCAAGGTATTATTAACAAAAACTAATTTAGCTTAGTTTTATGTAATCAGCATAGAGTGTTATAAACTGCAGTTCACTCTACTGCTTTTCGGTGCAATTATGAAGAAATCCTTCAATGTTTTTAGACATGATCGAACCATGTCTCGCCCTCGGGTAGGTAATTAAAAGCACGAATTAATTAAAATTGTCGACACATATAATTAGCAATCAACAGTATTAATCATCTACAGATATAGTGTACATGTTTTCAACATCATTAAAAGTTATCTACCTCATGTTTGTATATTTAATGATATTATGTTAAACTTGTTATTATTAACTTGATATTATTAATGTGTTAATGATATTGTTAGTTTTTCTTTTGGTTATTATATTAGTAACCGTGATGACATGACACAGCAAGAGTTAACGTGCCTCCTTGGCCTCGTGAGTTTATTGGTGCTTGCAATGCAGGAGGTCCAGGGTTCAATTCCCGGTTAGGGTTGTGTTTTTTTTTTTTAACTTTGGAACTTGATTTCTAAATCTATCTATGAATCTATTTCTATCATACTGTAAATGATGAAATTTGAGTTATAGCAACATGGCACATAAAAATTTGTATAAATGTCCCTCGCTGAAAATCGGTTCTTGTAACCGAGCGGGTAAATAGACTATTATAAACACACATTTATTTATATATACTTAGTTTCAAATAACAATAATATTTTATAAGTAGTCTCTACTCGTCGTGTCTTACCTTGTGTGTCTGTGTCCTGGTGTGTCGTACCCCGGTAACGCGTGGAGACGAGCGCGGTCCACAGAGCGTCGTCCGCGGGTGAGTGGTAGACGCCGACTACCTACGCCGTCGTCCCATTGAGGCGTCCTCCGGTGCACGCGCACCCGGCGTCGCGCACCGTCCTCGCCTCAAGAAACCGCGCGTCCTCCTGCCCACTGGAGTGAACCCCCTTCCGATCTCAACGCGCAATTAACGAGAACGGGAAATATTTAGGCAAGGGGTGCTGCTGAATGTGGACAATTGGACCCAATGACTGGACCTACAGAACAGAGGTGTGCACGGGTACGGGCTTTACGGGCTTTGATATGTTTATTAAGACGGGCCCGGGCTGGGCCTGGGCCTACATAGCACTGAACGAGGAGGGATTTTTCGGGCTTTTCTAATTTTTTTTTATTGCAATGAAAGAAAAGTAATGTTATTTTACCAACATTTCCAAAACTTAATACAAATCCGAAATAGTATAAACTTCCGGTCACAACATTTGTTTTGTAATTCTTTTCGTTACATACTTTCACTGGCAATAGTTACTAATTTCGTTTCATCTAATTTCCTTTTTGTTCCCACCCTGTTGTTCGTATTCCTTGCCAAATACTATAGAAATCAACTTGCTGCTTTAACAGTTGAACGGGCTTTTACGGGCCAATTTGGCGGGCCTGGACCGGGCCCGGGCTTTGATTAGCTTACTCAGTACGGGCCGGTACGGGCCCGGGCTTCTATATTTGGACCCGTGCAGACCTCTACTACAGAACTATCACTGAAACCAACGCTCTGTAAATGAAGTCGTATGCGGCCCCCGGTCCGCAGTTTGATCTCCACTCCCATAGGACAACCCAAGCACGAAGCTAATATCAGCTTCATTTCTTATTTATTTATTATTTTCTGTATTTATTTAATATGTATTCAATTCCGGTGTAAAACTCCGTTATAGAGGTTGACAATAAATACAACTATACTATGTACAAAGAAACAACAGAAAAGCACTTACGTGTACTCGTGTCTGTGTATAGATGATGATGGCATTGAATCCATAGGTCCATAGGGTGAACATTAAAAGAGCAGCGTATTTCGATATTTTGTAACGCACGTGCGACAGATCTTTGTAGAACGTTCAGTCCCAGCGATAAATAACTCGGCACCAGTTTCACTCGTGGTTTACGGTGGTTGGCATCGAACTCCTGACCTGTCGCCCTCAAGTGCTGCGTGGCGCCATACGGCCAACAGTAGCGGCGTCTTGTCAAGCTGAAAGGGTTGTGTGTTACGTCTGTGCACTCTCAGGTGGTGGTTGGCATCGAACTCCTGACCCCCGCCCTCGAGTGCTGCGTGGCGCCATACGGCCAACAGTGGCGGCGTCTTGTCATGCTGAAAGGGTTGTGTGTTACGTCTGTGCACTCTCAGGTGGTGGTTGGCATCGAACTCCTGACCTGTCGCCCTCGAGTGCTGCGTGGCGCCATACGGCCAACAGTGGCGGCGTCTTGTCATGCTGAAAGGGTTGTGTGTTACGTCTGTGCGCTCTCAGGTGGGTGGTTGGCTTCGAACTCCTGACCTGTCGCCCTCGAGTGCTGCGTGGCGCCATACGGCCAACAGTGGCGGCGTCTTGTCAAGCTGAAGGGGTCGTATGTTGCGTCTGTGCGCTTTCAGGTGGGTGGTTGGCATCGAACTCCTGACCCCCGCCCTCGAGTGCTGCGTGGCGCCATACGGCCAACAGTGGCGGCGTCTTGTCAAGCTGATAGGGTTGTGTGTTACGTCTGTGCGCTCTCAGGTGGGTGGTTGGCATCGAACTCGTGACCCCCGCCCTCGAGTGCTGCGTGGCGCCATACGGCCAACAGTGACGGCGTCTTGTCAAGCTGATAGGGTTGTGTGTTACGTCTGTGCGCTCTCAGGTGGTGGTTGGCATCGAACTCCTGACCTGTCGCCCTCGAGTGCTGCGTGGCGCCATACGGCCAACAGTGGCGGCGTCTTGTCAAGCTGAAGGGGTCGTATGTTGCGTCTGTGCACTCTCAGGTGGTGGTTGGCATCGAACTCCTGACCTGTCGCCCTCGAGTGCTGCGTGGCGCCATACGGCCAACAGTGGCGGCGTCTTGTCAAGCTGAAGGGGTCGTATGTTACGTCTGTGCGCTCTCAGGTGGTGGTGGGCATCTAACTCCTGACCTGTCGCCCTCGAGTGCTGCGTGGCGCCATACGGCCAACAGTGGCGGCGTCTTGTCAAGCTGAAGGGGTCGTATGTTGCGTCTGTGCACTCTCAGGTGGTGGTTGGCATCGAACTCCTGACCCCCGCCCTCGAGTGCTGCGTGGCGCCATACGGCCAACAGTGGCGGCGTCTTGTCAAGCTGAAGGGGTCGTATGTTGCGTCTGTGCACTCTCAGGTGGTGGTTGGCATCGAACTCCTGACCCCCGCCCTCGAGTGCTGCGTGGCGCCATACGGCCAACAGTGGCGGCGTCTTGTCAAGCTGAAGGGGTCGTATGTTGCGTCTGTGCGCTCTCAGGTGGTGGTTGGCATCGAACTCCTGACCCCCGCCCTCGAGTGCTGCGTGGCGCCATACGGCCAACAGTGGCGGCGTCTTGTCAAGCTGAAGGGGTCGTATGTTGCGTCTGTGCACTCTCAGGTGGTGGTTGGCATCGAACTCCTGACCCCCGCCCTCGAGTGCTGCGTGGCGCCATACGGCCAACAGTGGCGGCGTCTTGTCAAGCTGAAGGGGTCGTATGTTGCGTCTGTGCGCTCTCAGGTGGTGGTTGGCATCGAACTCCTGACCCCCGCCCTCGAGTGCTGCTTGGCGCCATACGGCCAACAGTGACGGCGTCTTGTCAAGCTGAAGGGGTCGTATGTTGCGTCTGTGCGCTCTCAGGTGGTGGTTGGCATCGAACTACTGACCCCCGCCCTCGAGTGCTGCGTGGCGCCATACGGCCAACAGTGGCGGCGTCTTGTCAAGCTGATAGGGTTGTGTGTTACGTCTGTGCGCTCTCAGGTGGACGGGAATGGGAATACAAGACAATGCAATTAATCATATAGCGAGTCCTATGGAAATTAATTCATTGTGCAGATGAAAGGAAAACGAAATTGAAAGTGACGGGTTGAATTATCGTTGCCTCGTGGAAACGATGGAGCAACACGGGAGCTAAGTAACTCTACTATCTGAGTTGTATCGAGTTGTAGCCGGGCTATAGTCGTGAGTGCAGCTCTCTTATAGAGTCCATATGTCCTGGACAGTCCATGGGTCCAAGATTCACGTCATGTATATGCGTGTGGTGTGATTGAGGCTTGTTACGAGGGATATAATACTTCCTCGGCTCTCATTTGCCATGCACTCGCCGAGATCGCTTGTATGACGTCACGACACAAGTGCGATTGTCATGGAGGCCTTGTTCTTGTTTACAAAGGAAAGTGGAGAACGATTTGGTTGTAAGGGTTTGGACTTTGGATGGTGGCCGGCAGAGAGATTTATATATAGTGTTTAATATTTGAATAAGAAATGTTGTGTGATCGAATAACTCGGATTATTATTCAAAGAGCACTTATAATAAGTGTTTCTGATAGAGGTGGACTCAGCGGTAAGACGCGAGACTCTAATTCGGGAGGTCGCCGGTTCGATTCCGACCACACGCAGTCCTGACTGAAGGTTTTTCCGAGGTTTTCCTAAGTCGTAAAGGCGAATGCTGGGATTGAGTTCTACTAATAGTTCTCGGACGTTCCTCCCCAGCAATCCAAACACCCTAATAACTTGGTTAGTCACCTGGTTCGCCCTATAACGGGTATTCCTGCGAAATATTATAACAAGTGTTGTGTGGTGTACACTATATACGTCCCAGCATAGGTCTCGTTGCGTGCCACGTTGGATGTTTACCGCAATCATGTTTCAAGTTGTAGTGGGTTTTTATCATAATTATGTTATTTGGTGTTTGCTTAACTCGACTTTGAACGCCGTTCTTTGCAATTAGAGCCCAATGTATACCTGGCAAACATAGCTTGCATGCGAAGTGAGTCTACAGTTAGTGTTGCCTATCGATCTTATGTTGGGTCTCGGTTCGAGCCCGCGTTCTGTGTTGGCCTATAAAAGTTCGCCCTGTACCCCACGGCTCCCTCGCAAAGCATAGAGATATATCACTACGCGCTCGTTTCCTATTGGTCGTCGCGCATTTCACCGCGAGCGTTCACGCGTTGTCCCAGTTTAATACATTGAGTGGTCAGCGGAGCGCTTTCATCGAGTTCGAAATAAAATGATATTACATCGTGATGAGTTTGATATAAAACTATCTTGTGCGAGAGAGGGGTTTATTGTTTCGCAGCTTGTGTGTGGGCTGATTGCGGGAGGGATGACAGAAACAATGCCGGTCAATCAATTCATCGCATCGAAATCAGTTCACGCGGCAGAATACACCTCACTTTGCCCACACACTAATTCAATCAGCACTCGCAACATTGAATATTAAACATATATCGCAATAATGATATTCCACCACCGCCTCTATAGTTCGTTGCGTATAGTGATTACATCTATAATAGTGGGTCGTGGAGCCGTTAGGTTGATACCTTGTAGGGTACCCGCTGTATAGGGTACCCGCTGTATAGAGTACCCGCTGTATAGAGTACCCGCTGTATAGAGTACCCGCTGTATAGGGTACCCGCTGTATAGAGTACCCGCTGTGTAGGGTACCCGCTGTAGGCTCTGCATGTGCTGGCGTAGCTACTATTGTACGGCGAGAAGGCACCGCACCCCTTAAGTGATTGATTACTGTGTATATCTGTAATTAGTTCCCTGTTAATAGTAGTAATACAGCTACTAAGTGACGTTTAAAAGAGAACTCCTTCGTGATAAGCAATATATATATATATACATCAATTGGATCAATCCGAGAAATACCAAATCAAGTAAGTCTACTTCTTGTTAACAACTACTCAGGGTGCAATTTGACGGCTTGGCAGAGGAGGGAATGCCCAAGTATAGTATCTGCGTGGGCAGTAAAGAGCTGGGGCAAAGTCCCAGCCGCCGGAGGCAACAATTTTTCCCTTGGGAAGATTAAAAGACCTTTCACCAACTTTATTTGTAGTTTCAACTGACTATAGGAAGGAATAATGTGTAAATTGACGCATTATTTATTAACGTTACGAGATAAAGTCAATTGATATGATTTGAGATGAGATGGGTATCCAGAGGTAGTGATTTAGCCATCCCCGGCGAGGATACCTTTCAGTAAAACAGAGGCAGGGATGAAATTACCAGAGGGGGGAAATCCCCCCATCTCCCCGTCAATTCGCACCCTGCAACTACCGGTCGAGCTGGGTCTCTCCTAGTGGTGAGCCGGTGACTGGTGCCCGCATTTTGTCACTTTTCTTAATACATCTCTCATATATGGCCTTCGTCATCTTTTCTCTTCCAACTTTCTTATCGTCTTCATAGGCCTGGCCTCTTTACGACCTGAACGCGCACAACCCCCCCCCCCCCCCCCCCCCCTTCACCGCCATGCCGGCGGTGTGTGCTGGATCTGATTCGGCCGACGGTATGGCAATTATGTAAACTAGTATTCCAATGTCTTTCTTTATACTATAGGCATTTGACCTGTAGTTGTAAATAAAACAAAATATTCATAGGGGCCAATACTTGTTTACAAGTAGAAATGTATTTTCCTTCCTGTAAAATTGCTAAATCACTATAGCTATCGTCTTCGAGAGCAGACACATTGAAACAGAACACGTCAAACCGACATTTACATGACATTTTGGCCGAAATCCTGGGTGGGAAGGGGGGGGGGGGCTGAGGTCGCGGAGGACGCCCCCACAATGGGGCTCGCTAATCGCCCTTACTTGGGCTCACGGAAGCCGCGATAATGAGACGGGCTATTGCGTGTTATATTGTAGCACAGCCGAATATTCCCGCGCGCAACACCTCTCTGCATAAACTGCAAAGTTTCACGCACCCCTCGACTGACTCGAGGCCGAGGTCCACCGTATCTTTGCACAAACACACGTCCATGTGTGCAAGCTGGATAAGCAGCTGATCGCATTACTGAACCCTTCGCGTTGTCCACGTATTACAACGTTAAAATACTGTTATTGTGTTCCGGGTGACAGATTAATGGAAATCAGAATCTCTGTTTAATTTTGATTGATAACATATTAGTCCCGTTTACATGGCAGGAGGATTGAGTTGAAATAGAATTGAATTCAATTCCCAACTTGCGTGTATACATGTCATAGGATTTCATCCTTGTTCTATCACATACTTGTAGCCCTCTGTGCTTGATTTCGGGAACCTATATTATACAGGATCCAGGATTCCTCATTCTAATCCCGGCCAAGTTCGGTTCTGTTTACTTGACGAGATGCATCTTGGATCCGATTCTACTTTCGACTCCCTCTCATACTTCGTGGTAGTGGATTGAACGAATCCGATACTCGTCGGTGTTTTGTTGAAATGAGTGTTTATAAGAGGAGTCAACTGGGATTGGATCCAAAATCTATCTCAGTCCCGGTTTGAATCCTCCATGTAAACGGAGCTGTTGATACAAACCGCGTCTACGTTAGATTGCCGATAAGACATCCACGCGTCGGATAGATGGTATCGCTCGCTCGTAAGCGGCCGTCCCGCTTATAGTAGATTGCACGTTTTATTGCGAGGTTGCTTCGCTCTTGGAATTCTCAACGAGATCAACATTTCAACCCCGTTGTCCGTAACCTCGACGTTATCTCTGTTTATAACATTATCTGTGTTTATCTATAGTCGCGTCAAATTAACTTGCAAGGTGTTGTCGCAACGGATTATGTAATAGGGTAGTGACGCATGTGACAACTACCAACCTGAATCTAGTTGCGTCCCGCTCTCTTGTCTCAGGTATTGTAGTGATAATATCGCTCGCCTGTTGTCAGACGTGGTGGGGTCGCATTCCTTTCACTGTTGGTGCAGTCAATGCAGTGGGTAATAACAATGAAGGTGTCGGGAAATCCCGCGGTGAATACCGTCGAAATAGACCGTGTGGAACGACCGTCTCTTCTCAGAATTTTAGGGGACACCTTGCTTCTTACGGCGTGACCAGTACAGCTGAATGTATTGATACCGGAACTGTTCTTGTCACTCTCGCACGACGACGCGGGTATCCGCCGCCTGTACGCACTTCTGCACAGGTCATTGTGTGAGGTTCAAATGGTAACCCGCTTGATAGATAGCCGACTTTTCAATTACCCCCTGGTCTTCAAGATGTACCGCGGCTACCTCGACAGATCTCGGAGCTGAGAGGCGGCCGCGGTCGATCAGGCGGTCGTTGGTCTAGTAAACCACGGTCCCTGCGCTCCAGGTTCGAATCCTGACGAGTATGGACCCCATGTGTCGTTTTTCGCCTTGACCCATCATCGTATCGTCTCGATTAGTGTCGTTGCCAAACTATGTGAATTTGTGACAAAATATGTGAATGTAAAACCCAAGTAAATTGTTATCCCAACGAAACTAGTCCCATACTGACCTCAGACGAAAAATCAACAAATTCCTAGAGTTATTTTGAATACATTCGTGAAGACAGTCTTCCTATTAGCAGAAGTGCACACGCCTCATATTGGTCATGCCCGCGGTATTTGGAGTGTACAGGTATCCAATACGCGAAATGATCACTAATCAGGGGCGGCTCGTCCATAAGGGCACACGGGCATGTGCCCTCCCTCCCCTCCCGCCAACCACCAACAATCACTCACATTAAATTACGAGTTGTGGTTTTGTGGTATGTTTACATAAACACGAAAATTTTCTAATTGTAATGTGCACATTCAAGTAAAGGCGCGGTGCGCTGACTTATGCAGGCAGACGGCGGTACCCGAAGTCTCCGACAGAGCTCGTTAAGATTACGTTTTGGGTTTTAACTACCGTATCGCTGGCCGCTGCGTCTTTGAGTTTATCGCGTCTTGCATTTTGTTGCCTGGTGATTCCCCGGGATGGGGGGGGGGGAGCCCATGCCGATAACACTCTTACCGCGCATGCGCAGTTACGTTTTTTCCGCTGATAAGAGAGTGGAGACGGCAGATTTTACATGACGAATGAGCATGTTTTGTCGAGAGCCCCAGTGCGGAGCGAGGCGCCGTTTAGTAACTACGTGTGGGCGTGGTGTTGTGTGTAGACAGGTGGTTGTCTTGTTCCAATGTAGTGGATGCGTGTTGTGTTGGGTCACTGTGTGATGTGTCGCTTTTGACTTTGTAGTAATAGTCAGACAAAATGAACGAGGTGAGGCACATAAAACATTATTATTTGAATTATGAAGAGAGACTGGTAGCAAAGACATTATCCCGACCAAGGCCTAACTTGTGTATAACTCAGGTATGCCAAATTAAAAATAGAACTTCTAACAGATTGCATTACCGAGTTTAACAAGCGGGTAATCGAGAAATTCGCTGAATCTAAAGAAAGAAGAGTAGACCTAGTATACAGACATTAAATTATCAGGTAAGTTTGCATGTGCAGATGTGCTGTTATTTATTATCTTCTAAATAAAGACTAACTACCCTTTTTAAATGTTAACTGATTTGTGCCCTACCCATTTCAAACCCCACGAGCCGCCACTGTCACTAATGGTCGTGTTTCAGGTAGTTTTTAGGGACTAGAGAAGGACAAAATAAGGCAAACGTCCGTGCAAGTGTACACGTGTACATTATTTGCAAAAAAAATTAAACGTTGTGCCAAGTTTGTTCAATCGCTTAGAGACGCGTCCTTTCAGTCGCCGCTGCCGTCTTTACAAACCCACACACCATGATCGCCCTCCCTCCCCCCCATTTTTTTTGTACCAAATTAAATCACGTTCACGTGTACACGAACTGACAGCCAAGAGTGTACAATGTTTAGTAAGATACACGCGTTTGGCCTACCCTAGTTGATATTGTTGGACTCGGCTAATTCGTATAAGCATGAGACAAGTTTCTCGTCATCAGAGCTGAGTGTTGATCCGTTTACGTAATGTCACCTAGCTCCTCGGAAAACACATTTGTTTGTAGGGCCGACGCTCGCGGCAAACAGGCCCTTGAATAATCTCTACCGTAACTACCGAAGGGTGTCCCCACGCTGCCCTGAATACGAAGTATGGTGGCCGGGCCATATCTGCATACAAATGGTTTCTCCGTCGTACTATGCTGGGTGTATCGCGCTACACACCTACACACGCGTCGTCGCGATTACCGCCGGGGCTCAAGGCTTGAACACACGATCTACAGGAATGAAAGCCCGTCAGCCAAGAGACCCACAACTACAACTACACTAACCGATAGAGGTGGCTCAGCGGTAAGACGCGAGACTAATTCGGGAGGTCGCCAGCTCGATTCCGGCCACCGGCAGTCCTGACTGAAGATTTTCCGAGGTTTTCCTCAGTCGTAAAGGCGAATGCTGGGATTGAGTCCTACTATTAGCCCTCAGACATTCCTTCCCAGCTAGTTATAGTCACCTGAAGAGGGGCACATCAGGTAAAACTGGGTGCACCCTATAACGGGTATTCCTACGAAAAATTATATTATTATCTGACATATGAATCAAGAGTATAGTAAAGATTGTTGTGTGTACCTATCGAGTTCCTATACCCCTCGACGTTACCTCGTGATTCCTGTAGCCCATGTGTATGCTACCAAGGGAAGCGGTTGTCTATGGCCCAGGGCTTATACGTATCCCAAACTACAAAGAACTCGCTCTTTGTAATTTAGACGAGATAATGAATGAGTCTGCGGCAGCAGATCGTGAGCTTTAAAACAACTTCGACGATCGAAATTGTGGGAAGATACACAAGAGTGACAGAACACATATTATCAGGGTCTACATGATAACGAAAACAAATATTTATGCAAACTTCATTAAGGTTGGATACGATAACACAATAATATCGTATTATTTCATTTAATCCTAACGTAATTAATGTTGTATATATTTTTGTTTTTATCTAAAGACACTGATAATATCTGTCTTGTGTATCTTCCCACAATGTCGATTTTAAAAAAAATAGTTTAAAAGATACGAACGGGCTGCCCCAGGAGGAGTTAGATCTAGGGGCTCAGAGCACGTTCGGCAAAGCCAATAATGTATGCCAAGCTTATTTTATCTGTGTGCCTGTCAGTGCTAGATTCACATAACAAACAACTCAAGAAGAAGTACTGTACTTCCCCTCGTTTACGTATGCCGGTGAATGTTCACTTCGATAACATGCCCTCTGTATCATTGCATGGCTGTGTGAAGTGAACACTACTGTCCCTCATTTAAAGAACAAAGTCCCACCGCCTGAAGAAACCATTCTAAACGACTCCCATTTTGGTGTCGTGTAGAAACTACAGACAGTAAGAAGAAATTTGTAATCTCCTCAAAAGTATATGGGGTTGTGATTTCTCTTACTTAATATTCTCATTAGTGAAACGATAACAACCTACTAATCACAACATTGGAACGGGGTTTAATATTGTCTTTTTACTTCGTAAGAGACCTCGTTACACTTTTCAATGCTGTGGAGCGTTTTCTTGAGATCAAACTTGAAAGAGATTTTAATTTCGCGTTGTTTGTATAATGACGGTACTCCGCGGTGGCCTTTCTGGGACGCAAGCAGACTTTAAACATCAAGTTCGTTTGCTTTACTTCACCTTTTGAACTTTTTGCATTCTACCCCTTTATCGAGAATCAAGGACATGGCAAAAAGTGCAAAAGGTGTAGGTAAATCAGACTATTGTGACAATGCGATGATGTTTATGTGCGAGTATACGAGACTCGACCCGCGCGTCCTAGCGACCCATGTAATCACTGTCCTGAAACATATGGAACAGTTTGGTCAGTGACGGCTGCCAGTGCCCTGCCTGTCGTACGAGGCTATTGTGACAATGCGATGATGTTTATGTGCGAGTATACGAGACTCGACCCGCGCGTCCTAGCGACCCATATAATCGCTGTCCTGAAACATATGGAACAGTTTGGTCAGTGACGGCTGCCAGTGCCCTGCCTGTCGTACGAGGCTATTGTGACAATGCCATGATGTTTATGTGCGAGTATACGAGACTCGACCTGCGCGTCCTAGCGACCCATATAATCGCTGTCCTGAAACATATGGAACAGTTTGGTCAGTGACGGCTGCCACACCTAGTGCCCTGCCTGTCGTACGAGGCTATTGTGACAATGCCATGATGTTTATGTGCGAGTATACGAGACTCGACCTGCGCGTCCTAGCGACCCATATAATCGCTGTCCTGAAACATATGGAACAGTTTGGTCAGTGACGGCTGCCAGTGCCCTGCCTGTCGTACGAGGCTATTGTGACAATGCCATGATGTTTATGTGCGAGTATACGAGACTCGACCTGCGCGTCCTAGCGACCCATATAATCACTGTCCTGAAACATATGGAACAGTTTGGTCAGTGACGGCTGCCAGTGCCCTGCCTGTCGTACGAGGCTATTGTGACAATGCGATGATGTTTATGTGCGAGTATACGAGACTCGACCTGCGCGTCCTAGCGACCCATATAATCACTGTCCTGAAACATATGGAACAGTTTGGTCAGTGACGGCTGCCAGTGCCCTGCCTGTCGTACGAGGCTATTGTGACAATGCCATGATGTTTATGTGCCAGTATACGAGACTCGACCTGCGCGTCCTAGCGACCAATATAATCACTGTCCTGAAACATATGGAACAGTTTGGTCAGTGACGGCTGCCAGTGCCCTGCCTGTCGTACGAGGCTATTGTGACAATGCCATGATGTTTATGTGCCAGTATACAAGACTCGACCCGCGCGTCCTAGCGACCCATATAATCACTGTCCTGAAACATATGGAACAGTTTGGTCAGTGACGGCTGCCACACCCAGTGCCCTGCCTGTCGTACGAGGCTATTGTGGCAATGCGATGATGTTTATGTGCGAGTATACGAGACTCGACCCGCGCGTCCTAGCGACCCATATAATCGCTGTCCTGAAACATATGGAACAGTTTGGTCAGTGACGGCTGCCAGTGCCCTGCCTGTCGTACGAGGCTATTGTGACAATGCGATGATGTTTATGTGCGAGTATACGAGACTCGACCTGCGCGTCCTAGCGACCCATATAATCACTGTCCTGAAACATATGGAACAGTTTGGTCAGTGACGGCTGCCAGTGCCCTGCCTGTCGTACGAGGCTATTGTGACAATGCCATGATGTTTATGTGCCAGTATACGAGACTCGACCTGCGCGTCCTAGCGACCCATATAATCACTGTCCTGAAACATATGGAACAGTTTGGTCAGTGACGGCTGCCAGTGCCCTGCCTGTCGTACGAGGCTATTGTGACAATGCCATGATGTTTATGTGCCAGTATACGAGACTCGACCCGCGCGTCCTAGCGACCCATATAATCACTGTCCTGAAACATATGGAACAGTTTGGTCAGTGACGGCTGCCACACCCAGTGCACTGCCTGTCGTACGAGGCTATTGTGGCAATGCGATGATGTTTATGTGCGAGTATACGAGACTCGACCCGCGCGTCCTAGCGACCCATATAATCGCTGTCCTGAAACATATGGAACAGTTTGGTCAGTGACGGCTGCCAGTGCCCTGCCTGTCGTACGAGGCTATTGTGACAATGCGATGATGTTTATGTGCGAGTATACGAGACTCGACCTGCGCGTCCTAGCGACCCATATAATCGCTGTCCTGAAACATATGGAACAGTTTGGTCAGTGACGGCTGCCAGTGCCCTGCCTGTCGTACGAGGCTATTGTGACAATGCGATGATGTTTATGTGCGAGTATACGAGACTCGACCCGCGCGTCCTAGCGACCCATATAATCACTGTCCTGAAACATATGGAACAGTTTGGTCAGTGACGGCTGCCACACCCAGTGCCCTGCCTGTCGTACGAGGCTATTGTGACAATGCGATGATGTTTATGTGCGAGTATACGAGACTCGACCCGCGCGTCCTAGCGACCCATATAATCGCTGTCCTGAAACATATGGAACAGTTTGGTCAGTGACGGCTGCCACACCTAGTGCCCTGCCTGTCGTACGAGGCTATCTCGTTAGAGGCTATTTATTTTTAGTTTGACGCCCCACCCACTCGTCACGTGACCCTCTACCAGCATAACAAACGTGACAGAACGAAAAACGCTAGAGCATTTTCGCAGCGCTCCGCGCGCTCCGTGCGGCGAGGTCGTGAAGTATGCCGGGCCCACGAACTGTCAAACAGTCAAATGTAGGTTATGTTTACTGTAATTGCTTGTTTATCTTTTTTTATTATTAATTTATAATTGTATAACGTTCGTGCTCGTGCATACACTTGCTATACATAATAATGACTTAGTCACCGTAATATGTTTGGACAGAGAAATTGAAATAGGCTAGGCCTAGTTTTCTGTGATGCTCGCAAATATCAACAAGGTTCTTGACCCTGGCTTGTTTTGTTCTTTGACACACAATAACATCAGCTGTCATCATAATCCACATTTTTATGCCCAAACGTCAATGAAGTAGGCCTATGCCTAGGCGTGTTGCCAATTTGTTTGTATTTATTGTATACCTTACTATTACCATTGTCAACAACCTGTCAGAACAACAAGATGCAAGTACATTACATAAAAGCAGAAATGGTAGGGTCTGGGTAGGCCTAGGCCTAGCCTAGCATCAATACCTAAATTGCTATTATTTCATGTGCCTTGTGTTCGCCCATTCGTCAAACTAAACGAAAGTATGTCTAGGCGTAGTGATTTATGTCATTGTATGCCTACATAAGCTTATCTCATTGCTGGAAGTTCAGATTTCATCTGTCAGCCAACTTCATGCTCATTTTTCAACATTGAGTGGCTATGTTCAAAAGTAAGTACTTAGTTGTTGACGTACTAGTCACAATACCAAATTACTGTACCTAGTAGACCTAGGCTTGTAATGTAATGTGGTTCTACGTAGGCCTAATACCTAGTAGGCCTAGGCCTAGGCTTATGTGGTACCTGTGTGCATACTTGTTGTTAGGCTGAATGCTTATAAACGTGGAAAGCAGGATACACAGATGAAGTAGGTAATCGACACAATCAATGAAAGCAAATACTTAACTTTATTGGATTAAAAAACTACAAAACTGTGAACAAAATTGTTAAATGTTTACAAACAAACGAAACGTCTCGAACTGTCAACTAACACGCGAGCGCGACTAGTTCTCACTAGAAATTAGAATTCTTCTAGCGGATTCCACAATGGTGGTATGGGCGCGATCTCTGATTGGTCGTTTCAAAATCTTTACTGTTGCCAACTGAGCTGTGGTAGAAGTGGCTTTGTTTATAAATATAATATCTCATAATATTCAATTCAACAACCAAAGTGTACTAAAATAGCCTTGTAAATAGTAATTAATTGGTCAAGATTTGAAAAGCATTGTGTATGTTTCGTTCGTTAGGTAAAACGAAGGTTATCAGTTAGGTATGTCATTTTGCCATGTTTGTACACATGCTTTAGCGTGGTCACGTGACGAGTGGGTGGGGCGTCAAACTAAGCCTGAACAAACTCTAGTAGTTAGTATAGCCTACTCAGTATTTATAGTCTCTTAGAATTATTTTATACATTCATGTTTCGAAATGTGCGAACATTTGAGTTGTCAAGTATATGTGTAAAATAGTAAAAGATAACAACTCAAAAAAACGTAAAAACTGTTTTTTAAATCCAGCGTAGGTCCACGACTGCCACAATCTGGTTTAAAGTACCATTTAATAGGTTTTTGGCAAGTTAATAACAATTCTAATTACATGTTTCCAATAATAATAGTTTCATTATTTTCTTATTATTCTCTCTTTCGTTGTGTGCGTCGTAGAACAATGTGTTGTTGCACGCGCATGTATACGCACACGCACACGCATATGCACACGCACACGCGTGATTGCCTTGGCGCGACAACCAATTGGCGGACTATATTATAAATCCATCACCCAACCACCTGCCTACACATGCACGTTATTTGCCCTTGGGCCGGGAACAATCAGTGTATTTATTTGTATATGAATGTTGACATTCTTGTACATGTACATGCAATGTTATTGATTCACATCACAGTAATCAGAATGCGAAAGCTAGCATGGGTGCCGGCAGGATATTTCGCAATGAGGGGCAAAGCGAAATAACACTTTCTACGTGGGTGGAAGAGGTGTCTGGGGGGGAAGGGGGGGAGGGGGGAAGCTCCCAATTCGCCACGCAGAGGGCTTTTTGTTTAATATTTCAATACTTTTTAACCGATTTTGGGGTCAACGTAGGTTCAGCGAATGAAAGGAATTGAACCACGTACTTTGTCAAAACATGGTTCCATTTTGATTATTAAACATTCTCATATACTCAAATAAAAAACAGAAAAAAGGAAAGTGCCAACATCAAGGAACAATATCTTGAGAAACACATTAGATAACTGGCCATGATTGACTAGTCACAACTCGCAAGTATAAAATGGCAGTTAATTGTTATATAAGATATAAGTTGAACAAAGCGTAAGAAATAGTAATTGATTATAATTCATTATCGTGTATAGACCTACTAATATATATGTATCGTCATCCTTTCAGTTAAATTTTAAACAATTCCTGAAATCCAGGAGGGAGCAAAATGTCCCCTGTGAAACCCGTGTAAACCTATTTCCCACTCTTGCCCCGTGCGCAAGTGGTGCTTGTCACATGGCTGTGGGAACTTGCTTTTAAATCACACTGCCTTCTAGAAGCTTAGAAGTAAATACACTGTCTTTTGTTTACAATTCATTGTTATAAAGCAGTAGCATGTTTTGTGTGTTTAATAACAGCTCAAGATTAAAGTTTATTATTAAATTCAATCTTTAGTTATTTACTTAATATTATAGTAGTAAATAATATTAAGACATGGTGTCAGAAGTGTAAAAAGAATCTACAACAGAATGGCTGCGAGGTTTCAATTACGGTAACGCTCACTCACAAATACAGCTTTGAAGATTGGCATTAGGTCAATAGGTTGTATCTTAGCGTTTGTATTAAAGCGCGTTATTTATTTGATTGCTTTTTAAAATATATTTCAGAGCACCAAGTTATTCTGATTCACTTACAAAGCAGTGACTGGCTTTATCAACCGAAACCAGATTGTCATTTATCCGCGTAGTCGTTCGGGCTTCGTTTACAAAACATAATTTCAAATAAATTTCACTGTAGCGAAATTGCGATGGAACGAGACTATCAATTAGGGCATAATAGCGTGTGCTATTGTTGGCTTCTGGTGCCGGCATCTTGCTGCTTGCGTGACAAACTGTATTTGGCCCATTACCTCGCTCGTTTCGGGTAAGCCTCGTTTCTACGGCATTCTGGCACTTGTGATATTCCATTCGCATTATATGTTCATTTGTCATTGATTTCTCGTGACACCACTTTGTGCATTCATTTTAATAACAACAAGATCCAGGCTATGGGAGGTTCTTCGCTCGTGCCAAAACATTTCACACGGGAAGCCTCATTTGCGTCTTGAACGGAGGTGAGTTATGTGTGCGGTAAGATCGCGAGTAGTTTTCCCCAGGCACACATTTGTATGTCAGACATGCCTGAGGGGGGGTGGGGGGTTATACCTCCCTCACGCCTCGCCGAGCCTTGCCTTGCCACTTCGAGAGTTTTCGGTCCACTTCGTACACCCTCACGCCGAGCTGCATCGTATCTCGTGTCTCCAAGACACTTCGTGTGTTTCCGGCCAACTTCGTACATCCTCACGCCGAGCTGCATCGTGTCACGTGACTCCGAGACACTTCGGGTGTTTCCGGCCCACTTCGTACATCCTCACGCCGAGCTGCATCGTGTCACGTGACTCCGAGACACTTCGGGTATTTCCGGCTCACTTCGTACATCCTCACGCCGAGCTGCATCGTATCACGTGACTCCGAGACACTTCGGGTGTTTCCGGCCCACTTCGTACACACTCACGCCGAGCTGCATCGTGTCACGTGACTCCGAGACATTCGGGTGTTTCCGGCTCACTTCGTACATCCTCACGCCGAGCTGCATCGTGTCACGTAACTCCGAGACACTTCGGGTGTTTCCGGCTCACTTCGTACACCCTCACGCCGAGCTGCATCGTGTCACGTGACTCCGAGACACTTCGGGTGTTTCCGGCTCACTTCGTACACACTCACGCCGAGCTGCGGCGTGTCACGTGACTCGGAGACACTTCGGGTGTTTCCGGCTCACTTCGTACACACTCACGCCGAGCTGCGGCGTGTCACGTGACTCCGAGACACTTCGGGTGTTTCCGGCCCACTTCGTACATCCTCACACCGAGCTGCGGCGTGTCACGTGACTCGGAGACACTTCGGGTGCTTCCGGCCAACTTCGTACACCCTCACGCCGAGCTGCATCGTGTCACGTGACTCGGAGACGGGTGTTTCCGGCTCACTTCGTACACACTCACGCCGAGCTGCGGCGTGTCACGTGACTCGGAGACACTTCGGGTGCTTCCGGCCAACTTCGTACACCCTCACGCCGAGCTGCATCGTGTCACGTGACTCGGAGACACTTCGGGTGTTTCCGGCCAACTTCGTACACCCTCACGCCGAGCTGCATCGTGTCACGTGACTCGGAGACACTTCGGGTGTTTCCGGCCAACTTCGTACACCCTCACGCCGAGCTGCATCGTGTCACGTGACTCCAAGACACTTAGGGTGTTTCCGGCCCACTTCGTACACCCTCACACCGAGCTGCATCGTGTCACGTGACTCGGAGACACTTCGGGTGTTTCCGGCCAACTTCGTACACCCTCACGACGAGCTGCATCGTGTCACGTGACTCGGAGACACTTCGGGTGTTTCCGGCCAACTTCGTACACCCTCACGCCGAGCTGCATCGTGTCACGTGACTCCGAGACACTTCGTGCGTTTCCGGCTCACTTGGTACATCCTCACGCCGAGCTGCATCGTGTCACGTGACTCCGAGACACTTCGGGTGTTTCCGGCCTACTTCGTACACACTAACGCCGAGCTTCATCGTGTCACGTGACTCCGAGACACTTCGGGTGTTTCCGGCCAGCTTCGTACATCCTCACGCCGAGCTGCGGCGTATCACGTGACTCCGAGACACTTCGGGTGTTTCCGGCCCACTTCGTACATCCTCACGCCGAGCTGCGGCGTGTCACGTGACTCCGAGACACTTCGGGTGTTTCCGGCCCACTTCGTACACACTCACGCCGAGCTGCATCGTGTCACGTGACTCCGAGACACTTCGGGTGTTTCCGGCCCACTTCGTACACACTCACGCCGAGCTGCATCGTATCTCGTGACTCGGAGACACTTCGTGCGTTTCCGGCTCACTTCGTACACACTCACGCCGAGCTGCATCGTATCTCGTGACTCGGAGACACTTCGGGTGTTTTCGGCTCACTTCGTACACACTCACGCACAGCTGCATCGTGTCACGTGACTCCGAGACACTTCGGGTGTTTCCGGCTCACTTCGTACACCCTCACGCCGAGCTGCATCGTGTCACGTGACTCCGAGACACTTCGGGTGTTTCCGGCCCACTTCGTACACACTCACGCCGAGCTGCGGCGTGTCACGTGACTCCGAGACACTTCGGGTGTTTCCGGCCAACTTCGTACACACTCACGCCGAGCTGCGTCGTATCACGTGACTCCGAGACACTTCGGGTGTTTCCGGCCCACTTCGTACATCCTCACGCCGAGCTGCGGCGTGTCACGTGACTCCGAGACACTTCGGGTGTTTCCGGCCCACTTCGTACATCCTCACGCCGAGCTGCGGCGTGTCACGTGACTCCGAGACACTTCGGGTGTTTCCGGCTCACTTCGTACACACTCACGCCGAGCTGCATTGTGTCACGTGACTCCGAGACACTTCGGGTGTTTCCGGCCCACTTCGTACACACTCACGCCGAGCTGCGGCGTGTCACGTGACTCCGAGACACTTCGGGTGTTTCCGGCCCACTTCGTACACACTCACGCCGAGCTGCGGCGTGTCACGTGACTCCGAGACACTTCGGGTGTTTCCGGCCCACTTCGTACACACTCACGCCGAGCTGCGTCGTATCACGTTACTCCGAGATACTTCGGGTGTTTCCGGCCCACTTCGTACATCCTCACACCGAGCTGCATCGTATCTCGTGACTCGGAGACACTTCGGGTGTTTCCGGCCCACTTCGTACACACTCACGCCGAGCTGCGTCGTATCACGTTACTCCGAGACACTTCGGGTGTTTCCGGCCCACTTCGTACATCCTCACGCCGAGCTGCATCGTGTCACGTGACTCGGAGACACTTCGGGTGTTTCCGGCCAACTTCGTACACCCTCACGCCGAGCTGCATCGTGTCACGTGACTCCGAGACACTTCGTGCGTTTCCGGCTCACTTCGTACACACTCACGCCGAGCTGCATCGTATCTCGTGTCTCCGAGACACTTCGGGTGTTTCCGGCCAGCTTCGTACATCCTCACGCCGAACTGCGGCGTGTCACGTGACTCGGAGACACTTCGGGTGTTTCCGGCCAACTTCGTACACACTCACGCCGAGCTACGGCGTGTCACGTGACTCCGAGACACTTCGGGTGTTTCCGGCCCACTTCGTACACCCTCACACCGAGCTGCATCGTATCTCGTGACTCGGAGACACTTCGGGTGTTTCCGGCCCACTTCGTACACACTCACGCCGAGCTGCGTCGTATCACGTTACTCCGAGACACTTCGGGTGTTTCCGGCCCACTTCGTACACACTCACGCCGAGCTGCATCGTGTCACGTGACTCCGAGACACTTCGGGTGTTTCCGGCCAACTTCGTACACCCTCACGCCGAGCTGCATCGTGTCACGTGACTCCGAGACACTTCGTGCGTTTCCGGCTCACTTCGTACACACTCACGCCGAGCTGCATCGTATCTCGTGTCTCCGAGACACTTCGGGTGTTTCCGGCCAGCTTCGTACATCCTCACGCCGAACTGCGGCGTGTCACGTGACTCGGAGACACTTCGGGTGTTTCCGGCCAACTTCGTACACACTCACGCCGAGCTGCGGCGTGTCACGTGACTCCGAGACACTTCGGGTGTTTCCGGCTCACTTCGTACACACTCACGCCGAGCTGCATCGTGTCACGTGACTCCGAGACACTTCGGGTGTTTCCGGCCCACTTCGTACACACTCACGCCGAGCTGCATCGTGTCACGTGACTCCTAGACACTTCGGGTGTTTCCGGCCCACTTCGTACACACTCACGCCGAGCTGCATCGTGTCACGTGACTCCTAGACACTTCGGGTGTTTCCGGCTCACTTCGTACACACTCACGCCGAGCTGCATCGTGTCACGTGACTCCGAGACACTTCGGGTGTTTCCGGGCCACTTCGTACACCCTCACACCGAGCTGCATCGTATCTCGTGACTCGGAGACACTTCGGGTGTTTCCGGCTCACTTCGTACACCCTCACACCGAGCTGCATCGTATCTCGTGTCTCCGAGACACTTCGGGTGTTTCCGGCTCACTTCGTACACCCTCACACCGAGCTGCATCGTATCTCGTGTCTCCGAGACACTTCGGGTGTTTCCGGGCCACTTCGTACACCCTCACGCCGAGCTGCGTCGTATCTCGTGTCTCCGAGACACTTCGGGTGTTTCCGGCTCACTTCGTACACCCTCACACCGAGCTGCATCGTATCTCGTGTCTCCGAGACACTTCGGGTGTTTCCGGCTCACTTCGTACACCCTCACACCGAGCTGCATCGTATCTCGTGTCTCCAAGACACTTCGGGTGTTTCCGGCCAACTTCGTACATCCTCACGCCGAGCTGCGGCGTGTCACGTGACTCCGAGACACTTCGGGTGTTTCCGGCCAACTTCGTACACACTCACGCCGAGCTGCGGCGTGTCACGTGACTCCGAGACACTTCGGGTGTTTCCGGCCACCTTCGTACACACTCACGCCGAGCTGCGGCGTGTCACGTGACTCCGAGACACTTCGTGTGTTTCCGGCCAACTTCGTACACACTCACGCCGAGCTGCGGCGTGTCACGTGACTCCGAGACACTTCGGGTGTTTCCGGCCCACTTCGTACACACTCACGCCGAGCTGCATCGTGTCACTTGACTCCGAGACACTTCGGGTGTTTCCGGCTCACTTCGTACACACTCACGCCGAGCTGCATCGTGTCACGTGACTCCGAGACACTTCGGGTGTTTCCGGCCCACTTCGTACACACTCACGCCGAGCTGCATCGTGTCACGTGACTCCTAGACACTTCGGGTGTTTCCGGCCCACTTCGTACACACTCACGCCGAGCTGCATCGTGTCACGTGACTCCTAGACACTTCGGGTGTTTCCGGCTCACTTCGTACACACTCACGCCGAGCTGCATCGTGTCACGTGACTCCGAGACACTTCGGGTGTTTCCGGGCCACTTCGTACACCCTCACACCGAGCTGCGTCGTATCTCGTGTCTCCGAGACACTTCGGGTGTTTCCGGCTCACTTCGTACACCCTCACACCGAGCTGCATCGTATCTCGTGTCTCCGAGACACTTCGGGTGTTTCCGGCTCACTTCGTACACCCTCACACCGAGCTGCATCGTATCTCGTGTCTCCAAGACACTTCGGGTGTTTCCGGCCAACTTCGTACATCCTCACGCCGAGCTGCGGCGTGTCACGTGACTCCGAGACACTTCGGGTGTTTCCGGCCAACTTCGTACACACTCACGCCGAGCTGCGGCGTGTCACGTGACTCCGAGACACTTCGGGTGTTTCCGGCCCACTTCGTACACCCTCACGCCGAGCTGCATCGTATCTCGTGACTCCGAGACACTTCGGGTGTTTCCGGCCACCTTCGTACACACTCACGCCGAGCTGCGGCGTGTCACGTGACTCCGAGACACTTCGGGTGTTTCCGGCCAACTTCGTACACACTCACGCCGAGCTGCGGCGTGTCACGTGACTCCGAGACACTTCGGGTGTTTCCGGCCCACTTCGTACACACTCACGCCGAGCTGCGGCGTGTCACGTGACTCCTAGACACTTCGGGTGTTTCCGGCCCACTTCGTACACCCTCACGCCGAGCTGCATCGTATCTCGTGACTCCGAGACACTTCGGGTGTTTCCGGCCACCTTCGTACACACTCACGCCGAGCTGCGGCGTGTCACGTGACTCCGAGACACTTCGGGTGTTTCCGGCCAACTTCGTACACACTCACGCCGAGCTGCGGCGTGTCACGTGACTCCGAGACACTTCGGGTGTTTCCGGCCCACTTCGTACACCCTCACGCCGAGCTGCATCGTGTCACGTGACTCCGAGACACTTCGGGTGTTTCCGGGCCACTTCGTACACACTCACGCCGAGCTGCGGCGTGTCACGTGACTCCGAGACACTTCGGGTGTTTCCGGCCAACTTCGTACACACTCACGCCGAGCTGCGGCGTGTCACGTGACTCCGAGACACTTCGGGTGTTTCCGGCCCACTTCGTACACCCTCACGCCGAGCTGCGGCGTGTCACGTGACTCCGAGACACTTCGGGTGTTTCCGGCCCACTTCGTACACACTCACGCCGAGCTGCATCGTGTCACGTGACTCCGAGACACTTCGGGTGTTTCCGGCCCACTTCGTACACACTCACGCCGAGCTGCATCGTGTCACGTGACTCCGAGACACTTCGGGTGTTTCCAGCCAGCTTCGTACATCCTCACGCCGAGCTGCATCGTGTCACGTGACTCCGAGACACTTCGGGTGTTTCCGGCTCACTTCGTACACACTCACGCCGAGCTGCGGCGTGTCACGTGACTCCGAGACACTTCGGGTGTTTCCGGCCAGCTTCGTACATCCTCACGCCGAGCTGGAGCGTCCATTGTAGCGCTTCCCAGCCACTTCGACTGTGTGGTGCAAGCTCTAGACATGCATTATGTCAACGGTTTCGTTTCTGCAAATAAACCAGAAGTGCGATATTGGCACGAGTTGATGATCACAAACGCTCAGATCAAAATGATGCGCAAAGAAGAGCGCCCATGTACACCATACGTCACAATTAAATCAGTGATATGACAGAAATCTTCCTACTGCTTATGCTGTTACGCATCTATACGAATCATAGACTGGACTGAGACATGACAATTAACAAAGCAAGTGCACAATAAATGTGATCGGGTAAAGAAGGTTTCTGCCCTCTCTACCCTTGAGGTATATATAGGTCGGCGGCTGAAGTGGTTCGCACACACTGGGGGTAAACATCCTCTCACACCCTTCAAACGTCGCTTCTTAGACTCGTTCACTGCGTGTTCGGCGACGAGTGTAGTCATCAGCCATGGCAGAAACACAGCTATGGCGCACTCACCGTGTAGATCACAGCGATAAAGCGAGCTAAGTAAAGCCGACCTAGGTTAGTCCTTATTCGCATAACACCGTGATCCGAATCATATAAAGCGAATTGAAGTTTGATTCAGTCTATACTGCAACTATAGAACAAACAACATAGCAACTACAGCTCATATGATGCCCATTGGCCACCGTCATTTTGATTCTTTGGTACGTAATGATCAAATTGTAGTGTTTTCCAAGCCGGCCTGAGATACAGCTCTTTCAAGTGGGCAAAGCCGGCTTGAGTTAGACCGCATTGACGCCCGTGGTATACATACTGGTGTTCCATTCTAATCTGCTAAACGGAAGATATAATGCTACCGCTCTCCAGTTTCCGGAAGTGCTAGTGCATGATGCATTGCAGAGCGCGTCATAAAGAGAGACATACGCATATCATGCTATACTAATCACTTGCTTTGTTTACATGTTCGTGCATGTTGTGCTCTTGTTGTGTTGACATGTTCGTGCACGTTGTGCTCTTGTTGTGTTGACATGTTCGTGCACGTTGTGCTCTTGTTGTGTTGACATGTTCATGCACGTTGTGCTCTTGTTGTGTTGACATGTTCATGCATGTTGTGCTCTTGTTGTGTTGACGTGTTCGTGCACGTTGTGCTCTTGTTGTGTTGACGTGTTCGTGCACGTTGTGCTCTTGTTGTGTTGACATGTTCATGCACGTTGTGCTCTTGTTGTGTTGTCATGTTCGTGCACGTTGTTCTCTTGTTGTGTTGTCATCTTCGTGCACGTTGTGCTCTTGTTGTGTTGACATGTTCGTGCACGTTGTGCTCTTGTTGTGTTGACATGTTCGTGCACGTTGTGCTCTTGTTGTGTTGACATGTTCGTGCACGTTGTGCTCTTGTTGTGTTGACATGTTCGTGCACGTTGTGCTCTTGTTGTGTTGACATGTTCGTGCACGTTGTGCTGTTGGTGGCGGCGCCGGGTCAAGCTTAAAGACCCATTCAGGATTCACTTGGACAAACTTATAACTTGAAGTTTGCCACATGGAAGACTGGGTTGGCATTCGCATCGACTTGTCGTAAACTTAGTCACCTAGTTTGCAAACTTCAAATAAATAACCAAGTTTCAAGGTATCTAAAAGCATACAACATTCAAAAGCTTTTATAACATCTATGTTGACTTCAAATATTTGACGAAAGCTTTTCAATCGTTATCTCAAAGAAAGTTTACGTACCTTGTAAGTTATTTGCTAGGGTATAATTTAATTCTGAATGAGCCAACGGCAAAGGAGAATATTAATAATAACCGCAACCGTTTTAACGTTTTTTACTAATATCTTGACAACACCACTCAGAATTGCAAAAGTTATAAATGAATGTGAATTGGTGTCGTAAGAACTAAAAGCTGGATTTAAAAAGTGTTAAATACATAAATCAATAGGGTGTTATTGTATTACTTCCCCGTAACGATAAAATCACTTGGCGATGTTAGTTGGATGGCCGAGACGCCACTAGCGCCCTGGGTGGCCGTCTCGGTGACTGAACCAGAGTCTGAGGTATGACTGCCTGCCTGGTCTCGTTGTTCAGGGAAGCGGGTTGAAATATTGCAGCTAAACGACCAAGTTTCCACATCTTGCCGCTGGCGATACGTCAAGTTAAGCGATACATTGTTCGCTGTATCATCGCACTCCCTGTGTTTATGAACGTTCTCTCTTTACCGGCTAAACGGTGATCGAGAAGTTTGCTGCCAAGTTATGCACGGCTGGATTCCCGTCTCTGTTGTTGAATGATTAGTTCGAATATTGCCGCCGGTGAGAGTATTTGTATTGACGCCAAACTTGAGCGTTGAGGAGTGACCAGAGAAACGATTACTCCAGTTGTCAGTTCTGTGTGTAGTTCTCAGTTGTTAGTGTCTGTTCAGTTGTGAGTCTGCGCGAGTCGCTCTTGCACTCAGAACTCGACAGCTCTACAACGGTTTAGTTCGATGTTCAGTACGGTCACCCAACCGTTGATTGCCCCCAGTAATTCAATTTCAATTTATAATCCTTCTATTCCCAAAATAAAACCCCCACAAAATACACAAATATTATTTATGAACATAATAATATATATAAAGTGTACAGAAAAAAGAACGCCGTCTTCGTCTAGTCCTACCCCTTCCTAGTCGTTGTCTAGTCCCCGTCTGCCTCGTAGACCGCCGTCTTCGTCTAGTCCCCGTTCTACCCCTTCTTAGTCGTTGTCTAGTCCCCGTCTGCCTCGTAGAACACCGTCTTCGTCTAGTCCCCGTTCTACCCCTTCCTGGTCGTTGTCTAGTCCCCGTCTGCCTCGTAGAACGCCGTCTTCGTCTAGTCCCCGTTCCACCCCTTCTTAGTCGTTGTCTAGTCCCCGTCTGCCTCGTAGAACACCGTCTTCGTCTAGTCCCCGTTCTACCCCTTCCTGGTCGTTGTCTAGTCCCCGTCTGCCTCGTAGAACGCCGTCTTCGTCTAGTCCCCGTTCTACCCCTTCCTAGTCGTTGTCCTAGTCCCCGTCTGCCTCGTAGAACGCCGTCTTCGTCTAGTCCCAGTTCTACCCCTTCCTGGTCGTTGTCTAGTCCCCGTCTGCCTCGTAGAACGCCGTCTTCGTCTAGTCCCCGTTCTATCCTTTCGTAGTCTTCGTCTAAACCCCGTGCAGCTCTCGAGCCTCGATTCCGCCTCTTTCTTCACCACCAATGCAAACTTATCTTTGTTTTGAATCTTACACGAAATAGTCCAAAACCTCTAATTACTCTTCACAAGTTGCTAATTATGACTGTGTCTGTACTCTGTTCTATAACGTCTTTCAAATTCATTAGGAGTTGAAAGCTTGATTAGAAGTTGCCCTCGTTGCTTGAGGCTAAGTAATTACTGATTAGCCGGCTTGTTTTGTTGGGCACGTTCGCGGGGCTTGCGCGCCACAACGGATGGACATACTTTGCAGGCGCGTAGGGACCCAAGACATGTCTGGCTGGCTGTGTATGTGCCTGTAAAGCGGTCACTATCAGGTGAATCCCTCGCACCCCTGGCGACCAATCAGATGAAGTCGCGTGACTCCCCTGACTTTCTACGTCACTGTCTCGGGCATCCCTCGCACCCCTGGCGACCAATCAGAGGAAGGAGCGTGACTCCCCTAACGCGGTTACTTTTCTACGTCACTGTCTCGGGCAGCTTTCGCACCCCTGGCGACCAATCAGAGGAAGGAGCGTTACTCCCCTGACGCGGTGACTTTTCTACGTCACTATCAAGTACGTCCATTGCGTCACCAGAACACCAAAGAAGACGAGGCCGCATGACTTGCAACTCACGAAACAGTTTTAAATAAATTAGGACTGCTTTGGCAAACTGTAGTTTACTGGATCGAGCAGTTTCATTCTAGTTCGAGTCGGTCATCCAGTTCAAGGCTTGAAGATAAGTACTAAGTAGTACAACCTGCCCGAAACGTCTGAATCCAACGACCGAGAACCAAACATCATGATAGACTATAGGCCTGAGGAAGCCTGAATTGTAATGCTGCTTACATGTATTGGGTGTGTCACAGGCATCAAGATATGTTGTACTGGTGTTTCGAAGGGTTGTCATTAGTTTATTTCCACTCTCGAGCTTAAAAAAACTAAACGTGAAACATAATATAATTAAAGTGTAAAACTTCCAAACTTATAACTGCCGACAGGTGAATTAGTAAGGTAAAACCGTAACAAAACGTAGTAATAATGGTGGCTTACGTGCATCAAAAGTATAATGTTACTCGCTGCATATGAACAACTGTATGATGGCGATGTGGGGTTTGGGGGGAGGGGAGTAGGAAAGCACGAGGTAGTCTTACATATGGCAGTGTGTGTTAGACGAGATGGGTCTTCCACCCACCACGGATATACGCCCGTTCGATATTTTGTTCTGGTAAAAGAGCATCGGATCTATTCTTGTGTATGGTAGAGCAAGATGTGTTTACATTATACTCCCTCGTAATTAAAATTGTTCGTCGTATAGTTTTCGATTGTGCTAATCCTTTGGCATCTCGATTCTCGAACTACACAACCAGAGTCTGGTTAACGTAAAGTGAGATGGATATTGGACTGAGAACATTCCACGTACTTGTGTAACTTTGCCTTGTTTAAATATTGCCATAGTTTTTCCAACTTGAAATGTAATCCAGTAATTGCTTTTAGTAATTCATTTGAGAGGATATACGTGGTCGAGTTTCCTTTAATTGAATATTCTACAGTCGTTGGTAATGTTTCTTACAACAGACCAAGACAACAGCGCATGAAAAACAGTCACAACATGCACATAAAAACTTGTTTTCGCCCAAAACGACACAAACATGGACATGCGCAGAAGGCGTTCCTAAGGCCCAGGGGCACTGACTGACAAGTGCTACTCAATGCTGCATGATATTTGCTAGTCCAAGAGCCAGCAACATAAAAGCTCCCCTCATAAGGTACATATGTTTTGACTATTGGAATAGGAGCGGAAAAACTACTCTACTAACAAAACGCGCGTCTTACTCCTCAACGTGGGGGCTTTTAGGCCCCACAGGGGGCCAAAAAAGCCGAAAAAAGGCCCAAGGTTTCCCTCATAAGGTACATGGATGGAGTAAACGCCATTTTGTAGAGATAAGTGTCCCAAATAGGAATTCGAAGAGTAAGACGGGATATTAGGGGGCGTTTACCGATCAGACGCCATTTTACCTAAAAAGGGCCATTTTTTATTTTCGCACATGCATGCGCTTAAGTACTCAAATCATATCCGGAAATGTCTCGAGACGTAGAAAAACATACATTTTAAAGAAATTTTGGGTTATTGTCGTCGCCAGACGCCCTCAAAAGCGGCCCAAAAAGGCCAAGGTTCCCCTCATAAGGTACATGAATGGAGTAAACGCCATTTTGTAGAGATAAGTATCCCAAATACGAATTCGAAGAGTAAGACGGGATATTAGGGGGCGTTTACCGATCAGACGCCATTTTGTCCAAAAAGGGCCACGATTTATTTTCACACGTGCACGCGCTTTAACACCCAAAACATATCCTTAAATGCCCCTAGAGGTGAATACATTTCTAAGATATTGTGTGATGTCCTCGCCAGCCCCCCCCCCCCCCCACAGCCTCGATCCGGATGCGATAGTTTTGAAGCTCCGCCCACCCCTAACTTTAATATACCAGTATTTATTATTATTAATGTCAGGATTTAAGGATATGTTTTGGGTGTTAAAGCGCGTGCACGTGTGAAAATAAAAAGCGGCCCTTTTTGGACAAAATGGCGTCTGATCGGTAAACGCCCCCTAATATCCCGTCTTACTCTTCAAATTCCTATTTGGGACACTTATCTCTACAAAATGGCGTTTACTCCATTCATGTACCTTATGAGGGGAACCTTGGCCTTTTTGGGCCCCTTTTGAGGGCGTCTGGCGAGGACAATAACCCAAAATTTCTTTAAAATGTATGTTTTTCTACGTCTCCAGACATTTTCGGATATATTTTGAGTGTTTAAGCGCATGCATGTGCGAAAATAAAAAATGGCCCTTTTTGGGTAAAATGGCGTCTGATCGGTAAACGCCCCCTAATATCCCGTCTTACTCTTCGAATTCCTATTTGGGACACTTATCTCTACAAAATGGCGTTTACTCCATCCATGTACCTTATGAGGGGAACCTTGGGCTTTTTTTCGGCTTTTTTGGCCCCCTGTGGGGCCTAAAAGCCCCCACGTTGAGGAGTAAGACGCGCGTTTTGTTAGTAGAGTAGTTTTTCCGCTCCTATTTCAAAAGTCAAAACATATGTACCTTATGAGGGGAGCTTTTATGTTGCTGGCTCTCCGTCTATGCCTGATTGGTACTCAAGTAAACCACAACGATTTTGATTTAAAAAATTGTACAAGAGCATAAGGTTACAAAAATATTACTCGCACCTTTGATCAAAAAGAATTCGAACGATTTTGTAATATATTTGAAGTGGTCGGGTGAGAAATTTTCTACTCACTACTCATCACGTCACGTTAACTCATTTTCCGACTGACGCACGGCCATTTTCTGTTGAGTCAAATCGCGCACGATCGCGTTGTATTTGGCAAGTCACTCACCCCTTCACTGTCACACTCATACGTTTTAATCGCTTACAATCCTGCAGTTCAAGTGCCCCATCTTTGACACTCACTCGTCTTGCCTTTCAAAACGCCGTTGTCGCAATTTGACTCAAATTGCAAATTGGTATGTCATTTTCAAAAAAGCAGTCTGTGCTCTGTATGTGGTCTGCGGCAAGTTGATTGGATGAGAAGCTGAGATGGGCCATGTCCGGCCAATATCTCGACAGCACTATATTTGGTTCCAACCTAAGAAGCACCCTGCCAATCACTACACAAAATGGCCGACAGCCGTCGCCTCCTTTATTGACAGTTGTAAATGTCAATTTTGTCTAAAATCTCAAGCGGCAGTCAACCGGGTGGACACACAGTTACAAAAAGGGGACCTTCCCCCGGGAGCGATAACCGTCCGTAGTCGCTCACATTCAACTGTCGGTACCGGCTGAGAAAGGAGTGCTTTGCTGAATAATGGGGATGATTGACATTTATGATCTCCACAATACCATCGCCTCCCTTTGAGGTTAGTGATTGGCAGGGTGTTTCTTAGGTTGGCACGCCACGCCATGCAAACTCACGGCACGATCACGCACAATCACTATTAAAGTCGTGAGTCACGCGACCACCTCTATGCTCCATGGACAAGTGACATGCGTCACTATCTACTGTAGCAGCGAAGGGTAAAATAAAGTATATATATATGTGCTGCCACAGTGCTGACGGTCGATACCCACAAGCACTCTGACAATATAATCCCAAGCATATTATTCACGATGTTTCGGTCTCCCCGACAGCTTCCTCAAGCAAGGCTAGGTTTGAGTGTTATAGTAGCGTTGTCGTGTGTGTGCGGCATGAATGTTGTACATTATCTGACTGGTTGGCATGTGTTCGCTCTCATGGTTCTGTTTCCCCCTCGGTGTCTTTTTGATTCCTCTTGTCAATGTCATGCAACTCTGCCGCTCGCTTATGCGAAAGCCGAGTTTGTTGGCTTACTTCATACGGCTAGACGCGCGCACATTTGCGCCCCAGTTCTAGTTCATCCAGTCGGTTCGTTCCGTGTAAGTGGGAGGGAGGATCTGTAATCTCGCTGTCAAGAACAGGGTCCGACACTCGGAACGCGTTACGAAGATAAAGCGTACTCGAAGGTATCTTCTAATATATTAAAGATTGTAATTTTATTCAAGGGAGCGGCGGCCACCCTATTCTAAGAAGAGAAAAAATAGCGAACTAGAACGTTAGTTGGCACGTTTAGGGCAGGAACGAGTGTTGCAGAGATTGTCTATATAGGCTAGGTCTGAAGGGGAGCGGGGAACAGCGCCCTAACGCGTTAGAAACCGAATGAAATGGAATAGAAACCAAACATGTCGAGGCTATCAACGTTCGTAAACCAAAACCATACGTCCGCCGGGTTAATTGCCGCGTCAGCTGCAAAGTTGTAGGCGGCTATGTAGGTTAGTTATTATTTACAACAGTTGATAGTATTCCATATTGGACGTTTGGTAAACACCCTCGGGGTGGAAACTGGAAATAGACACAGACAATCACAAACCACACGTTTTTGGTTTGGTAGCGTCACGCACTTTGATATGGATTGTATAAAGTTCGTTTGGCAAAAATTTGGCTTCTATTCCGTTTGGGCGCTAATCCTGCGTCCCGTCTGAAGTAGTAGAGTTAGACCGAATAGATCCAGACTGGCTTTTAGTCCATCTCACTGGGAAGACCTCTCGACGGAAATCAGTGGGTGAAATCTCTCCGCCTGCCTCTAGTGGTGCGTCTGTGAAATGAAGAGGTCGGGCTTCGGTTTCACGGTCGCTCCAAGATGGCGCCGTCGCCCCTTGAGTGAGTGGGCTGCGTTCACGTGTGCCGGTGTTGCTCCAAGATGACGCCGTCGCCCCTTGAGTGAGTGGGCTGCGTTCACGTGTGCCGGTGTTGCTCCAAGATGGCGCCGTCGCCCCTTGAGTGAGTGGGCTGCGTTCACGTGTGCCGGTGTTGCTCCAAGATGGCGCCGTCGCCCCTTGAGTGAGGGGGCTGCGTTCACGTGTGTCGGTGTTGCTCCAAGATGGCGCCGTCGCCCCTTGAGTGAGTGGGCTGCGTTCACGTGTGCCGGTGTTGCTCCAAGATGGCGCCGTCGCCCCTTGAGTGAGTGGGCTGCGTTCACGTGTGCCGGTGTTGCTCCAAGATGGCGCCGTCGCCCCTTGAGTGAGTGGGCTGCGTACACGTGTGCCGGTGTTGCTCCAAGATGGCGCCGTCGCCCCTTGAGTGAGTGGGCTGCGTTCACGTGTGCCGGTGTTGCTCCAAGATGGCGCCGTCGCCCCTTGAGTGAGTGGGCTGCGTTCACGTGTGCCGGTGTTGCTCCAAGATGGCGCCGTCGCCCCTTGAGTGAGTGGGCTGCGTTCACGTGTGCCGGTGTTGCTCCAAGATGGCGCCGTCGCCCCTTGAGTGAGTGGGCTGCGTTCACGTGTGCCGGTGTTGCTCCAAGATGGCGCCGTCGCCCCTTGAGTGAGTGGGCTGCGTTCACGTGTGCCGGTGTTGCTCCAAGATGGCGCCGTCGCCCCTCGAGTGAGTGGGCTGCGTTCACGTGTGTCGGTGTTGCTCCAAGATGGCGCCGTCGCCCCTCGAGTGAGTGGGCTGCGTTCACGTGTGTCGGTGTTGCTCCAAGATGGCGCCGTCGCCCCTTGAGTGAGTGGGCTGCGTTCACGTGTGCCGGTGTTGCTCCAAGATGGCGCCGTCGCCCCTTGAGTGAGTGGGCTGCGTTCACGTGTGTCGGTGTTGCTCCAAGATGGCGCCGTCGCCCCTTGAGTGAGTGGGCTGCGTTCACGTGTGCCGGTGTTGCTCCAAGATGGCGCCGTCGCCCCTCGAGTGAGTGGGCTGCGTTCACGTGTGCCGGTGTTGCTCCAAGATGGCGCCGTCGCCCCTTGAGTGAGTGGGCTGCGTTCACGTGTGCCGGTGTTGCTCCAAGATGGCGCCGTCGCCCCTTGAGTGAGTGGGCTGCGTTCACGTGTGCCGGTGTTGCTCCAAGATGGCGCCGTCGCCCCTTGAGTGAGTGGGCTGCGTTCACGTGTGCCGGTGTTGCTCCAAGATGGCGCCGTCGCCCCTCGAGTGAGTGGGCTGCGTTCACGTGTGCCGGTGTTGCTCCAAGATGTCGCCGTCGCCCCTTGAGTGAGTGGGCTGCGTTCACGTGTGCCGGTGTTGCTCCAAGATGGCGCCGTCGCCCCTTGAGTGAGGGGGCTGCGTTCACGTGTGTCGGTGTTGCTCCAAGATGGCGCCGTCGCCCCTTGAGTGAGTGGGCTGCGTTCACGTGTGCCGGTGTTGCTCCAAGATGGCGCCGTCGCCCCTTGAGTGAGTGGGCTGCGTTCACGTGTGCCGGTGTTGCTCCAAGATGGCGCCGTCGCCCCTCGAGTGAGTGGGCTGCGTTCACGTGTGCCGGTGTTGCTCCAAGATGGCGCCGTCGCCCCTCGAGTGAGTGGGCTGCGTTCACGTGTGCCGGTGTTGCTTCAAGATGGCGCCGTCGCCCCTTGAGTGAGTGGGCTGCGTTCACGTGTGCCGGTGTTGCTCCAAGATGGCGCCGTCGCCCCTTGAGTGAGTGGGCTGCGTTCACGTGTGCCGGTGTTGCTCCAAGATGGCGCCGTCGCCCCTTGAGTGAGTGGGCTGCGTACACGTGTGCCGGTGTTGCTCCAAGATGGCGCCGTCGCCCCTTGAGTGAGGGGGCTGCGTTCACGTGTGCCGGTGTTGCTCCAAGATGGCGCCGTCGCCCCTTGAGTGAGTGGGCTGCGTTCACGTGTGCCGGTGTTGCTCCAAGATGGCGCCGTCGCCCCTTGAGTGAGTGGGCTGCGTTCACGTGTGCCGGTGTTGCTCCAAGATGGCGCCGTCGCCCCTTGAGTGAGTGGGCTGCGTACACGTGTGCCGGTGTTGCTCCAAGATGGCGCCGTCGCCCCTTGAGTGAGTGGGCTGCGTTCACGTGTGCCGGTGTTGCTCCAAGATGGCGCCGTCGCCCCTTGAGTGAGTGGGCTGCGTTCACGTGTGCCGGTATTGCTCCAAGATGGCGCCGTCGCCCCTTGAGTGAGTGGGCTGCGTTCACGTGTGCCGGTGTTGCTCCAAGATGGCGCCGTCGCCCCTTGAGTGAGTGGGCTGCGTTCACGTGTGCCGGTGTTGCTCCAAGATGGCGCCGTCGCCCCTTGAGTGAGTGGGCTGCGTTCACGTGTGCCGGTGTTGCTCCAAGATGGCGCCGTCGCCCCTTGAGTGAGTGGGCTGCGTTCACGTGTGCCGGTGTTGCTCCAAGATGGCGCCGTCGCCCCTCGAGTGAGTGGGCTGCGTTCACGTGTGTCGGTGTTGCTCCAAGATGGCGCCGTCGCCCCTCGAGTGAGTGGGCTGCGTTCACGTGTGTCGGTGTTGCTCCAAGATGGCGCCGTCGCCCCTTGAGTGAGTGGGCTGCGTTCACGTGTGCCGGTGTTGCTCCAAGATGGCGCCGTCGCCCCTTGAGTGAGTGGGCTGCGTTCACGTGTGTCGGTGTTGCTCCAAGATGGCGCCGTCGCCCCTTGAGTGAGTGGGCTGCGTTCACGTGTGCCGGTGTTGCTCCAAGATGGCGCCGTCGCCCCTCGAGTGAGTGGGCTGCGTTCACGTGTGCCGGTGTTGCTCCAAGATGGCGCCGTCGCCCCTTGAGTGAGTGGGCTGCGTTCACGTGTGCCGGTGTTGCTCCAAGATGGCGCCGTCGCCCCTTGAGTGAGTGGGCTGCGTTCACGTGTGCCGGTGTTGCTCCAAGATGGCGCCGTCGCCCCTTGAGTGAGTGGGCTGCGTTCACGTGTGCCGGTGTTGCTCCAAGATGGCGCCGTCGCCCCTCGAGTGAGTGGGCTGCGTTCACGTGTGCCGGTGTTGCTCCAAGATGGCGCCGTCGCCCCTCGAGTGAGTGGGCTGCGTTCACGTGTGCCGGTGTTGCTCCAAGATGGCGCCGTCGCCCCTCGAGTGAGTGGGCTGCGTTCACGTGTGCCGGTGTTGCTCCAAGATGGCGCCGTCGCCCCTTGAGTGAGGGGGCTGCGTTCACGTGTGCCGGTGTTGCTCCAAGATGGCGCCGTCGCCCCTTGAGTGAGTGGGCTGCGTTCACGTGTGCCGGTGTTGCTCCAAGATGGCGCCGTCGCCCCTTGAGTGAGTGGGCTGCGTTCACGTGTGCCGGTGTTGCTCCAAGATGGCGCCGTCGCCCCTTGAGTGAGTGGGCTGCGTTCACGTGTGCCGGTGTTGCTCCAAGATGGCGCCGTCGCCCCTTGAGTGAGTGGGCTGCGTTCACGTGTGCCGGTGTTGCTCCAAGATGGCGCCGTCGCCCCTTGAGTGAGTGGGCTGCGTTCACGTGTGCCGGTGTTGCTTCCAAGATGTCGCCGTCGCCCCTTGAGTGAGTGGGCTGCGTTCACGTGTGCCGGTGTTGCTCCAAGATGGCGCCGTCGCCCCTTGAGTGAGGGGGCTGCGTTCACGTGTGCCGGTGTTGCTTCCAAGATGTCACTTCACTCTGCTCCATCCCCCGGGTCTGCTTTCACCGCCAGCCTAACTTCTCGTTCCCTTCGGTATTGTTCACGTGACGTCACGCCGACCATAATGTGAGCTGCCAATAGAAGACGAATATATGCTTACCACTAAATACGGGTTTGACACATGTCCCTCAAACGATTACGAACATAATTATTTTAAGCGTTGTGAACCACAGGAAGAGCGGATGAGACGAGAGTTTCTTATGTTGCTTTTAATTAGCAACAGCAAACTGATGTTGGAGAACAGTAGAACTTCAACGGAATGCCATGTGATTGTGAAACATTGCATCAATGATTTGCCAGTCGAAAATGAACAAACAAATGCAACACATTATGGCCGCCATGCGCATTGTGTGAATATACTGGCAACACAATATGGCCGCCACGCGCATTGTGTGAATATACCGGCAACACAATATGGCCGCCACGCGCATTGTGTGAATATACTGGCAACACAATATGGCCGCCACGCGCATTGTGTGAATATACTGGCAACACAATATGGCCGCCACGCGCATTGTGTGAATATACCGGCAACACAATATGGCCGCCACGCGCATTGTGTGAATATACTGGCAACACAATATGGCCGCCACGCGCGTTGTGTGAATATACAGGCAACACAATATGGCCGCCATGCGCATTGTGTGAATATACTGGCAACACAATATAGCCGCCATGCGCATTGTGTGAATATACAGGCAACACAATATGGCCGCCATGCGCATTGTGTGAATATACTGGCAACACAATATGGCCGCCACGCGCATTGTGTGAATATACAGGCAACACAATATGGCCGCCATGCGCATGGTGTGAATATACTGGCAACACAATATGGCCGCCACGTGCATTGTGTGAATATACAGGCAACACAATATGGCCGCCACGTGCATTGTGTGAATATACAGGCAACACAATATGGCCGCCATGCGCATTGTGTGAATATACTGGCAACACAATATGGCCGCCACGTGCATTGTGTGAATATATTGGCCACACAATATGGCCGCCACGCGCATTGTGTGAATATACCGGCAACACAATATGGCCGCCACGCGCATTGTGTGAATATACTGGCAACACAATATGGCCGCCACGCGCGTTGTGTGAATATACTGGCAACACAATATGGCCGCCACGTGCACTGTGTGAATATACTGGCAACACAATATGGCCTCCACGCTCATTGTGTGAATATACTGGCAACACAATATGGCCTCCACGCTCATTGTGTGAATATACTGGCAACACAATATGGCCGCCACGCAGATTGTGTGAATATACTGGCAACACAATAACCATCCCACGTTGGGCAGTCCAACTGAACAACAAACAGGTATACCCGCGCCGATTCGAGTTCCGTTGAAAAAGCGCGCGTGAGGCGGCCGCGTACATTCCGCCCCGCCCCCGCGTCGAATGACGTCACACTAGGTTAGCGAGGACACTGGCGTTGAGTTTAATTTACATTTTATTGATTCCCCATTTACTGATTCACATAACATGTGTTACGATTGCCGTGATTGCTGGCCGGCCCGAGGAGTTTCGCGTAATGGATTCCTTGTGACGTCAACACGTTAATAACGAATAAGAGGGTTGTGACGACACACCTCGGATAAACAACCAGTTGATACAGTATTTTCCATATCAACTACCACAGAGGCAAGTTTTGGGTTCAATCGCGGCTGGTTTATTGCTCTCTTTGTACGAGGTTGAAACTTAAAGCACGTTGACAGTTTCACAGGACAGCAAGAATGGTGGATGCATAGCTTGCCAAATCAAGTGACCTCCGATTATTTATCCTCGAAATGAATAACCTAAAATCTCTATTACATCAAGTACCGAAATTGAGGACCGCTAAAGTTAATAATTAAAACTAATAATTGTGTTTAATTGTTGATGCAGTGGGGATAATAAGATATTTTTTGCGCTGTCGTTGGAGGTCAATATGGTTTGGAGCCGCCTGTACTACAAGATGAAGAGTACTTTGCGGAAAAAAGACATGATTGACATTCATGATCTTTAATAACACCAACAACTTCTTTTGAGGTTTGATTTTACAACTGTGTAAGTTGAAATGGAAAATACTGTAGGTAGTTTCAATGTTGTCTGTGGAGTGACTATGGGCCCCGCCACGGGCCGAAAGCGCTATACCAGGCGCATTGTTACTATCGAGGATGTGCATCACAAGATCCGTTATCTGTGTCACAAGTTTCCAACTTATGCCATTACCTGGCTGTAACTTTCCTTCGGGCGGTTCAAGCCACTTCCATCCATCCCTGTAAGGTATGTGATGTGATGGGCGCATCATCTGAGAGCTCGTCTATTCCATAATACATATATCTCTCTCTCTCTCTGATTCATACCCTCGCTGGGTGGATCTATCACTTGCTGCGGTCAATAATCCCGTGTGCGTCTTGTAGGCTTCGATGTGCTAAGTTTCCCTCTGACCTAGTCTGACAAGAGTTTCTCTCTCCATTATTACAAACACTACTTCATTTTTAATAAGTAAATAATAATTATAATAATAAGGTTAACCCAGTTTTTAGTAGTTACGAAACCACGTCCTTCTCAGCACTCGCGTGTTGTTGGTTCGACTCCCCTGCTACTTGTTACAGTGGGACCGTGGCTAATGGCGTATTACATTGGGTGCACACAGTGCGGCTGTCGCATTCCATTGGGCTTGCGAGTGCGCACTCGGGCAACAGTCGCGTATTCCATTGGCCGCACTGCACTGGGCGAGTGCATCAAATTCCGCACTGAGTTGCACTGACTTCAGGAGTCAGTGCAAAGAATCGAGTGCGGTTTTGGGGCGCGTATTTTGTATTTTGACAACGACTAGACCAAGATTTATGATGTACAAATGGTAATATCTTTGTAGTGTCCTGTAATAATCGTAGATCTGGATCCATATTATGCAAATAATTGGGGCAAGCCACATGAAATGGGTTATTTTAATTGAATTTTAGAAATCTTCTGAAATACGTTGACCAAGCCGTAGACCTGCATTATTATTTCGAGAACAGATAAGACAAAAATTAAGCCGAAAATGCAAGCATTATTTCGGACGTTGTATACAAGATCCGTAAAATATATAATGTGCGTTGTATGTTCAAAACTATTCTGACGTTGAGGTTATGTTGTTGCACTGGTGCGTTCCTTTGGGACATGCACTCAGTGCGACACTCGGCGAGTGCATGACGTCACAGCGATTTTTCAGTGCGCACTGAGTGCATCACCAATGGAATACGCCATTAGCTGTTTAGAACAAGAAAATCAGTCGATCTTTCGTCGATCTTGGCATTTCACAAATGATGTACACCCCCACTAGCACAAACATGAGACGAAATTCCCGAATTCATTACCGGAGGAAGCCACAACAGAAGTTCAACCATGCGCACATTTCTTGAAAACCCGACATCTAGTCAAATAATAGGCGTCCACACAACAAACAAAACGATTACATTTGATTACTTTTTGACAGTTCGGAGTTCGGACCCAACAAATTCAAAGAATCTGCGGTCTCACTCGGGGTGTACAAACAACTTATTATAAATGCAGTGAAACAAATGTCGTGCGGCGTTCTCAGCTTTGCGTCGGACAAACTTTAGGGCAACGAGATACGTGGAGGTTCGTGCGCTCGGCCACGGAGACTCCCGCCTCCCGTCTGGGCCGCCCCGTAATCCCATGATCGCGAGACCGCTCGAGACCATCTCTAGAATAAATTATATCAACACTTTGGTCGCCCTCTCTATCTATTCAGGCAATCTCCGTCCGAGAATTCGCGCGTCGGATGAAAAGGGTTTATAAATATGAGAGGTAAATTATAGTTGCTTCCCGTAGAGTATTTTCAATCTATTATAGTTATACTCGTTTAATACTCGTTGTACTCGCGACTTTGTTCGCGTGAAACGGGGGTGTTTTATTGAATAACATACACCAACAATGTATTCAAATTGTAACTACAATGATCACTTTTAAAGTCTTTCTGTTGAATTTACCACCGAGTTTATATTGTTTGTTGTTTACGACGTACTCGACAACTAGGTCATAATATGACGCTGGCCGAATCATGTCCGTCACACATCGCGGGGTCGTTATTTAAGAATTACTTCTTTTTTCCCAGACATGGGAATAAGAAGAAGAAACGAGTGCGGAGGAATGTTTTAGTGGGATACTCGAGCGGATAGACAGAGACCGGGTTTTCTTTTGTCGTTACGACTGGCAGAGTCACCGTAGGCTATATTCTACCCCGGGCCCAGAGGAGGTTTACCTTTGAAACCGTTCGGTAAATTCTAGTTTGATTTAATTAAAATCGGTTTGACTTTTTTGTTCCCTGTTCAGACCCCTGAGGAGGCACCGTGATGGCACAAAGCCTATCCAGAGATTATAAGGAAGCCATCAGTGAAACTTCAAATTTGAAAAAAGTAAAACGCGTCCGCGAAAATCGGTTCAGTCGTTACGAGATCATGTATTACTAGAGCCAAGTAAAATTTGCGTTACGAAATAAAACGAAACTGTAGTTATACCCCTAAAATGATAATTGTGGACGAGACGTCGTGTTTTTTCTCTTGTTGCTTTTTAGGCGCCTTATAAAAATAACACCGCCAAAACGCGAAATTATAATTTTGAAAAACGAAATTCGGGGAAAAAAATAAAACCATTTGTGTAGCGATCTATGTATTACAATTTTCAAACCCTCAAACTCTCTTTGTTGTGTTCCTTATAAGAGTCTGCAATATCCGGGTGGCATACGTTCAGGGAAGGCTTCATTCAGTCTCGGCTAGCACCCCCAAAGCACATCCGTTATCTGTGCCCAAAGCATTCACATCCCGTTGTTATAATTCTCCCGCCATTTTGTGTGGGTTGATAGCTGGAAACAGACAAAGTTCGTTCAAAGCAAGTATTTACGTTCTGTGTGCGTCGGCCCGGACAACGCTGACAACCCGGCTGCTATTTCCCACCGCATGGCGACTCCCGCTGCTTTGCGTGAGAGAGTCGACACATGTAGACACTATTGGACAATCTTCGCAATTTGCTTTTTTCAGACGAAGAATTACAAACTTGGGCTATATACTAACGCCTACGGTGTTGTGATAAGAGCTGAGCCTACAATGCTTTGCTCAATGCAGTGCAGCAGCTCATTGCACTCACGTCATACATCCGTGTCGTGTCGCTTGGCTGAGAGAACTGTGACTAAAGTAGCCGTCACCTAAAGCGTTCACCCGAGTTATGCTGAGCTGAGCCTGCAGTGCTTTGCTTAATGCAGTGCTTTGCTCAATGCAGTGCAGCAGCTCATTGCACTCACGTCATACATCCGTGTCGTGTCGCTTGGCTGAGAGAACTGTGACTAAAGTAGCCGTCACCTAAAGCGTTCACCCGAGTTATGCTGAGCTGAGTCTGCAGTGCTTTGCTCAATGCAGTGCAGCAGCTCATTGCACTCACGTCATACATCCGTGTCGTGTCGCTTGGCTGAGAGAACTGTGACTAAAGTAGCCGTCAACTAAAGCGTTCACCCGAGTTATGCTGGGCTGAGCCTGCAGTGCTTTGCTCAATGCAGTGCTTTGCTCAATGCAGTGCAGCAGCTCATTGCACTCACGTCATGCATCCGTGTCGTGTCGCTTGGCTGAGAGAACTGTGACTAAAGTAGCCGTCACCTAAAGCGTTCACCCGAGTTATGCTGAGCTGAGCCTGCAGTGCTTTGCTCAATGCAGTGCAGCAGCTCATTGCACTCACGTCATACATCCGTGTCGTGTCGCTTGGCTGAGAGAACTGTGACTAAAGTAGCCGTCACCTAAAGCGTTCACCCGAGTTATGCTGAGCTGAGTCTGCAGTGCTTTGCTCAATGCAGTGCAGCAGCTCATTGCACTCACGTCATACATCCGTGTCGTGTCGCTTGGCTGAGAGAACTGTGACTAAAGTAGCCGTCACCTAAAGCGTTCACCCTAGTTATGCGGAATGTCTTCCCCTCTTACCCCCACCAGTTCCGCGCACCAGCGAAGAGAGGCAGTGAATGATCTAATCTCTATAATAGACCGTCGAGCGGTCAACACTCATCCGATTAAATAAACCATCTTTCAATACAAATAAATCCAGTTACTTTAATTAGTAATTACACTAAATGTTGTTCTATCATTAATTATTTTACGTGAGTACATATTTTCAGGGAAAAACAATATAAATACGAATTTGAACGAAAAAGAGGTTGATTTAAAATAACAGAGTTAAGAAGTTAGCAACACAATTGCTCGTAGAACTTTGCTTATTTTAAATCAACCTTTTTTTTCGTACAAATCCGTATTGATGTCGTTTTTCCCTGAAAACATCAACTCACGTAAAACAATTAATGATATAATAATTTTATATAATGTAATAAGAATGACGGAATTTATTTGTATTGAAAAATGGTTTATTTAATTGGTTGATCGTTGACAGCTCGACGGTTTATTATAGAGATTAGAATTTCCACTGCCTCTCTTCGCTGGAGCGCGGACGCTGGTGGGAGTAAGAGGGTAAGACATTCCGCATAACTGGGGTGAACGCTTTAGTTGACGGCCACTTTAGCGCTAACACTTTTCGCCCTTGGGTCCAGGGCCAACACCCTGCCCCATGCACAACGTACCTGGGTCCAGCCAAGGCCGTCTAGTCCAGTATTACCTATTTAGACGGTCAGCTACGCACTTTTGTGGTCTCACTCGGCCGGACCAACCGAGAGTAGGCTAAAAAAATTCGTAATTTTTACCTGATTACAGCAAAGGCAATCCGGAAATCGAAATCGGTAGCTTTCACTTTTTTTAGCCAAAAAACGGCAAAAAAAGGTAAATTTATTAAGTACAAGACCAATTGAGTGATTGCGCTGGGGAAGGTGTCAAAAAATTCGATATTTTTTAGAAATAAAGAAACAATAATGCGAAAATGGAAATCTGTAGAGTTTAGCGTTAAGATCCTAAAAAACGGTAAAAAATGGCACAATTTATTAAGTAGACTAACTGACCAGTAATAATGAAAGAGGTTGGCTAATTTGATATTTTAAGCATAATTTAAAAGAAATTATGTGAAACTCAATATATGTGCCTTTAGGCATTACCGGTGGATGAAAAAGGGTACCAGAAAGGCACCGCTGTCTTTTAGATCGCTTGACTTACTTTCTGAGAGAGAAGGCAACAAATGCGATTAAAAGCATCGTGCGAACATCTAAACCATTAACGTTTACCTTTCATATCCTAAAGGGCAAAAATGGTCTTAAAGGGGGGGGGGGGGGGGGGGGGTTGGTTATAAGATTATTAGTGCTATTATTTTCGCAAACAGAATAAACCCAAATGCAGTTGGAAACGGCCATAAAAGATAAGTCTCAATTATTGTTGGTATTATTTCAAGTTCTTGAAGAACGGCAAGAAAGTCACATTTAATTAAATGAAAATACGTTTGCAGGGAAAAATAATTTGATAAGAAAAAAAATGTATCATTTGACATGATTATGAACGCCGTTGGTCAATATTTATATCAGTTTTATTTACACGAAAACGAAAAAATCAAAATAGGCTTATTGTTTCCAATTATTTAAAAGATCAAATACAAGGAAAATATATATGGACGGCATGTGTTCCATCAATCTAACTCCGTAAGTTCTAGACGGTTTGTGTAGTGTAGTGTGTAAAACACCAGTGTTCGGCATTTACATTTCTATGGCCTGGCCATGTGTATGTGTAAACTTCTTGAAAAAGTAATTGTAAACCTACGAGTACGAAGCATCAAATTATGAAGATGTTAGATCATGATATTATATTATTATACAAGTAAATGAAACACCAATGTAAATACAATTTATTAAAACACACATGTGAGATGACGTTAACAACAAATACAAGTTGTACCTTATTGTGTCCAGCTTCGCGTTAAACAAAGAAATACATCGGTGACTTTGGAGCCATCCTAGCAAGGAAGCACACAATAAATTCAAAGATGTTCTTAAATCATCCTTGTTGATTCTGATATTTGCCCGCAGGTGTTTGCACTGTCCAATCACTGATTCACATATTTTATATTTAAATATCTATCTTTATAGATGGTTATCTCTCACTCGTCAATGGGGTTCGGAGGCTATAGGGTTGGCTCAGTCGCTTTAAATTAAAATCCCTCACTGAAAATCAGTCATGCTACCGAGTGGATAGACTCAAAATAAGAAGTTTTCATTCATTACTTAAAATATGTCATCCTCTTCGCCTCCTTGTTAAATATTTTCCTTGCTTTGAGAATCACTAGAACAGAAACACTTTCACATAGTCGCATTGGTAACGCCAACACTATATTTCATTTAAATATATTATATCAAGTTTAGTGTAATGAGGGCTTAAATATTATGTATGTATACTTGAGAAATCGGGGTCACTATTCTTATTGCAGTAGTTTCCTCTTTTAGGTACTGGATGCAAGGTCTCTTCTTGCACCTCTTTGCATTGGTCTTCACAGAAATACAAGTCTGTATCTAAGCTTCAAATCACTGCACTGACACTTGGCTGTGGAGAAGTGTTTGCATTTGCACGATATCAATTCCAACACTTCTTCAGGGGCTGGTTTTGTCACAAGCCATTGGATAGCACTACTGAACCATTTTCCAGGCACCAGCCATAGTCAAATGGGAGTGGAATACTTAAAGATTGAGAGGTGAGAGAATTGAGAGAATTTGTTACCTAGCGTTATCATTCTACTGGTCTTGTATAATCTACATAACACATTTCTTGCTGAAAGCCAAATACTTTTGATTTCAACCTTCACAATATTTGTTTAGCATTCTGCTTTAAAGGGATAGTCAGATGAAGAACTAAAAAATCACCAATTAGTCATTAGTCCATGAAATTCAGTTATGTGTAAAATACAATTGATATAGGTTGCTTCAATGCAAAAAAAAAAAATAGTGAACAATTAGCTATTCTACTAGATTCCCTTCGGCAGCTCTTGCTGCATTTTTCTTCTAAAGCGTAAACTGTATCGGTTCTGAGGTCGCTGGCGCCTTCCCGATAGACAGAGGACTCATTGTGTTACAAGAGACCAGCCCGCGCTCCGCGAAACGCTCGGCGACTGCGGACAGTACCGCTCAAAACAGATTGCAACTTTTCTACACATCATGTCGCAAAAAAATTAATTGCAGGGTATGTAGTAGAAGTAAACGTTCGTACTAAGAAACATGTTATCGGTAGAGAAACGATGCACATTAAACGTCCTGATCGATTTTTGATCAGTGCCCTATTTTAGCGGTGGTTTTACTTTCTCAAGGCAACATTTTTTTAACATGGGAATTACCATGAGAAAAGTTGCTCGGTGCTACTTGGTAGCACCAAACCAAATAATCGCGTTTTCTTTAATTTTTTAACCGCCTGCTTTTAAAGTATGGTATCTTTTAGTCATGTTTTTTATATTTAAAGGTGGACATCTACAAATGGTAGTTCTTTAGTTTTTCACCCGACTATCCCTTTAAGTATCACATGTGTTGTCATCTCTTCCATGCAATGTTAGCGGTTATTTGGAGTTAATCGGTAACTTAAACTAAATATTAAATGGTCTATTTATGCCCCCCCCCCCCCTTTTTTCCATAATGCCCATTGCCCAACGCTATTATTTAAAAATTTTGGATAACATTTTCTTCACGATCTCTTAAGATTTAAATTTTTTGCCGCCCTTACTAGCATTATCATTAATTGGTAATGTAGTTCATAAATTGCCCTTTTTGCCGTTATTTGTATGTAAAAAGTGAAAGCTACCGATTTCAATTTCCGCATTGTCTTTAATGCAATCAGGTAATAATACCGATTTTTTTAGCCCACTCCCGGCGTGTCTGGCCGAGTAAGACCGTTGTCTTGAATTTTTTAACAAAGGGGACAGGCTACTGGCTAGTATGCCTTTTTTATAACTTTTTGTTCTTAAGACCAAGCAAAGCACTGCTGATTTTGATGGTCGCTTTCTTTGTTCTGAATTCGTTCTAAAATATCGAGTTCGTGCCACCAGTCTAAGTCTAATCAACCGATAGGTCTTCTATATGATACATTGGTGCCCTTTTTGCCGTTTCTTGGTTTTAAAGGTAGTGATTATTATTTCTAACTTCACATTATTTGTTATTGGCTACATTCAGTTTGAAATTCCGAGTTGTTTGACTCCTCTCCCAGTGTTATCGGTCAACTGGTCTTCTAACTGAAATGTGTGCCGTTTTTGCCGTTTTTATGCTTCCAGTGCCAAACGGTAGCGATTTCCATTTTCGAATTACTTTTAATTAACTTAACATAAAATAACAAATTGTTAGACACCTATTTCAGCGTTATCAGTCAACTAGTCTTGTAGTATTTAAATAATTCTGTTTTGCCATTTTTTGGCGTATTTTGGCTATAAAAAGTAAAAGCTACCGATTTTGATTTCCGGATTGCCTTTGTTGTAATCAGGTAAAAATTACGAATTTTTTGAGCCTACTCTCGGCTGGTCCGGCCGAGTGAGACCATTCTGTTGAATTTGGGGGGATAGCTGACCGTCTAATTATCGGGTCCATTAGTTAATGGTTTACGACCTTATCTAGGATACCTGTATCACATTCACAGATAGTGAATTTGTTATCTGTGCTTGTATTCATCAAACACGCAGCGGGCATCACGAATGAGGCTCGAGCGTAATACCATTTAGTTTATTAGTGTAGGGTAGAGGTCCAGCGCCATTGGCGACTGTCTACCCAAAAATCTCCCGCGGACGCTAGAAGTACGGGGGAGAGCCGCTAGAAGCCGCTACAGGTACTCATTGATTAGCACGTGCTGATGTGGCGGCAACTAACGGCTCTCCCCCGTACTTTTAGCGTCCGTGGGAGAGTTTTGGGTAAACAGTCGCCAATGGGCGCTGGGCCTCTACCCTACACTAATAAACCCAATGGTATTACCGCCTTTACGAATGAATGAAACAAGTAAGAACGTCAAGAATGTGTTGATTTCCGTTGCAACATCGTGCGTGATACGGATCTGAGGTCGCCACGAGACATGGTTATGTTGGTACAACTTCCACGCGTCCGCATGACTAATTAGTCCGTCCTGTGTATGTGTGACGTGAACAGTGCACTGCCTCACCCGGGGGGATTTTAAATGCGCGTTTTTATAGAAGGTCCTGACCACGCATTGCTATTTTTTAGTTTTTCTCGACCAGTAATTACGTACTAGTCCGTCGAGTGTACTTAAACTTAACGACTCTCCCGAGCCGATACTACCGTGAGTAGGCATACTCTAAATGTGCCACGGGGACCGCGCCCGCATAAACAGAAATCTATCAGCCCGGGTTTAATGTGTCATAGAAGACGAGTGCGTTATTGATGTCGCTAATCAACGCGATGTAATCCCCCCCCCCCCCCGTGACAATCTTACATGGAGCACTTTGTGTTAATAAGGTGTAAAGTTACCCCAATAAATAGCCGAGTCGTATGGTACCATTTTAATTTTATACTTCTCTAGTTTCTACCATCTAATTTGCACAGGTCCATTAGGGATAATACGATCTTCGGTTGGTTACCTGCAACAGCGGGCGTAACTAATGAGGCTGCTTGTGCACTCTATTAAGCGGAAGACTACATTTACGAGTGTGTGAAAGGACACCAGGAATCTGTTGGGTTTTGTTGAATCAGCGTGCATGAAGGAGGTTGGTATGCGCGACTGGAGTTACATCATAGAAATGTATTATTCTCTCTGTGCACGTGTCGGCAACTAGTGACCCGAAGCGATGGTTGCAGCGTGTAAGGGTGACCTACAGCCCTCCCTCGCCTCGTCTAATGACGTCGCATACTTCGTCCACTGTCAAAGGGCTCCAGCTCACTCGGTTCGATACTGGATCTAGGTACAACAAAAGCGATATATTTAACTTGGGAATTAAACTATTCCAACACTAATAATTAACAGACTTATGATCCGCGTTTGCTTCAATAAGTTTGTTGCAAGTATTGAACCATCTAATGTGCTCTCCTTGTACACTCGCTGACATATGTGCAACAAGGGTAGTGAAGACACCGCGCTTCAGGTTGCACCTATTTGTCTACTCATTTTTTTTTTTTAATCCAAGAATTTATTTTTGTCGTCCCGAAACAACCTAACAGATCCTGGCCCCAATTTCAAATACCGATCGCTGAGTGGTCACGAGTCGCTCACGAACACATCGGTAAGGTTATTTCGCGACAACTATAGCAACGTATTCTAAAGCAATAATGTTTGTGCATGAAATGCGATATTATGACCCTGCTTGTATCGGGTATCTGACGTGGTTCTCGTACCCTACCGTGTTATTGCATAATGTTACGCAATGTACATACCGCTTCCAGATTTGTTCACCGTTTACGTCTTCTCCAGTAGAGTCGCTCATATATGACCTGTGCGTGTCATTGAAATTGTACTCTTGTGTTACAGGTTACTGAATGAGTCTTCTCTGCGAGAATACGACATCCATACCATGCCCGAGTACGTTGACCCCTACCACAAGAGGTGAGCCTAAGAATTAAACCTGAACACAACACTATCTTTGGTTGTTTTTTAATGAGAAGGTGAAAGTGAGTACAACTCTCTCATATGGGATATTGTTGTGTGCTTGCAGACCCATCACCATGGGGGAGATCGGCTGCTTCCTCAGCCACTACAACATCTGGAAGGAGGTATGTCTCACCCTGTTATGTTGGTACTTTACTCTATGTTGACAATCTCGTAGAGCGTTTTCTTTGACGCCCATAAAGGGGAGCGCGGAACAGGGCACAACGGAATAGGGCACAACGGAACAGAGCACAAACCGAACACTTCCGAAGCGTGCGGTGTTGCCAAATGTGATGATTGTGTTCTGTTCCGTTGCAGAGCGGATTACCGCACACACGTTAATTTGTGTGCGGTAATCCGGTACACAACGGATCACAGCACAATGTTTACACATAAGCGTGTGTGCGCTAGGTTAGGTTAGGTTAGGTTAGGTTAGGTTAGGTTACGTTAGGTTAGGTTAGGTTAGGTTAGGTTAGGTTACGTTAGGTTAGGTTAGGTTAGGTTAGGTTAGGTTAGGTTAGGTTAGGTTAGGTTAGGTTATCGTGTGTGCGGTAATCCGCTCTGCAACGGAACAGAACACAATCATCACATTTGGAAACACCGCACGCTTCGGAAGTGTTCGGTTTGTGCTCTGTTCCGTTGTGTCCTATTCCGTTGTGCTCTGTTCTGTGTACCCCCATAAAGGGGTTGTTTTTTTAACAAAACAGGCACAGCGGTAATAGCCAGCCTCTCGCACAGACCGAAAGCAACGACAAAAACATTACTTAACACCTTCAAAACACCTGAACTCAAAACAGATCTACAGGCATGGTCTAATGTTTTCATTGTAGGTAGAAGAAACACCTGCTTTGCCAACAACATAAATTACACCCAACGGGGCAATCAGAGCGTCATTGTCAGTGGAGGACTAATGCATAAAGGTTTCAAGTAGGTGAGCATCCCTGTGTCGCTAGAGCACTATAGGCCGAGCTCACTCCTCTGTGATGTGAACGAATAACTCTCTCGTTTGTGGAGTGAAGCTTTGATATAATCGCAATATCCCGATCCGTCGCGTAGGCCTACACTCGCTGGCATAGAAATCAAGGGTATAGTAAAGACATCTTCATTGTCAACACTCGCGATTCCTTTATACACCCCATAAACTTTTTCAAAGTATAATGAAACCCCTTTTTCGGAAGCTTTCACGGCCGGAGTCAACTATACTATCGTGGTTTTCCGGGTATAACTGTGTCAAAAGGTGGAACCAATCCAACGTATCGCCCATATTGCGATGGGCTTTTTCAGGGACCTTCGTGGAGTGTCTCCACAAAGGTCCCTGAAGAAGCGTATTGCAATATGGGCGAAACGTTGGATTGGTTCCATCTTTGGACACGGTTATACCCGGAAAACCACGATAGTATATAATGAAACCCCTCTTTGTAAGTTGTAGATCAACATGCCTGCGCTAAAGTGGCAAGCGAAGCCAATAATGTATGCCAGGCTTATTTTAATATTCTCTCTAGAGAAGACCCCTGTAAAGGTTTCAAGAGGCAGACAACGATTAGTAATAATGTTTCTCGTCATTGCTAGCTTCACACAACCAGGAATGCACAAAGCTTACTTATCTACCCTTGGTTTGTGTCGGCGAGTGTACAAATAACATTGTCATGTAATGAGATTCTGTTCTCACGCATCGCTTGCCAGAGAATTTAATTTGTTGTGACTCAGTTATCAATTTATTTGCGCAAGTTGAGTGTGTTGTAGCTCTCAATACAGTGACTGCGACGTTTATTTCACATACCAATCATAACTACACGGGCTCTCTCTCTCTCTCTCTCTCTCTCTCTCTTTTCTCTGTGCTGTCTCGACGTATACTTAATCTTTAACTTTATATGTTTCTTTGCTTCTATTATTTGTTCAACAATTTCTTGTTAAAAGTCTTAAATTATTCCATTTTGTTGAAAGTTGAAACAACATTTACGTTTGCAGGGGTAGTAGTATTGGTTTTAAACTCGATGTATGAACATTCGTTGTAAACATCATTATGTAACTTCCTGCATAAACTAATGTATTCATTTTGGTTGCATCCAGAGCTGTACAGTATTGAAAATATGTAGCCTATATTTGATATGCATTAGTATTTTGCAACGAAAATATACATTGTTCTACGTCCTCATAACAATTAAATTAATAATCACTTACCAGTATCGTCAACAATCCACGTGGAAATGTATTGTTCGTGAAATTGTTCCTAAAACTGATAGTGTTGATAGCCAATAGTACGAACTCTTAAAGCTCAGCTTGGCCATAATTGTACACAATAAAGCCCGGATACGTAGATGTATCCTACATTTGACAAGACCGTAAAAAGAATTTGATTTTCTTTTGGGAAATAGCATGGATAAAACAATTCCATAACAAATAGGCCTAAGCTCCCCTTATTAACTAGGGGACATCTGAACCTTAGGGTCATGTGGACAGTAGATTCATGTGTCGAATTAATCTGCACATAGTTGCTATGGCACTGCTTATATAAATATTTTCCATAGAACAACAAATTAAGACACCCAATGTAGGGGACGTCTATACATCCAAAGCCTACTTACATGTATTGCAGCCTCTGATTGGACAAAACACTGTTCGTGTTGTTCTTTTTCCGTGGACTGTTAGTTAGTTCAAATGCTTTTCATGAGTGACTGGTCAGCCCGACCACAAGGATTGTTTTTCTTACGCGGGCTTCCCAATTTATTTTCAGTATTTTTCTGCGTAATATTATTCATATGCTCATAAGTATTATTTTGTATTTTTGTGGTGGATTTCTTTTATTTTGGGAATGAAGTTATTATAAATTGAATTGAATTGTTACAGGTGGTCGAACAGGGGCTCAGTGAGGTGATGGTGCTGGAGGATGACATTCAGTTCGAACCCTTCTTCAGGCAACGTATCGGCCACATCATGGACGAGATGCGGACACTCAGCATCGACTGGGATCTCGTGTGAGTAGGCCTACATCGCTCGTTGTACAGTCTCGCTACTCAAACCGCACTTAATCAATCAAACTGTTTTTAGTGATCTTAAGGATGCTGGACGTAATGTTAATAACGTGATACATGTCGACGTTGTGGTTAGAACAAAAAAATGGATTTAAAGTTTTAAAGTTTGTAATCATTAGAATAATTGCGTCTATAATGGTGATTCCTTTACTTTAGTTTTAGTTTTTAGTTTTTATTTATTTTTCCCATTTGTGTATACATGGATGATACATTATGAAATTTGTATGCTCCAATAAGATAACACTTGAGGCGGAGCATACTTTTTCTTATTATGAATATAAACAATACATGAACAATAATGGTAATTGGGTAGCACATCAAACATTTTAACGTATACATATTACTATAGTCATTTCTGTCGTAAAATAGATTAACGTACAGCAAACTATAACTAATCTTAAAAATAATTATTAATAACTAACTAAAGTTAACGGTCAACCATTTATAAGTGTTAAATGGAAACATAGTAAATATTGGTAGGTTATGAACAGGTTTAGATTTTAGAGTGGCATGCTTACAGGAGCATTAGATACACATATTTAGTTCCAGATATTTAAAACTTTCCTTCAAATTATAGTTAAATATCCCTAAAGTTAGCTTTTTCAGTGTGATGAACAGTATTTTTGTTACAGTAGTTTACGAGACATATATCACGTGTTTTTATATTGACTTAGTGAATGATTTACAGTTTATAACATTGTTTATAAAGCTTATTGACTCTGTAAGGAGCCATTTCTTTGAGTGGAGATTGAATAGTTGCTTTGACTTTATATTTCGAGTTTGTATTGGTAAGATGTTGTATAGTTTCGGTCCTAGGAATGTGGCATGTCTTTGTTGGATTCCTTTATTTACCCTATGATTAAATATTTCTTTATTACTTCTCGAACGAGTGACTAATTTATAGCTTTGTGTAGGGTCTGGAGGTAGAGATATCTTATTTGCATGCATACTGCGAAGCAGGGACAGTACATATAGTTTTCGAATTTCTAGGATTCTGGTATTTATGTAGAGGTTGTTGGTGGGGTGATAACGATCTAGTTTTAGAATGATTTTTAGTACAGTGTTTTGTAAAGACATTAATTGCTGCATGTGGGTGTCATATGCACCTCCCCAGACGATAATTCCATACTGAAGGATGGATTGAATTAGAGCAAAGTATACAATTTTTAAGTTTACGAAAGTTAAAATGTTCCTTAGACTGCACATGCTCGTCATGGTGTAACGTATTTTCTTAGTAATTAATTGTATGTGTTCATTCCACCTGAGATGCTGGTCTATTTGTATTCCTAGGTATCTAGTTGATGTTGTTTTTGCTAGTTTGTGGCAGTCGCATTGTTGATTGCAGCTTTTACAGTCACTGTCATGTAGTTTCAGTATTAGTCCATCGGGTTCAGAGGTGGCTTGAAGTGAGAAGGTCATGTATGTAGTTTTTTCTTTATTAAGTGTAAGTAAATTTTTATTAAGCCATTGGAAAATTTTGCGTAGCCCTAGCTCTGCCAGCAAGTGAACATTGAGCCAGGAGTTAGATGAGAAAAGAAGGACTGTGTCATCGGCAAAAGTGACTATTTTACAGTTTGCATTAAGAGAGCATAGGTCATTTATAAAGATCAAGAATAATAGTGGTCCGAGGACGGTCCCTTGCGGCACTCCATATTTAATTACTCTTGGTTTACTGATTGTGTTATTAATGTTAGCAAATTGTTGTCTGTCTTGGATGTAGCTTTTGATCAGGTCTAGAGTAATACCTCGGATTCCTATATTCTCCAGTTTTAATAATAACAGTCGATGCGATATGGTGTCGAAAGCTTTTGCTAGGTCTAGAAATATGGCTAGGGGCTTTTTGTTGCCGTCAATTGATTTATAGATCTCAGTAGTCAGTGATAACGTGGCATCTTCAGTGCTTTTGTTGGTACGGAACCCATATTGGTTAGGAGAAAGTAGTTTGTTGGTTTCTAGGAATGAGTTGATTCTTGTTTTTATGCACTTTTCGTGTAACTTTGATAAATTATTTAGTAGGGAGATTGGCCTATAGTTACTAATTAGTGTTCTTTTACCTTTTTTGTAAATTGGCTTTATGTGAGCAATTTTGAAAATCGTTGGATAGATTCCTGTTTCGAAGCTTTTATTTATTATGTGCACAAGTGGTATTGTAATCAAGTCCTTTGTGGTTTGTATAGTCTTGGTGCTAATATTGTCAGGCCCAGTCGCAGTTGCCGGATCCATTTCGTTTATGTATTGCATTAATTCTTCAATAGTGACAGGGGACATAAATATAGAATTGGTATTCCTGGGTTCGTCATCGTCTTGGCCGTCGGCGTCGGGAACGTTTTTATTTTGTATATTGTATGCCATTTTTTCTCCTAACTAAAGTAATCTACAAAGGTGTCTGCTACTTCTCGTGGGGCGTCTTTTGTTGTAAGGGTACCGTCTTCAGTGAGTATGTTCGTAATGCTAGCTGGTTTAGTGTTGTTGTTGGTGATTTCATTTATGATTTGCCACAGTTTTTTTTTGTCACCGTTGTTTGCTTTAAGTTTGTCTCTATAGTAGTCATTTTTTGTTTTTTTAATTAGGAGGTTAAGGTAATTTCGATATCTTTTGTAATGGTCGCTTATCAGAGTATTGTTGGGATTGAGTAATACTTTTCGGTGTAATTTGTCCCGGGTTCTTATGGATTTAATGATTCCATTTGTTATCCATGGTTTGATTTTGAATTTAGAACTTGAGTTAGTATTGACAGATCTAGTGGCTTTGTCGATTTGGGTTTGCAGGATTTTGACAAAAGTATTTGTTGCGGAGTCGGGGTTGTTGTCGCTAAGTACTTTAAACCACGACTCTAAGCTAAGGTTGTGTCTTAGGAGATCATAATTAGTTTTTTTAACTTCCTTTCTTTCGTTAAGTTTTTTCGTATCAACGTTTGGTTTGTTTTTATTCACTAGGTGTTTGTGTTTAAAGCCTATGCATGTGGCGTAATGATCAGTCATTGTTGCGGAGAGGATTGCACTTGTGGCTTCCGTTTTTTTTTCACTTTGTTTGAGAAATATATGGTCTATGCATGAGCTGGTCATTGATGTTACTCGAGTGGGGTCAGTAATATATTGGACAAAGCCGCGGGAGTGAAGCATATTTAAATAGTCATTTGTAAGTGTCATGGATTCGAGGGTGTTTATATTTATGTCCCCGATTATAATTTGGTGATCTCCAGTCATTTGTTTGGTTTCATTGCACAATTCGTCAATGAATAGTTTTATGTTCATTGAAGGGGATCTATATATTGCTAAAATGTAGTAAGTTACATTGCTTTGTGAAACTTTTAAGTGAATTACATTAGCTTGGGTGAATGATTTACTTCCGTGGCACTCAATAGAATCAATTGAATTGTTTCTACTTAGAATTGTTACTCCATCATGCGAGGTGTTTTTGTTAGTGAAGTTGTGTGTTGAGTATCCATGCATATGTATTTGGGAGGTGTCAGATCTTAATTGTGTTTCCGTTAGTACTACAACATCAAAGGGTGTACCAGTGTCCTGAAGGATTGCTGATAGCTCATCAAAGTGAGAGGTTATTCCTCTTATATTAACATGAAACACTCGTAAGCCATCGTAATTTCCGTATAGTTGTTCTAGCTGACTGGGGTTATCACAAGTGACTGAGGGGCTGGTTCTAGATTGGTCTAAAATAAAGTCAAAGTTATAATCTGCGCGAGGGTCATCATCCAACCTGATCATTATTCTGATTGTACTGTACTATTATTCTAATATAAATTACTAAACTTATAGTATACGAAATAATTATACTTATTCTATTACTAAAATTCTATTGTGAGAACCACTGCTGTTGTCTACTATGGATGATAAAATATTGTATTGTTCTTAACAAGGCTTAACGCTATGATTAGCAATATGGGTGATTTTGATGCGGGTTTGATTATTGGGCGGGGGGCGGATCCGGTGAGGTGATATGTTTTCGTAAAATAGATCGAAATAGGTACGTACTGTGTTGGTTATTGTCTATTAGACTATTGGGTATTGGTGTCTGGATTCGCTATAGGCCTACCACGAATCAGCTGGTCCAGGTCGGCGCTCGCATTGATGCGTAGTCGCTTGTCATTTTTAATAGTTATTATTGTTCCGTCTTGGGTCCAGCAGTTCCTGAGTCCTACTATGTTCTGGACCGCTCTGAATAAGTCCATCCTTTTCTTGGTTAGCGATTCCGTGATGAGTAGGCCGGAGTCTCTTAGGGCTTTCTTCCGCCTCCAAACTTCTTCTCGCACACGGTAGGACAGGAACTTGACTATGATGGGTCTCTTTGCGCTGCCTCTTGGAGCTCCCAGACGGTGACACCTATCGAAGTCGTGTTCAGTTATGGGGATACTGAGTTTGGAGTTGATTACGTTTTTTACGACCGCGTTGGGGTTTTCATCGCGCATCTCCGGTAACCCGTGAATGAGCAGGCAATTCCTTCTTCCGTATTGCTCTAGGGAGTCGATTTTGGCTTCTTGGTCGTCTGTTTTTCGGTTCACGGCTTCTACCTCAGATCTTATTTCGTCAAAGTTTGTTTTTACCGACTTTTCTAGGTCCTGGAATCTGCGTAGTAGTTCCTCGTGGTTGCTAGCCATTGTGGTGGCTATATGTGAGTCTCGTGCTTGGGTGCTTTGGTGGGTGGAGTCATCGATCTTTGATTGGAAGGCAGTAATTAATATTCTGAATTCATCTAGGGAATCGTTGACTCGTTGTTCGAACTTCTGAATTTTAGCCTCAACTACCTTGCCGTTATTTTTCCCCGTCATTCTTTAAGTATTCGCTTGTTGTTCGCGGTACCGCTGAGACCAGAAAATCGGGTGCTAGATGACTACGCCGAGTGAGTTGACAGCTGTCGAGCGTGGGAGGCGTACAGTAGCGAAGTCTAGCAGTATTCGGCAGCACTGTCAAGCATGGGAGGCGTACAGTAGCGAAGTCTAGCGGTATACGGCAGCACTGACGAGCGTGGGAGGCGTACAGTAGCGAAGCCTAGCGTCAGTTCAGAGCCAAACTGAGGCTGTTTGCGATTTTGTAGGTTAGGACGACTTAACTCACGTGGGCGAATTCCTAGATGGTTTAGACACTTTAAACGTATTAATTGTTGAACGTACCTTGTTTATTCTTCTGTATAAGTTTGCGGCGAGTTTATGGCTAGTTTTTTAGTGTTATTACGAATAGTTGGGAATGGAAGTGCCACTTTAAAGTGAAAGTTTACCGGAGCCGCGCACAGGGTTGTCTAGATATCCGCCATCTTATCTTACCAATAGCAACCGTAAGGATTGAAAAGTTTTAAACTATTTTCCAATTTTCAGTTCAGATTTAACTACGCCGTGGTTATTTATAAGTGTTTTAATGTTGTGTAAGTTTTTCACTTGTAACTACGAATAATATGTTTCCCGTGTTTGTAACATTGAGCTGTCCCTCCCATGGAGATGGGTACAGACGTTCCTGCGTGCACGTTTGCTTAGCCCTCCCTGTCAATCCCGAATTAATTTCGTAGGTTAAATTAAATGATCAATTTTATAATGTAAAAGGTTATATTTTTGTATAGAAAAACATTTAAAACATTAAAAAACATTAATTTTTAACAGTTTTTTTGGATTTTGAGTATTTTCAAAATTTTGCAGTGAAATTTATTACTTTGGCAAACAAGTTAATTATTATACATTTTTAAAAATATTATCTTTTTTTTGGAGTTTTTAAGTTACACCCAGAGAGTATTATTAGTTTATAAAATTTTTGGGACATTTGAAAATAACCGTCTTTTATCTACTTTTTACACATCTCCATTTTGAATTACTTCCAAAAGTCATACCAGTTATGGTAAAGAAACGGGGAAAAATGCCCAGAAGGTAAAACTTTGAACCGAAGTTTTCAAATCAGTGAGAATTCAATTTGTGGTGTATTTGAAAGCTGGGACAAAATTCCAATTTCACTATTGCCATATGGCTACGCTAGTTCTGAAAGGGTTAGCTCGTCGTACCGAGTGACGCTGCTTCAACGCCCCAACGGTTGCAGATGTACTACACGTCTAGCCTGGTCTTGAAACATTTCCTCTACATTTCACCGTTTCGTTATTGCGTTCGTATAGAGTGGTTGAGTTTTTCCTTCTGTTCCCCTGATTGCTTGTTGCTTTATCTCTCGACTTTAAAAAGTATATTGCAATGTCGCAGATCTTGAAATGTAATATTCTCTCTATCTCCTACTCGACCCGTTGTATTGTCATAAAGCTTTGTTCCGGTTATCACATTTTACGTCGCGCTTAGATGTTGCATATAGCTATTTATTGCGGCAGAAAGATCGAGTACCGTGCTCAAAGTAATTACCCTTCCCAAGATGTTTGGTTTGCCTCGTAGAGACGCGAAACACAAAGTCGAAAAGTGCGATTTGATTATGACCTAACTTTAATGTTTCATCAGCCAACAGACGTATCAGCCTACAGACGTATATTCGACAGATCTCCACTGACAAGAGGCGGCATGTCCATTTGAAACAAAACACCTTCGTATGGATTCCAGTAGCTACAGACTCTTCCAAGTTCATCCCTCTGCGGTTGCGTGCCCCAGTGAGGGATGCCCCCCCCCCCCCCCCTCCCCCCTACCATGCCCTGCACCCCGATCAATTAGCCGGTAGTGTGAATGAATACCCTGGTAGGCGCCGACAGTCGTGTGACCATAATCAGCTTGTTTTGTAGCGTGGACGTTTTATGGCGACATAAATTTGCTACAGAAGATTTAAATCAGCCGTTATATGTTGTACTCGAGGAAACTAGCGTCATAACCTAGCGCTATGACGATCTAGGTTTTAAAAGTGGTTTTACGTTCGCTTGCCTGTGAATGTCTTTGATGGCTGATGCTGAGAATGAAATAAGTTGCCTTTAACGACAAAGTGTAGGCCTAGGCTCACTGTACAAACCGCGCACGTATTATAGCTACAGATAGAATCATAGAACGCTGACCACAATATTGAAACGGTGACAAATGAGGTAGTATCATTTAAGACTGGATTAACAGAATTTCAAGTATTGTAATCATTACATGTTGTCGTAAGAGAAGCCGTAAAATTATGAATTCTTTAATTATTTTACCTAATTTTTATTTCTTACGAAAACACATCTTCCTCATTTGTCACTTTTTCTTGAGTAGCGTTATTTTTTTTTCTTCTTTTTCTTCTTTTTCACTTTAATATATTTTTTTTCCCACATTTTTTGTTTTCTTCGTGTTCTTTCTTATTTGCATACTTCTATTTTTATTATTTAATATGTTGAATTTCCACTTCATTTAATTTCATTTCATTTCTCAATTATTTTTTCTTGTTCTTGATTTTATTTTATATAGTTCAGTAGTTTGTTTTGTTTTTGTTGTTATTGTTATTTATGATTTCATTATTATTAATTGTTTGCATAGCTAAGTTTTATTTAAGGTCCTCCTTTGTAAATCAGTTTTTATAACTGAATAGGAAAGACATTAAATAAATAAATAAAAATACCCTTTTGCCTTAAAACCGTCGAGTAGATATAGAAAGCGAACACTGTAATCATCGAGCTGTGTGGCTGTATGACATGACACGCGCACGCGGTGGGGGTGCCTGGTAGCGAGGAGGATGGCTTGCGATGCTCCCACCATTGGCCGGCATAATAATGCTGTATGACATGACACGCGCACTGTTGGTGGGGGTGCCGGGTCGCGAGGAGGATGGCTTGCGATGCTCCCACCATTGGCCGGCATAATAATGCTGTATGACATGACACGCGCACTGTTGGTGGAGGTGCCTGGTAGCGAGGAGGATGGCTTGCGATGCTCCCACCATTGGCCGGCATAATAATGCTGTATGACATGATACGCGCACTGTTGGTGGGGGTGCCGGGTCGCGAGGAGGATGGCTTGCGATGCTCCCACCATTGGCTGGCATAATAATGCTGTATGACATGATACGCGCACTGTTGGTGGGGGTGCCGGGTCGCGAGGAGGATGGCTTGCGATGCTCCCACCATTGGCCGGCATAATAATGCTGTATGACATGACACGCGCACTGTTGGTGGGGGTGCCTGGTAGCGAGGAGGAAGGCTTGCGATGCTCCCACCATTGGCCGGCATAATAATGCTGTATGACATGATACGCGCACTGTTGGTGGGCGTGCCTGGTAGCGAGGAGGAAGGCTTGCGATGCTCCCACCATTGGCCGGCATAATAATGCTGTATGACATGACACGCGCACTGTTGGTGGGGGTGCCTGGTAGCGAGGAGGAAGGCTTGCGATGCTCCCACCATTGGCCGGCATAATAATGCTGTATGACATGATACGCGCACTGTTGGTGGGGGTGCCGGGTCGCGAGGAGGATGGCTTGCGATGCTCCCACCATTGGCCGGCATAATAATGCTGTATGACATGACACGCGCACTGTTGGTGGGGGTGCCGGGTCGCGAGGAGGATGGCTTGCGATGCTCCCACCATTGGCCGGCATAATAATGCTGTATGACATGACACGCGCACTGTTGGTGGGGGTGCCTGGTAGCGAGGAGGAAGGCTTGCGATGCTCCCACCATTGGCCGGCATAATAATGCTGTATGACATGACACGCGCACTGTTGGTGGGGGTGCCTGGTAGCGAGGAGGAAGGCTTGCGATGCTCCCACCATTGGCCGGCATAATAATGCTGTATGACATCATACGCGCACTGTTGGTGGGGGTGCCGGGTCGCGAGGAGGATGGCTTGCGATGCTCCCACCATTGGCCGGCATAATAATGCTGTATGACATGACACGCCACTGTTGGTGGGGGTGCCGGGTCGCGAGGAGGATGGCTTGCGATGCTCCCACCATTGGCCGGCATAATAATGCTGTATGACATGACACGCGCACTGTTGGTGGGGGTGCCGGGTCGCGAGGAGGATGGCTTGCGATGCTCCCACCATTGGCCGGCATAATAATGCTGTATGACATGACACGCGCACTGTTGGTGGGGGTGCCTGGTAGCGAGGAGGAAGGCTTGCGATGCTCCCACCATTGGCCGGCATAATAATGCTGTATGACATGACACGCGCACTGTTGGTGGGGGTGCCGGGTCGCGAGGAGGATGGCTTGCGATGCTCCCACCATTGGCCGGCATAATAATGCTGTATGACATGACACGCGCACTGTTGGTGGGGGTGCCGGGTCGCGAGGAGGATGGCTTGCGATGCTCCCACCATTGGCCGGCATTATTATGCTGTATGACATGATACGCGCACTGTTGGTGGAGGTGCCTGGTCGCGAGGAGGATGGCTTGCGATGCTCCCACCATTGGCCGGCATAATAATGCTGTATGACATGACACGCGCACTGTTGGTGGGGGTGCCTGGTAGCGAGGAGGAAGGCTTGCGATGCTCCCACCATTGGCCGGCATTATAATGCTGTATGACATGACACGCGCACTGTTGGTGGGGGTGCCGGGTCGCGAGGAGGATGGCTTGCGATGCTCCCACCATTGGCCGGCATTATAATGCTGTATGACATGATACGCGCACTGTTGGTGGAGGTGCCTGGTCGCGAGGAGGATGGCTTGCGATGCTCCCACCATTGGCTGGCATAATAATGCTGTATGACATGACACGCGCACTGTTGGTGGGGGTGCCGGGTCGCGAGGAGGATGGCTTGCGATGCTCCCACCATTGGCCGGCATAATAATGCTGTATGACATGACACGCGCACTGTTGGTGGGGGTGCCTGGTCGCGAGGAGGATGGCTTGTGATGCTCCCACCATTGGCCGGCATAATAATGCTGTATGACATGACACGCGCACTGTTGGTGGGGGTGCCGGGTCGCGAGGAGGATGGCTTGCGATGCTCCCACCATTGGCCGGCATAATAACGCTGTATGACATGACACGCGCACTGTTGGTGGGGGTGCCGGGTCGCGAGGAGGATGGCTTGCGATGCTCCCACCATTGGCCGGCATAATAATGCTGTATGACATGACACGCGCACTGTTGGTGGGGGTGCCTGGTCGCGAGGAGGATGGCTTGTGATGCTCCCACCATTGGCCGGCATAATAATGCTGTATGACATGACACGCGCACTGTTGGTGGAGGTGCCTGGTCGCGAGGAGGATGGCTTGCGATGCTCCCACCATTGGCCGGCATAATAATGCTGTATGACATGACACGCGCACTGTTGGTGGGGGAGCCGGGTCGCGAGGAGGATGGCTTGCGATGCTCCCACCATTGGCTGGCATAATAATGCTGTATGACATGACACGCGCACTGTTGGTGGGGGTGCCGGGTCGCGAGGAGGATGGCTTGCGATGCTCCCACCATTGGCCGGCATATTAATGCTGTATGACATGACACGCGCACTGTTGGTGGGTGTGCCGGGTCGCGAGGAGGATGGCTTGCGATGCTCCCACCATTGGCCGGCATAATAATGCTGTATGACATGACACGCGCACTGTTGGTGGAGGTGCCTGGTCGCGAGGAGGACGGCTTGCGATGCTCCCACCATTGGCCGGCATAATAATGCTGTATGACATGACACGCGCACTGTTGGTGGAGGTGCCTGGTCGCGAGGAGGATGGCTTGCGATGCTCCCACCATTGGCCGGCATAATAATGCTGTAGGACATGACACGCGCACTGTTGGTGGAGGTGCCGGGTCGCGAGGAGGATGGCTTGCGATGCTCCCACCATTGGCCGGCATAATAATGCTGTATGACATGACACGCGCACTGTTGGTGGGGGTGCCGGGTCGCGAGGAGGATGGCTTGCGATGCTCCCACCATTGGCCGGCATAATAATGGTGTATGACATGACACGCGCACTGTTGGTGGGGGTGCCGGGTCGCGAGGAGGATGGCTTGCGATGCTCCCACCATTGGCCGGCATAATAATGCTGTATGACATGACACGCGCACTGTTGGTGGAGGTGCCTGGTCGCGAGGAGGATGGCTTGTGATGCTCCCACCATTGGCTGGCATAATAATGCTGTATGACATGACACGCGCACTGTTGGTGGGGGTGCCGGGTCGCGAGGAGGATGGCTTGCGATGCTCCCACCATTGCCCGGCATAATAATGCTGTATGACATGACACGCACACTGTTGGTTGGGGTGCCGGGTCGCGAGGAGGATGGCTTGCGATGCTCCCACCATTGGCCGGCATAATAATGCTGTATGACATGACACGCGCACTGTTGGTGGGGGTGCCGGGTCGCGAGGAGGATGGCTTGCGATGCTCCCACCATTGGCTGGCATAATAATGCTGTATGACATGACACGCGCACTGTTGGTGGGGGTGCCGGGTCGCGAGGAGGATGGCTTGCGATGCTCCCACCATTGGCTGGCATAATAATGCTGTATGACATGACACGCGCACTGTTGGTGGGGGTGCCGGGTCGCGAGGAGGATGGCTTGCGATGCTCCCACCATTGGCTGGCATAATAATGCTGTATGACATGACACGCGCACTGTTAGTGGGGGTGCCGGGTCGCGAGGAGGATGGCTTGCGATGCTCCCACCATTGGCTGGCATAATAATGCTGTATGACATGACACGCGCACTGTTGGTGGGGGTGCCGCGTCGCGAGGAGGATGGCTTGCGATGCTCCCACCATTGGCCGGCATAATAATGCTGTATGACATGACACGCGCACTGTTGGTGGGAGTGCCAGGTCGCGAGGAGGATGGCTTGCGATGCTGCCTCCATTGGCTGGCATAATAATGCTGTATGACATGACACGCGCACTGTTGGTGGGGGTGCCTGGTCGCGAGGAGGATGGCTTGCGATGCTCCCACCATTGGCCGGCATAATAATGCTGTATGACATGACACGCGCACTGTTGGTTGGGGTGCCTGGTCGCGAGGAGGATGGCTTGCGATGCTCCCACCATTGGCCGGCATAATAATGCTGTATGACATGACACGCGCACTGTTGGTGGGGGTGCCTGGTCGCGAGGAGGATGGCTTGCGATGCTCCCACCATTGGCTGGCATAATAATGCTGTATGACATGACACGCGCACTGTTGGTGGGGGTGCCTGGTCGCGAGGAGGATGGCTTGCGATGCTCCCACCATTGGCCGGCATAATAATGCTGTATGACATGACACGCGCACTGTTGGTGGGGGTGCCGGGTCGCGAGGAGGATGGCTTGCGATGCTCCCACCATTGGCCGGAATAATAATGCTGTATGACATGACACGCGCACTGTTGGTGGGGGTGCCGGGTCGCGAGGAGGATGGCTTGCGATGCTCCCACCATTGGCCGGCATAATAATGCTGTATGACATGACACGCGCACTGTTGGTCGGGGTGCCTGGTCGCGAGGAGGAAGGCTTGCGATGCTCCCACCATTGGCCGGCATAATAATGCTGTATGACATGACACGCGCACTGTTGGTGGGGGTGCCGGGTCGCGAGGAGGATGGCTTGCGATGCTCCCACCATTGGCCGGCATAATAATGCTGTATGACATGACACGCGCACTGTTGGTGGGGGTGCCTGGTAGCGAGGAGGATGGCTTGCGGTGCTCCCACCATTGGCCGGCATAATAATGCTGTATGACATGACACGCGCACTGTTGGTGGGGGTGCCTGGTCGTGAGGAGGATGGCTTGCGATGCTCCCACCATTGGCTGGCATAATAATGCTGTATGACATGACACGCGCACTGTTGGTGGGGGTGCCGGGTCGCGAGGAGGATGGCTTGCGATGCTCCCACCATTTGCCGGCATAATAATGCTGTATGACATGACACGCGCACTGTTGGTGGAGGTGCCTGGTCGCGAGGAGGATGGCTTGCGATGCTCCCACCATTGGCCGGCATAATAATGCTGTATGACATGACACGCGCACTGTTGGTGGAGGTGCCTGGTCGCGAGGAGGATGGCTTGCGATGCTCCCACCATTGGCCGGCATAATAATGCTGTATGACATGACACGCGCACTGTTGGTGGAGGTGCCTGGTCGCGAGGAGGATGGCTTGCGATGCTCCCACCATTGGCCGGCATAATAATGCTGTAGGACATGACACGCGCACTGTTGGTGGGGGTGCCGGGTCGCGAGGAGGATGGCTTGCGGTGCTCCCACCATTGGCCGGCATAATAATGCTGTATGACATGACACGCGCACTGTTGGTGGGGGCGCCGGGTCGCGAGGAGGATGGCTTGCGATGCTCCCTCCATTGGCCGGCATAATAATGCTGTATGACATGACACGCGCACTGTTGGTGGGGGTGCCGGGTCGCGAGGAGGATGCCTTGCGATGCTCCCTCCATTGGCCGGCATAATAATGCTGTATGACATGACACGCGCACTGTTGGTGGAGGTGCCGGGACGCGAGGAGGATGGCTTGCGATGCTCCCACCATTGGCTGGCATAATAATGCTGTATGACATGACACGCGCACTGTTGGTGGAGGTGCCGGGACGCGAGGAGGATGGCTTGCGATGCTCCCACCATTGGCCGGCATAATAATGCTGTATGACATGACACGCGCACTGTTGGTGGAGGTGCCGGGTCGCGAGGAGGATGGCTTGCGATGCTCCCACCATTGGCCGGCATAATAATGCTGTATGACATGACACGCGCACTGTTGGTGGAGGTGCCTGGTCGCGAGGAGGATGGCTTGCGATGCTCCCACCATTGGCCGGCATAATAATGCTGTATGACATGACACGCGCACTGTTGGTGGGGGTGCCGGGTCGCGAGGAGGATGGCTTGCGATGCTCCTACCATTGGCTGGCATAATAATGCTGTATGACATGACACGCGCACTGTTGGTGGGGGTGCCGGGTCGCGAGGAGGATGGCTTGCGATGCTCCCACCATTGGCTGGCATAATAATGCTGTATGACATGACACGCGCACTGTTGGTGGGGGTGCCGGGTCGCGAGGAGGATGGCTTGCGATGCTCCTACCATTGGCTGGCATAATAATGCTGTATGACATGACACGCGCACTGTTGGTGGGGGTGCCGGGTCGCGAGGAGGATGGCTTGCGATGCTCCCACCATTGGCTGGCATCATAATGCTGTATGACATGACACGCGCACTGTTGGTGGGGGTGCCGGGTCGTGAGGAGGATGGCTTGCGATGCTTCCGCCATTGGCTTGCATAATAATGCTGTATATATGTTTACAGCTGTTCAAGACTATACATAATAGATTTAGCTTGAACAACGTGAGAATGTATAGTGTTTATTCCTATCTTTGAAGATAAAAATTATATCCGAACATTTTTCCTATACGGTTGGCCTTAAAGTTAAATTTTTGGAATGAAGTGTGCTTAGTATTATCAAGGCTTAATAACAAAAAAATGATTAAAAATTGCCTGCGTTTTGAAGAAACCAGAGACCTGCAACAGTAACTCTATATTCTGATTTCATCCAAATGCAATAAAGGTTGCTTCAGTGTTTGAAAATCTATCTGAAGAACTTTGCTACACTTGGCGCGTTTAAGAGCGAAGGATACCTCTACGTCAAAAACCGCAGAAAATTTTCGTTTTTTAACTATATCTCAAGATTGAAACACAAAATCGAAAATCTGAGACACCATAGCGCTGTGGTTTGGTAAGCCCTACAGACTGAATGATAAATGTATTTAACGTTATAATCAGTATGACTGTGATAACGATTTCCTTTAATTACTAAGGAAATTCTTATCACAGTCATACTGATTATAACGTTAAATACATTTATCATTCAGTCTGTAGGGCTTACCAAACCACAGCGCTATGGTGTCTCAGATTTTCGATTATGTGTTTTTATCTTGAGATATAATTAAAAAACGAAAATTTTCTGCGGTTTTTGACATAGAGGTATCCTTCGCTCTTAAATCATCATGCTTTTCGAGCTCTTGTGGGCTGTGACGTCTTACCTGATATGCCCCAGGTATATCGGCCGGAAGCGGCTGGAGGAGAAGGAGGAGAGCTTCGTGTCCGGCTCGAAGCGCCTGGTGCATGTCGGGTACTCCTACTGGACGCTGGGCTACCTGCTGAGCCAGCGAGGGGCAGGAAACTGTTGTATGCTGTGACGTCATATGTCTCTGCCCCAGGTATATCGGCCGGAAGCGGCTGGAGGAGAAGGAGGAGAGCTTCGTGTCCGGCTCGAAGCGCCTGGTGCATGTCGGGTACTCCTACTGGACGCTGGGCTACCTGCTGAGCCAGAGAGGGGCGAGGAAACTGTTGTGTGTTGTGACGTCATATGTCTCTGCCCCAGGTATATCGGCCGGAAGCGGCTGGAGGAGAAGGAGGAGAGCTTTGTGTCCGGCGCGAAGCGCCTGGTGCATGTCGGGTACTCCTACTGGACGCTGGGCTACCTGCTGAGCCAGCGAGGGGCGAGGAAACTGTTGTGTGCTGTGACGTCATATGTCTCTGCTCCAGGTACATCGGCCGGAAGCGGCTGGAGGAGAAGGAGGAGAGCTTCGTGTCCGGCTCGAAGCGCCTGGTGCATGTCGGGTACTCCTACTGGACGCTGGGCTACCTGCTGAGCCAGCGAGGGGCGAGGAAACTGTTGTGTGCTGTGACGTCATATGTCTCTGCTCCAGGTATATCGGCCGGAAGCGGCTGGAGGAGAAGGAGGAGAGCTTCGTGTCCGGCTCGAAGCGCCTGGTGCATGTCGGGTACTCCTACTGGACGCTGGGCTACCTGCTGAGCCAGCGAGGGGCTAGGAAACTGTTGGCCGCCCGACCGCTAGAGAACCTGTTGCCTGTCGACGAGTATCTTCCCATCCTGTTTGACAAGCACCCCGAGTGAGTACAGAACATTTCGTGTAACATGTAGAGACGGGCGTTGCGGTGTGAGTCACTTGATGACAACCATTGTGTCTCTTGCAGGGGCGCTTGGAAGGCCCACTTCCCGGACAGAAACCTGGTCGCCTTCTCTACCTCCCCTCTGCTCGTCTACCCCACCCACTACACCGGGGAGACTGGCTACGTCAGCGACACTGAAGACTCGTCTGTGGTGACTCCCGCTCCCCCCACCCCCAGGGATGACTTGTAACCCTCCCCTCCCCTCCCACTACACCGGGCAGACTGGCTACGTCAGCGACACTGAAGACTCGTCTGTGGTGACTCCCGCTTCCCCCACCCCGAGGGATGACTTGTAACCCTCCCCTCCCCTCCCACTACACCGGGGAGACTGGCTACGTCAGCGACACTGAAGACTCGTCTGTGGTGACTCCCGCTTCCCCCCACCCCGAGGGATGACCTGTAACCCCCTCCCCCTCTCCTCTTAGCGTATCGTCAGCCTGCCCTGGCTTGATCGTATCTATAACATGTGTGCAATCTATATGTGAATCTCTTGGTCGGTGCTGTATCTATATCCAAGACTGTATATCGCTGTGTGCAACAACCCTATACCAGTTATATGTGTAAACAGATCTTTATATCCGTTGTTGCATGTTTATATGTAGTACATATTTTACAAGTATTTACATTATGGAACCAAGTGCCTTGTAAAGACAGATAGTGCCTGCCATTTTGAAGTTTTGTACACTACACGATGCAATCTCTTTTGAGAATTCAACAATCTAAATATTGTGCTAATTTTGTGATTTGCCAAGTAACTTCATTCCTAAAGTGTGTGCCAATAATGAAAGTGATTTCCAATTGTTCCTGGAATCTTGTGTGCCATTATGTTTGAAATAGAATGCCTGCTACTCTCGCGATGTAATTGTGTGTCTGTGATAGCGTGATACACAATTATTATCAACACCGCTACCGCCATCATAACCGTCTAGTGGTCCATACTTACATCGAGTATATATTCAATGTTCATGGCTTTTGTTTTTCTCGAGCAACTCCCAACTATTTAAAAAATTGTAAACGAAAATCCCGAAACTCGATTACTACCTTATAATTAAAATAATAATCGAGTTTCAGTATTTTCGTTTACAATTTTGTAAATAGTTGGGAATTGTTGGGGTATCGGTAAAAAGTAAAACAAATTCTCTGAAAGAAAACAGTTTAGTCACACATTTCCCACTGGGTTGGTATTGGTTTTACCTGAATAATATTAATAGAAACTGGTGGGAGTTTTCGTTGGTGCACACCGGGAGCGGATCTTACAGTCTGATGACGTCACTGTGACTGATTGTACAGTCTGATGACGTCACTCTGACTATCAGTGGTTACCGGGAGCGGATTGTACAGTCTAATGACGTCACTGTAACTGATTGTACAGTCTGATGACGTCACTGTGACTATCAGTGATTACCGGAAGCGGATTGTACAGTCTAATGACGTCACTGTGACTATCAGTGGTTACCGGAAGTGCACCAGTGGAAAACACCACGGGTCAATTCAACATAACTCCAAACGGTGGAGGTGTAAACTAGACCGTGAATAAATGCAAAACAAACTATAGTCAAAATACCGTATAGAATAGAACATATGAAGTGTACTGTCCCGGGTATTATTGTAATCCACGCAATGCCCAATGAGGTACGCCCAATATCATGACGGCGAGCTTTACCGGACCTATAAGAAGCCATCATAAACTGGGCCACACTGCATTTTAGTTGTCTATGAACTATTTGATCCAAAACTAATAATAGGTATGACATTGTTTATCGGAGTTTATTTGCTGTGATTACTACATATCCCTAAGAATCTTTACCGCTGTACAACTACGATTAGTGCAATTAATTAAAATGTTAAAAGTCAATAGAAGTACTAAAAAACGAAAAACATACTTATTTTTAGATTGACCACAGGAAGTGAAACCAGAAATCAACCATACGCCGATACCATACGTTAAAAATAGCTTATAAATGTACGGGTTCCACAGCCATAGTTTATGTCATTGGGTGCGCCGTACAAGGATAGGTCAGAGGCCAAACTGATGACCACCCTTCGTGCAATGCCAGATGTTAGGCTATATTTTGAACTAGCATATTATTTTAAATGGGATATGTATTTCTCATATCTAAACTGTGTGCAAACGAATGTACCCCGTGATTCTCTCAGTGACAGGTCTGGACGTAAACGTTGGGATGTATATAACTGAATTGGTGACGGTTCAACTAGATTGTTTCGCACATAAACGCATATCTTTATGTTTCTTGTTATTTTTAATCTGAATCGAGTTTTAAAAGGTGTGACATAAAATTATATTGATACAATATCCAAGGTAAATATGAATATTCCCTTTGTTAGTTTTTAATTATGTTGCATTTAAATATATAATAAACAGTTATGTGTATTCTTGTACTTGTGCTCAAGGAAGGTAATAAAGTGATGTATGAGTTTCGTATAAAGGCTTTATTAATAAGTGCAACCGTGCGCAGGCGAGTGTGTGAAGTAGCGCATGGCTGACCACTTCCTCGTCCCTGAAGATCCTGAGAACCCTGCCAGTAGGTTGGCAAGAAATTTAACACTACTCTTATTATTTTATTATTATTATTATTATTATTATTATTATTATTATTATTTAATTTGTGCACTTATTTTGTGCAATTTTTTCAGGTGGAAACTATCATTTAAAGAGGAAAGACTACCGCCAATATTACAACCGCACGAAATTAGCGTTTCTCAAGAACGCCAATCGCCAAACAACATTGAAAAAGTGACAAATACCCGTAATTTGGATTCAGGGGAAAAACCCAATACCAATACTGCATGAAAAAGATAGTTATGTAGTAATAATTGACAAATGTCATTGTTAATGCACGTTTTATTTAAGTTAATTAAAACTAACACCTGTAATTAGTTCAATTCAAACTAACAAATATTTTCACCAAATTACGTGTATTTGCCGTTTTTTCAATGTTGTTTGGCGTTCTTGAGATATGACCAAAACACGCTTATTCTGCGCGACAACAAGTGGAAAGAAAGTACACGTTCTACATGTGCTTATTTCAGTCTCATTACTCAGTCATATTTTTAAATTTGCAGCTTTACCTCTACCAAGCTGGACTTATTTATTTATTTATTTATTTATTTATTTATTCATTTATTTATTTATTTATTTATTTATTTATTTATTTATTTATTTATTTATTTATTTATTTATTTATTTATTTATTTATTTATTTATTTATTTATTTATTTATTTATTTATTTATTTATTTATTTATTTATTTATTTATTTATTTATTTATTTATTTATTTATTTATTTATTTATTTATTTATTTATTTATTTATTTATTTATTTTCAAGATGAATACAAGAAATACTTATTATAATACAGAGATCTGGCCCCCAAAGAGTAGGAACTACTCGCAACAATGCTTGTACTGGCAACGTTATAGATGAATTGATTGTTAAATTAATGCACAGCTAGCGTTGTGTTGTGAGTGACCGGTACGGACACTGACTGTTGAGTCAACAGTCAAGGCACAAGTAGTTGTATGAACTTGGACGCAGCGGTACGGACACTGACTGTTGAGTCAACAGTCAAGGCACAAGTAGTTGTGTGAACTTGGACGCAGCGGTACGGACACTGACTGTTGAGTCAACAGTCAAGGCACAAGTAGTTGTGTGAACTAGGACGCAGCGGTACGGACACTGACTGTTGAGTCAACAGTCAAGACACAAGTAGTTGTGTGAACTTGGACGCAGCGGTACGGACACTGACTGTTGAGTCAACAGCCAAGACACAAGTAGTTGTGTGAACTTGGACACAGCGGTACGGACACTGACTGTTGAGTCAACAGCCAAGACACAAGTAGTTGTGTGAACTTGGACGCAGCGGTACGGACACTGACTGCTGAGTTAACAGTCTAGGGCACAAGTAGTTGTGTGAACTAGGACGCAGCGGTACGGACACTGACTGTTGAGTCAACAGCCAAGACACAAGTAGTTGTGTGAACTTGGACGCAGCGGTACGGACACTGACTGCTGAGTTAACAGTCAAGGCACAGGTAGTTGTGTGAACTTGGACGCAGCGGTACGGACACTGACTGCTGAGTTAACAGTCAAGACACAAGTAATTGTGTGAACTTGGCCGCAGCGGTACGGACACTGACTGTTGAGTCAACAGTCTCAACAGTGAAGACACAAGTAGTTGTGTGAACTTGGCCGCAGCGGTACGGACACTGACTGCTGAGTCAACAGTCAAGACACAAGTAGTTGTGTGAACTTGGACGCAGCGGTACGGACACTGACTGTTGAGTCAACAGTCTCAACAGTCAAGACACAAGTAGTTGTGTGAACTTGGACGCAGCGGTACGGACACTGACTGTTGAGTCAACAGTCTCAACAGTGAAGACACAAGTAGTTGTGTGAACTTGGCCGCAGCGGTACGGACACTGACTGCTGAGTCAACAGTCTCAACAGGCAAGGCACAAGTAGTTGTGTGAACTTGGACGCAGCGGTACTGACACTGACAGTTGAGTCAACAGGCAAGGCACAAGTTGTTGTGTGAACTTGGACGCAGCGGTACGGACACTGACTGTTGAGTCAACAGGCAAGGCACAAGTTGTTGTGTGAACTTGGACGCAGCGGTACGGACACTGACTGTTGAGTCAACAGTCTCAACAGTCAAGGCACAAGTAGTTGTGTGAACTTGGCCGCAGCGGTACGGACACTGACTGCTGAGTCAACAGTCTCAACAGGCAAGGCACAAGTAGTTGTGTGAACTTGGCCGCAGCGGTACGGACACTGACTGCTGAGTCAACAGTCAAGGCACAAGTTGTTGTGTGAACTTGGACGCAGCGGTACGGACACTGACTGTTGAGTCAACAGTCTCAACAGTGAAGACACAAGTAGTTGTGTGAACTTGGCCGCAGCGGTACGGACACTGACTGCTGAGTCAACAGTCAAGGCACAAGTTGTTGTGTGAACTTGGACGCAGCGGTACTGACACTGACAGTTGAGTCAACAGGCAAGGCACAAGTTGTTGTGTGAACTTGGACGCAGCGGTACGGACACTGACTGTTGAGTCAACAGTCTCAACAGTCAAGGCACAAGTAGTTGTGTGAACTTGGCCGCAGCGGTACGGACACTGACTGCTGAGTCAACAGTCTCAACAGGCAAGGCACAAGTAGTTGTGTGAACTTGGCCGCAGCGGTACGGACACTGACTGCTGAGTCAACAGTCAAGGCACAAGTAGTTGTGTGAACTTGGCCGCAGCGGTACGGACACTGACTGCTGAGTCAACAGTCAAGGCACAAGTTGTTGTGTGAACTTGGACGCAGCGGTACTGACACTGACTGTTGAGTCAACAGGCAAGGCACAAGTTGTTGTGTGAACTTGGACGCAGCGGTACGGACACTGACTGTTGAGTCAACAGTCTCAACAGTCAAGGCACAAGTAGTTGTGTGAACTTGGCCGCAGCGGGGTTGATGAAGACCGATGAGGCTATTTGTTCCTGTCGTGCGTGACCTGAGTACTGAGCGACTTTGAGCCAAGTTTTACCGAACAACAACTCTTAGTCAACACCCCTGCCACTGCTTTGCCACTTCCTTTAGTCTGTTTCATATTATTTCATTTACATTTGATTCAAGCAACCGTGAGATTCTTGTATGGGAAAACATTTTTAATGAAAAATTCCACGAAATAACGTAAACTGCACATGTATTGCTGCAAATTTCCTCAAGTGTAGCGTCTGAGTGTTACTGTCAAGTAATTATTTTCGATTTAAATAAGTATTGTATTGTATTGCATTTTGTAAACGATTGCCTTGAAAGGCGGTGGTACCCGTGCAGCTAACTCCAGTAAGGAAAATAAACTAATGCGATGCTGATGTTAAGCAGATAACCAGCCATTTAGCTGCCCTAGGTTATATCTGTACTCTGATTTCCATCCTTATACCCCAGTAGAACTTGTATGTATTTACTGTTTTATAAATGTAGCTTGACCACCTATTTTGGTTGCCAGTGGTATTTCAATTTAGGGGATTTGATGCCATGGACTATAATATAAAGTATGAAGGTAGGAGCTTTACTATCTCCAAGTTTTGCTAAAGACGGTTGGCTAAAATAATGCTTTACGACTCTCGGAGTATAGAAATAACAAAGATAATAACAATAGATACAAGCTTGAGTAATAAGTGTGTATAAGTATTGAATTGAATGATGGAAAGTAGAAGGATCTAGAAAAGCTTTTATCTTAAAACACAAATAAACACACGAACAATAACCACGGTCAAAAAATAAAAACACTCACCAGTGCGTAAATTTTCGACAGCGTCCGCTGTCTTCCTCAGACGCGAGGGAACACTGAGGAAGACAGCGGACGCTGTCGAAAATTTACGCACTGGTGAGTGTTTTTATTTTTTGACCGTGGTTATTGTTCGTGTGTTTATTTGTGTTTTAATACTACTCCCGGTCTAATAGTCTTGGTTCTTATTCAGCTTTTATCTTCTTTTGTTGAAAACCTGCAATGTAAGTTATTAAAGATGTTCGTAACACCTTTCTTTGTTTTAAGTTTGTGAGGTTCTAACTAAACGTATCTTGGGGGTGGGGTAAGGGGCTCGTCATGTTCCCTCTAAGAGTGAACGTTGTAAAAGCTGTCCCAAGCCAACGCTGCCTATACAATCAGAGAACAAAGACCATATTATGTACTTACAAATTTGACTTTGTTACCTTGAACATTGCCAGGGTGATCTGCAGGCCGAACCGTTGCTTTTAAAATAAATATTTGCCGGCCGAACATCCAGGTCAAAAGAGCTTTTAGCGTAAGGGAACTCGAAGAAAAGCGTTTTCGACACAACTCTCGAATATTAATGAAATGCTCGTGAAAATACAATGATACATGCACTCGTTTCTGCCGTTTCGGCAGTTTCTGGAGAGTTGAATTCATTGGTGCGAACGATCACCATTGATCTGTGACCTTTGTAAAGCTATCATTGAAGTCGAGCCTAAGCATTAGCCCAATATGGCCTAGCTAAACAACTAGATTAATTCCTGCCAATCACTGTCAAGGCGGAATCAATAGTGCACATTATTGATTACATGTCATGTTGTTTGGACGGATATATCTAACTAAGCTATTTGCTTCGCTATCTTGTGCGCTGTGTTCCGCCTAGACAACTCGACCCCTCTAGGCTGGGGTTGGCCGTCGCGTCAACACTATTAACGCCCTCTGTGATGTCGGCGTGTAAACACATGTCAAAGGCTCCTGGCTCGAGGCACCACTCACTATAGACTATGTGGCGATAACGATGTGATGCAGGTATAATCTCTGACCCCTAATATAATAGTACTGAACCAAGAAGCACGCCGACGAATTTTGGGTTCTAAGGGAGACACATTTGTGGCTCTGTTTACAAGGTTGTCACGCTGAAAACTTTCTAGACATCGGCGTGGTTCTCTTAGGACCGTTAGGCCTGGTCTCGTACTTCGTGGTAATTTAAGTCATGATTTATTAATTTCTATAAATAATAAATATGCGGCAAGGAACTACAAGCAACCAGTGGAGTGCCGTCTTATATGGAAGTAAGGTACGCAATACATTCCTTGTGATTTGCTAAACTAAATTAAATAGTAAGTCTGTTAGTCCAATGTAATGAAGTTGTATTTTTCTGCGATTTTCATTGTTCATTTTTTTTTTAATTTTTAAACACAGCTTACCGTCAGCGGCGGTTGCCAATCGTCAACAGTAATCAGATCAGACCTTAAGAAGAGAAGCGCGTGTGTTTGAATCAAGCTTCTGCGACGACCAGAGCCTAACATTACCAAATTACAGATAACATTTAGTTACCTACGTAGTTAAATTGTAATCTGTGACCAAACTATGTAAAAGAAGGAGTACTTAATACTTGACGCAGGTGGAAGAAGAGTCTATATAGGTGAGTTTGGGAGGCGTCTGGTGTGTGCGGTTACGAATGAACAAAAATTACCTCTATTCTGTTCTGTAACTCTATCGAATCAATTTCGGACCGAAATTACAATCATTTCCGCCGATAAACGTTTGAGAGTAGTATGGAGTAACGTGATCGTTCTCGGCGGAAATTGATATAATTTCGATCCGAAATTGATTCGGGGTAGAGTTACCGAAAAGGAGCCCTGAGCAGCATCCGGTTCGTCTCGTTGCTAGAACGCCAGGAATCAATGATGGCTTTTATCCCTCGCCAAATGACTTATTGACTTTTTGTGGCATAATAATGAGCTAATAATTAAGATAAGATACTTATTTTCGCTCTCATACAACATATGTTTAGAATATTTCGGGCAGTTCTAATAAGCGTAAAGCTATATATTATTGCGTTGTTGCTATTTATCGTTTTAGACAGGAATAAGCATTCGGGAAGGATGCAATGCCTATATACGCTACACGCTCGTACACGCTCACTACCCAGTGAGGCTGCTACACGCTCACACTACACGCTCACGTGCTACACGCTCACTACCCAGTGAGGCTGCTACACACAACACGCTCACTGCCCAGTGAGGCTTCTACACGCTACACGTTCGTACACGCTCACAACCCAGTGAGGCTGCTACACACTACACGCTCACTACCCAGTGAGGCTGATACACGCTACACGCTCACTGCCCAGTGAGGCTGCTACACACAACACGCTCACTGCCCAGTGAGGCTTCTACACGCTACACGTTCGTACACGCTCACAACCCAGTGAGGCTGCTACACACTACACGCTCACTACCCAGTGAGGCTGATACACGCTACACGCTCACTACCCAGTGAAGCTGCTACACGCTCACTACCCAGTGAGGCTTCTACACGCTACACGCTCGTACACGCTCACTACCCAGTGAGGCTTCTACACGCTACACGCTCGTACACGCTCACTACCCAGTGAGGCCTGCTACACACTACACGCTCACTACCCAGTGAGGCTGTTACACGCTCCCTACCCAGTGAGGGTGCTGCACACTATACGTTCACTACCCAGTGAGTCTGCTACACGCTACACGCTCACTACCCAGTGAGACTGCTACACACTACACGCTCACTACCCAGTGAGGGTGCTGCACACTATACGTTCACTACCCAGTGAGGGTGCTGCACACTATACGTTCACTACCCAGTGAGGCTGCTACACGCTACACGCTCACTACCCAGTGGGACTGCTACACACTACACGCTCACTACCCAGTGAGGCTGCTACACGCTACACGCTCACTACCCAGTGAGGCTTCTACACACTACACCTATCGTACACGCTCACTACCCAGTGAGGCTGCTACACGCTACACGCTCACTACCCAGTGAGACTGCTACACACTACACGCTCACTACCCAGTGAGGCTTCTACACGCTACACCCTCGTACACGCTCACTACCCAGTGAGGCTGCTACACACTACACGCTCACTACCCAGTGAGACTGCTACACACTACACGCTCACTACCCAGTGAGACTGCTACACATGCTACACGCTCACTACCCAGTGAGGCTGCTACACGCTACACGCTCACTACCCAGTGAGGCTTCTACACACTACACCCTCGTACACGCTCACTACCCAGTGAGACTGCTACACACTACACGCTCACTACCCAGTGAGGCTGCTACACGCTACACGCTCACTACCCAGAGAGGCTGCTACACGCTACACGCTCACTACCCAGTGAGACTGCTACACACTACACGCTCACTACCCAGTGAGGCTGCTACACACCACACGCTCACTACCCAGTGAGGCTGCTACACGCTACACGCTCACTACCCATGGTGAGGCTGCTACATGCAACACGCTCACTACCCAGTGAGGCTTCTACACGCTACACCCTCGTACACGCTCACTACCCAGTGAGGCTGCTACACGCTACACGCTCACTACCCAGTGAGACTGCTACACACTACACGCTCACTACCCAGTGAGGCTGCTACACGCTCACTACCCAGTGAGGCTGCTACACGCTATACGCTCACTACCCAGTGAGACTGCTACACACTACACGCTCACTACCCAGTGAGGCTGCTACACGCTACACGCTCACTACCCAGAGAGGCTGCTACACGCTACACGCTCACTACCCAGTGAGACTGCTACACACTACACGCTCACTACCCAGTGAGGCTGCTACACGCTACACGCTCACTACTTAGTGAGGCTGCTACACACCACACGCTCACTACCCAGTGAGGCTGCTACACGCTACACGCTCACTACCCATGGTGAGGCTGCTACATGCTACACGCTCACTACCCAGTGAGGCTTCTACACGCTACACCCTCGTACACGCTCACTACCCAGTGAGGCTGCTACACGCTACACGCTCACTACCCAGTGAGGCTGCTACACGCTACACGCTACACGCTCACTACCCAGTGAGACTGCTACACGCTCCCTAACCAGTGAGGGTGCTGCACACTATACGTTCACTACCCAGTGAGGCTGCTACACGCTACACGCTCACTACCCAGTGAGACTGCTACACACTACACGCTCACTACCCAGTGAGGCTGCTACACACTACACGCTCACTACCCAGTGAGGCTGCTGCACACTACACGCTCACTACCCAGTGAGGCTGCTACACGCTACACGCTCACTACCCAGTGAGGCTGCTACACGCTACACGCTCACTACCCAGTGAGACTGCTACACACTACACGCTCACTACCCAGTGAGGCTGCTACACGCTACACGCTCACTACCCAGTGAGGCTGCTACACACTACACGCTCACTACCCAAGTGAGGCTCCTACACGCTACACGCTCACTACCCAGTGAGACTGCTACACACTACACGCTCACTACCCAGTGAGGCTGCTACACGCTCACTACCCAGTGAGGCTGCTATACGCTCACTACCCAGTGGGGCTGCTACACGCTATACGCTCACTACCCAGTGAGACTGCTACACACTACACGCTCACTACCCAGTGAGGCTGCTACACGCTACACGCTCACTACCCAGAGAGGCTGCTACACGCTACACGCTCACTACCCAGTGAGACTGCTACACACTACACGCTCACTACCCAGTGAGGCTGCTACACGCTACACGCTCACTACCCAGTGAGGCTGCTACACGCTCCCTACCCAGTGAGGCAGCTGCACACTATACGTTCACTACCCAGTGAGGCTGCTACACGCTACACGCTCACTTCCCAGTGAGACTGCTACACACTACACGCTCACTACCCAGTGAGGCTGCTACACACTACACGCTCACTACCCAGTGAGGCTGCTGCACACTACACGCTCACTACCCAGTGAGGCTGCTACACGCTACACGCTCACTACCCAGTGAGGCTGCTACACGCTACACGCTCACTACCCAGTGAGACTGCTACACACTACACGCTCACTACCCAGTGAGGCTGCTACACACTACACGCTCACTACCCAGTGAGGCTGCTACACACTACACGCTCACTACCCAGTGAGGCTGCTACACGCTATACGCTCACTACCCCGTGAGACTGCTACACACTACACGCTCACTACCCAGTGAGACTGCTACACACTACACGCTCACTACCCAGTGAGGCTGCTACACGCTACACGCTCACTACCCAGTGAGGCTGCTACACGCTACACGCTCACTACCCAGTGAGGCTGCTACACACTACACGCTCACTACTTAGTGAGGCTGCTACACACCACACGCTCACTACCCAGTGAGGCTGCTACACGCTACACGCTCACTACCCATGGTGAGGCTGCTACATGCTACACGCTCACTACCCAGTGAGGCTTCTACACGCTACACCCTCGTACACGCTCACTACCCAGTGAGACTGCTACACGCTACACGCTCACTACCCAGTGAGGCTGCTACACGCTCCCTACCCAGTGAGGGTGCTGCACACTATACGTTCACTACCCAGTGAGGCTGCTACACGCTACACGCTCACTACCCAGTGAGACTGCTACACACTACACGCTCACTACCCAGTGAGGCTTCTACACACTACACGCTCACTACCCAGTGAGACTGCTGCACACTACTCGCTCACTACCCAGTGAGGCTGCTACACACTACACGCTCACTACCCAGTGAGGCTGCTTCACGCTACACGCTCACTACCCAGTGAGACTGCTACACACTACACGCTCACTACCCAGTGAGGCTGCTACACGCTACACGCTCACTACCCAGTGAGGCTGCTACACACTACACGCTCACTACCCAGTGAGGCTGCTACACGCTACACGCTCACTACCCAGTGAGACTGCTACACACTACACGCTCACTACCCAGTGAGGCTGCTACACGCTACACGCTCACTACCCAGTGAGACTGCTACACACTACACGCTCACTACCCAGTGAGGCTGCTGCACACTACACGCTCACTACCCAGTGAGGCTGCTACACACTACACGCTCACTACCCAGTGAGGCTGCTTCACGCTACACGCTCACTACCCAGTGAGACTGCTACACACTACACGCTCACTACCCAGTGAGGCTGCTACACGCTACACGCTCACTACCCAGTGAGGCTGCTACATGCTACACGCTACACGCTCACTACCCAGTGAGACTGCTACACACTACACGCTCACTACCCAGTGAGGCTGCTACACACTACACGCTCACTACCCAGTGAGGCTGCTACACGCTACACGCTCACTAACCAGTGAGACTGCTACACACTACACGCTCACTACCCAGAGAGGCTGCTACACGCTACACGCTCACTACCCAGTGAGGCTGCTACACGCTACACGCTCACTACCCAGTGAGACTGCTACACACTACACGCTCACTACCCAGTGAGGCTGCTACACGCTACACGCTCACTACCCAGTGAGGCTGCTACACACTACACGCTCACTACCCAGTGAGGCTGCTACACACTACACGCTCACTACCCAGTGAGGCTGCTACACGCTATTAGCTCACTACCCAGTGAGACTGCTACACACTACACGCTCACTACCCAGAGAGGCTGCTACATGCTACACGCTACACGCTCACTTCCCAGTGAGGCTGCTACACGCTACACGCTCACTACCCAGTGAGACTGCTACACACTACACGCTCACTACCCAGTGAGGCTGCTACACGCTACACGCTCACTACCCAGTGAGGCTGCTACACACTACACGCTCACTACCCAGTGAGGCTGCTACACGCTACACGCTCACTACCCAGTGAGACTGCTACACACTACACGCTCACTACCCGGAGAGGCTGCTACACACTACACGCTCACTACCCGGAGAGGCTGCTACATGCTACACGCTACACGCTCACTTCCCAGTGAGGCTGCTACACGCTACACGCTCACTACCTAGTGAGACTGCTACACACTACACGCTCACTACCCAGTGAGGCTGCTACACGCTACACGCTCACTACCCAGTGAGGCTGCTACACACTACACGCTCACTACCCAGTGAGGCTGCTACACACTACACGCTCACTACCCAGTGAGGCTGCTACACGCACACGCTTACTACCCAGTGAGGCTGCTACACGCTACACGCTCACTACCCAGTGAGGCTGCTACACACTACACGCTCACTACCCAGTGAGGCTGGTACACGCACGCTACCCAGTGAGGCTGCTGCACTTGCTCCCGCACTACTAGTTCGCCCAGTCGAATCTATTATGATAGCAAATGTTTCGGCTGATTCTCGAAGATCTTGTACGGACGGAGGCCGGTCTCTCGTGTTCGTCTAGCTCTTGCTAATATTATATTGTTTAATTATTTATTGTTCTCTGATCTCATCCAACACCAATACGTACGATGATTAAATGAAGTACGAATTAATATTCCAAGTCCAATACAATAGTCAAGTCAACAATACATAGTAGTACAATATTTAATACATTTTTGTAATTGCCATTATTTTAAGCCAAAACCATTAAAATACTGAAAAGTAAACTAAACAGGTAAATGATATTGATATTATTAATAAGGTATTACATTTTAAAGGAAACAGATTATTCAATGTTAATAATATTTTAATGTGATTGTTGTTTTTAGCCAAATTTTGAAAAACATCATAGTTGTTATTGAATTAACATTAGTACTAAATAATGTTTACCTTCAAGGACAGAGTATAATGCCTAATCAGTAATTATTATTAAATTTCAATATTCAAATACACTATCAATCTTTGAAAATCCATGATTTTTCTATCTCTTTTCACAAACTCTACATTGTACATTGCTTAAGTAAAAAATTCTCGTTCTCTAAATTCGATTTTCAACCACTTGAGACGAAGTCTGTGTCTACGCCCCACCCCCCTGCCAACACAACCCCACCGCACCCACTGCAAGCAGCAATGTACATTGAAAATACTGCTAATTAGCGGTCCTACGCTGTACCATTGTCTGCTCAATTATTTTGAGCTCATCAATTCAAATACAGAACAATAGACAGATAAACCAACCGATAGGTTGTATACTAAAGTGTTTGGATAAACATGCGTACAGTCACTTTTTAGTGATTTTAGTGTTTTTGCATCATCACGAATCAAACACCGTTGGTATAAGAGGCTTAAATTATAGGGGGCTCGACAGGACAAAAGAAGAGGTAGGCTATATACTGTGTAGGCATAGAGGTATATCTTAAAAAGAGGATACTAAGTACGGAACGACTGAAGCATTTTACATTTTCATTGGTAATTAAAACTTGATGGGGCACTATTGTGAAAATCTTGAAATTTTAATGTGCTATTTTCACTGTAGTGTTCCCTTAAAAGCTAATTTTTTTAACCTTACCCCACACGGATGTTAAAGACCTCATCTTTTTGAAAAAAAATTACACCATAAAACCTATTGTTACAATTTGTTTTGGGTCAAACTCAATTTTCTCTGGTTCAGAAGTCGCATCCTGGCACTTTCCCCTTCACGTAACTCGCGGATCCCGCACATTAAATTATGCTCCAATCTCGCCCAAGCAAAGTAAACCAATCAAATGTGTACGGTGTAATTTAATTTAAAGTAAACACATCAGCCGGATTGGCTCGCGAGGTGGGTTCGCTGTTTACTCCGACTTGAAACACTCGGGGTCGCTTCAGCAAATTATACAGACAGACGATCTCATCAATGTCAAGTATAGGCCTCACTATCCTTTGTACGGGACCTGCATGTCTTGACTAAATACGATATAGACGATTTGATGAAGTCGCGTCGAATTGACTTGCAAGGTGGTGTCGTCACGGATTATGTAAAAGTGAAGTGACGCTTGTGACATTACCAACCTAAATCTGTTTGCATCTCATTCTTATGCCTCCGGTATTGTAGTAATAATATTGTGTGGATGTTGTCACACGTGGTGAGGGCGCATTTCATTCACGTTTCAGTCCTTCAGTTCCATTTTGGTCAATGTAGTGGACAATAACAACGGAAGTTAAATCCCGCGCCAAATACCGTTGAAATAAACCTCGTGGACCGAACCGTCACTTCTGAGGATTTGAAGGTTAGGTCCACCTTGCTTCTTACGGCGTGGCCAACATAACATTGATTGCTAAGCTCTCCTTTGTTGCTTGTCGAATATTGGTATTTTCAGACGTCTTTTGTTACCAACGGTTTCTAAAGACTGCAATCTACTTTAGTGGTGGTTTGTCTATTGATACAGACTGGACCGGATTGTGTAAATTGCTACGCATTATTGTTGGTTACAGCTTATGGAGCCAGAACTGGAAGCGGGAGTCTTCACTGTCATCTGGATGGCTAGCATTAGTGGATTAATTATGTTGATGTGTTGTTGCATTTAATTGAAGTGTTAAGAGACACAAATAAGTTCTGTGGGAGTCGGAACAATACAAATTTAAAAGATTAGATAGATTTCACATTGGCGAGGGTAAACAGAAGACGTAATCGCAGATCGCGGCTCAGTTGCACGGAAATGCACAAATCTATACGCGTCTTAAAATGAACTTGTAAGAATAGTGGCACAGATAATTAGCAACGCAACAACAACACCTTATAGCAAGCACGTTCATGTGCTGACAAATTACGTTCCCACTTTGGTAGTTACAAAGGTTCCAGCCTCCTGACTGGCAAAATGTTTCAAACTCGCGTTCTGATTGGTGAATGGGGTGAACCTCTCCACGTCGAGTTGTTTCCTTTCCTCCAAATTATCGTGTTACATTCTGGTATTTATTGACCAAAACAGCCACTTAGCCGAGTATCTTGGATCTTATGGTGGGTATCTTTCAATCGGCCAGTCTTGAACAACGTTGGCAAGCTTTGCGACGTCATCCCGGCACTACAGGCAGACGATTAGGAAGGCTTCCTAATCGTCTGCCTGTAGTGCCGGGATAGTCGCGTGTCTAAGGGCCGGTATTTCAATGTCCAGTTAAAATCTACTTCTCAGTTAAATTGTTTTCACTATGACAACGGCCAATAGAAATACACCAAACTTGGCTTACCTGACAGTTAAATTTACTTGACACTTTAACTGGACATTGAAATACCGGCCCTAACTCATTTAATGTTCACTTATGCGTTTGTAAAACGGGTTTTCGTCCGTTAATGAAACCTAACGGTGTCAGTGTACGCATTGTGACTCGTCGATGTGAATATCTGTATTTATTCTGAATGCATACGTCGAAGAGGTCGGGTGCTGACGGCGTCCAAGTGCGGCCGCGTCACACGCGCTGCGTTGTATACAGCGAGCGGAGTGAACAGGCCGCTCGCTGTGATGCGCTCGACTATACGGCGAACATGTCGGGTGCTGACGGCGCCCAAGTGCGACCGCGTCACACGCGCTGCGTTGTATACAGCTAGCGGAGTGAACAGGCCGCTCGCTGTGATGCGCTCGACTATACGGCGAACATGTCGGGTGCTGACGGCGCCCAAGTGCGGCTGCGTCACACGCGCTGCGTTGTATACAGCTAGCGGAGTGAACAGGCCGCTCGCTGTGATGCGCTCGACTATGCGGCGAACATGTCGGGTGCTGACGGCGTCCAAGTGTGGCCGCGTCACACGCGCTGCGTTGTATACAGCTAGCGGAGTGAACAGGCCGCTCGCTGTGATGCGCTCGACTATACGGCAAACATGTCGGGTGCTGACGGCGCCCAAGAGCGGCCGCGTCACACGCGCTGCGTTGTATGCAGCGAGCGGAGTGAACAGGCCGCTCGCTGTGATGCTCTCGACTATACGGCGAAGATGTCGTGTGCTGACGGCGCCCAAGTGCGGCCGCGTCACACGCGCTGCGTTGTATACAGCGAGCGGAGTGAACAGGCCGCTCGCTGTGAGGCCGGCGTTGAGGTGGATGCGCTCGACAGCCGTCACTTGTTTCCAACTGTCGGGCAACTCGCCTGTCTGTGCGGCCACCGCACAATCACTGGTGCGGTCGACCCCCCGGACATACCACATATATACACAACATGTCGTTTCAACAAGTGTTGCATGACGTGTATCGTTCGTACGCATCCGACTGTTGCCTCAAGTATTTAGGCCAATACAAATCACAACATTGTATTTTTAAAACTATCCATTCAAAAAGAGGCCTCGAGTTATCCGTATCCACGTCCTACATTTGCAGGTTAAATCAGGCACATACAACGGATTCGAGTGTATAATTACTAATTAGTAATCTGTGACTCAGAGATATTTCCACCTTTGTGTGAAACTTTGAATTTATATTTCATTTCATTGGTTAACATTATTAATCTGTTAGTGTATATATGAAAGTAAATCCCTCAAGCAGGTGTTCTTATGTTATATTCAGTTATATATTATTCATTTGTTATTCATTATTTATAATTCATATATTCATTATTCATTATTCATTAGTAAGGTTTATATTACATCTATCTCAATATTATTTCATTAACTTTATTGACTTAATTAAACAAAATCTGTTCATAAACCCTACAAAAACAGTGCTACAGGGTCTATATAAAACACGTGTATGTACATTAATTTATTGTTACCTTTGTGGAAATAAAGCTATATTACGGACGTAGTGAGTTTAGCCATAGCAGATTATTTAAGGTCAAGGGAGAAATGATGAACGCATTTCAGCGACGCCTCGAGGCTAGGGTGGCAGCGCCGGGTTCGAACCTGCGTCACTGAGCTCAAGTGCTCACAACACCAAGCACTGTGCAGATAATGTAGGCCTGCGTTGCTTCTCAGCATAACAGTGACGCCTCGAGGCTAGGGTGGCAGCGCCGGGTTCGAACCTGCGTCACTGGGCTCAAGTGCTCACAACACCAAGCACTGTGCAGATAATGTGGGCCTGCGTCACTGGGCTCAAGTGCTCACAACACCAAGCACTGTGCAGATAATGTGGGCGCGCGTTGCTCCTCAGCATTACAGCGACGCCTCGAGGCTAGGGTGGCAGCGCCGGGTTCGAACCTGCGTCACTGGGCTCAAGTGCTCACAACACCAAGCACTGTGCAGATAATGTAGGCCTGCGTCACTGGGCTCAAGTGCTCACAACACCAAGCACTGTGCAGATAATGTGGGCGCGCGTTGCTCCTCAGCATTACAGCGACGCCTCGAGGCTAGGGTGGCAGCGCCGGGTTCGAACCTGCGTCACTGGGCTCAAGTGCTCACAACACCAAGCACTGTGCAGATAATGTAGGCCTGCGTCACTGGGCTCAAGTGCTCACAACACCAAGCACTGTGCAGATAATGTGGGCGCGCGTTGCTCCTCAGCATTACAGCGACGCCTCGAGGCTAGGGTGGCAGCGCCGGGTTCGAACCTGCGTCACTGGGCTCAAGTGCTCACAACACCAAGCACTGTGCAGATAATGTAGGCCTGCGTCACTGGGCTCAAGTGCTCACAACACCAAGCACTGTGCAGATAATGTGGGCGCGCGTTGCTCCTCAGCATAACAGTGACGCCTCGAGGCTAGGGTGGCAGCGCCGGGTTCGAACCTGCGTCACTGGGCTCAAGTGCTCACAACACCAAGCACTGTGCAGATAATGTAGGCCTGCGTCACTGGGCTCAAGTGCTCACAACACCAAGCACTGTGCAGATAATGTGGGCGCGCGTTGCTCCTCAGCATTACAGCGACGCCTCGAGGCTAGGGTGGCAGCGCCGGGTTCGAACCTGCGTCACTGGGCTCAAGTGCTCACAACACCAAGCACTTTGCAGATAATGTAGGCCTGCGTCACTGGGCTCAAGTGCTCGCAACACCAAGCACTGTGCAGATAATGTGGGCCTGCGTCACTGGGCTCAAGTGCTCGCAACACCAAGCACTGTGCAGATAATGTGGGCCTGCGTTGCTCCTCAGCATAACAGCGACGCCTCGAGGCTAGGGTGGCAGCGCCGGGTTCGAACCTGCGTCACTGGGCTCAAGTGCTCACAACACCAAGCACTGTGCAGATAATGTGGGCCTGCGTCACTGGGCTCAAGTGCTCACAACACCAAGCACTGTGCAGATAATGTAGGCCTGCGTCACTGAGCTCAAGTGCTCACAACACCAAGCACTGTGCAGATAATGTGGGCGCGCGTTGCTCCTCAGCATTACAGCGACGCCTCGAGGCTAGGGTGGCAGCGCCGGGTTCGAACCTGCGTCACTGAGCTCAAGTGCTCACAACACCAAGCACTGTGCAGATAATGTGGGCGCGCGTTGCTCCTCAGCATTACAGCGACGCCTCGAGGCTAGGGTGGTGGCGCCGGGTTCGAACCTGCGTCACTGGGCTCAAGTGCTCACAACACCAAGCACTGTGCAGATAATGTAGGCCTGCGTCACTGGGCTCAAGTGCTCACAACACCAAGCAGTCAAGCACTGTGCAGATAATGTAGGCCTGCGTCACTGGGGTCAAGTGCTCACAACACCAAGCACTGTGCAGATAATGTGGGCCTGCGTTGCTCCTCAGGTAAGAAGAATAAGTAGCTTTGTCCGATTCATTATTATCCAGCTTTAATTTTTTATTTTTAAATAAAACATAGTGCAGCGACATATATACACTATGTGACGTATGTAAATCAAGCGACGTGGAGTACAACATGTATTTACTTGAACAACTCTCCTGATTCTATTCATATTTTTTATTCATCCTTTGATCATGAAAAAATAGGCACCATATCGGATAAAAAATGAGTGCAGAAGCGTTGATATTGAAGAGTGAATAAGAGATCTCATTGTTATTATTTTTATTATTATTTATCTTCAATATGTTAATTACATTTTTTAAATGTTACAAACACATTGCTGGCGGGAAAAATTAGAGCATAGCCCCTGAACACACTAGTGTTTCCCCTCCAGTCTAATTCTAATTACTAAATCTTGACTTACGGCTAGTTAAATTATAATTAACTTAAAAATTAACAATTCAACAATTGTCTCACACCGTACGTGGGATGTGTTCTTTTATTTGATCTGATTATGTGCCCCATCACGTGACTCATTTGCGTCATTCACAAATGGGGAAATCTCTCGTTTTTGTATCGGGCGACATATTTTAAATTAAATAAGATACACACTCAGAATAAGGAACTATTTCATTTTGATATTTTGTAAATTAAAAATCTTTATTGTGATTGCTGCATAGTGATAGTGATAATTGACGTCATGCCGTGTTTTCCCGCCATATTGGAGTGCAAATTCTTTACGTAGGTTTTGTAAATGAAAAAATGTTCTTGGACATAATGTGATAACATTTTTAAACTTAGAAAGATGTCGTTATCCTAATCAAATTATTCTAAAAAATCACGAGACTTCCGTATTATTTAGTTAAAAATAGCAAGTAATGTTTAGTATTACATAACGATCCTGGTGCTTGGTATCAAACTGATGCTGTCAGCAGAGGCCTACGCTACTTCGTGTTCCTGGCAAAACCCGTAAAACATTTCCTGACCGGAGATTTTGGCCGGTCTATATTCTCGCATAATGAAATGCATTAGCGTTGTTTATCACAATTCACACCAGTCTGTACATTTAAATTCCTCTATGGTATTAGTTAGGATTAACAAACTGTTATCACCAGAGCACCTGAAGGATTAAATATATAATTGAGCATAATGGTAAAACTCACCGCCATTTTTATGACCGGTCGTTGTCGGAAATCATTCCCTTACTCTGAAGGATCAGAGACGACCAGTCACCTGACAACGCAGACCGGTCGAATAAGAGAACATCCTAAATACGTCATTGGGGAAGACGACATTTCAAAGTGCCCTCGCAAATCTTCATTGTCGCCTGTGGAAAGCAGATTGTCCGACATCTGGCGGCCGAAGCAAGTAGCTTGCTGCTTCTCCATGATCGACAAAGTAGTAGTCTATTCTTTCCAAGTGACCCCAAAGGTCGGCAAAGTAGTACCTTGCGACTAGTAGTGACACCTGGCGCCCACACAAGTTTGTGCAAAGACAAATAGTGTTGCCTACCAACCGATAGAGCGCAGCACCAGTTGATGTTTTCGGGGGGCCTGCAGGTTCGATGCCCGTCCCAAGACAAGGGACAAGTCTCTTCAGCAGTACCTACAACGGCTCGGCACACCACGTGACACGTCCTTACTATCAAACAAGACAGATCAACTTGACGTGGCTTCGCCCGATGTTCGACAAGACTCGAGCAAATACTCTACCTACCTGTCTGTCATGTACCGTAAAGTGACCGGACCGCCCGGGCTGGTCGTTGTTATTATTATTTTCATTGTCATTGGTCGGTCCAGTCGCGTTTACGGTACGCAGTACACACCCCTACAGTATTTGACTCGAGGTTGTACGGACCTAACTGAGGTCACAATATTGCCCTCTCCTCCCCCCCCCCCCCCCCAACAGATTTATTTATCCTAAGTGAAAAATAATAGCGTATACAACGATCTAAAGAATTTCTGTTTTGCGCCCTTTTATCAGCGAATCGGTAATTGTTTAAGTTTGATACCTGTTGTACATTCAATTGTCTTTGCTGCATCTAATTTTATTTGGTTTTGCTATTATAATGTGTGGGGTGTTCTAAATAAAAAATAAATAACAGTCCTGGGACGTGGTGGGGGGGGGGGGGGCTCTTGCCTTGAGCTTGAGAGCCGGGGTGCCATAGCAGTTATATGCTCCTGTGACACCCATGTGGTATTGTCACATTGAAATAAATAAAATAAGAGTTTAAATTACAGAGAAAATAATTTAGCTAACGGCGATGTATGATGTGTGATGTTTTTTTCGACAGGAGTAGGCTACGTGCCGGTACCAGGCTTCCCCTCCTCCCTTCTTCATCATCATGCATCGTTGTTAATCATCCGTTGTTATACTGGTCACTGTTAAATGGCACAAATTGCTGTATGGGGCCAATTCATAAATAAATAAATAAACAAAATTGTACAATTCCCAAATCTGAGCATTCGGAAGTAGTTTTGACGTTTTTAGTCAACAAATTTCTCTTAGACAAATAATAGGATTATTATGAAAATTCGCCTACCTAAGTACATTTTTGCCAAGCCTGCTCAAAATTAATATACTCATGTTTAATTACTTTCGTCGAAAAAAGTTCGCCGAAATAATACGTAATGTCTGTTCAAAAATGGGTACATTATTTTTGAATAGGTTGGTGACAAATGTTCTTCATACCATCCATAGATATGACATCCCTCTACAAGTAGGTAAATATTTATAATAATCCTAAAATTAGTTAAAGAGTAATTAGTTGACAGCCAATACATCTGTAAAACTCCTACTGCCGAACGCTCGGGCAGAGCGAATAGTGGACAGGAAAGTTTGGCATGGTCTGCCAAGACTAAACCGCGTGAAGTCTCGTACCGACCTCAGATCCGTATATCTATTATCTAATGCCTTTTTCATGCAAGCGGATTGAACGAAACCTAACAGATTCCTGGCCTTTTTCATACACGTATGAAGTACAGCAAAGGGGTACGTGATGTTTAGATGTCAAACTGTTGAATACTTGAATGATATTTAAGTTACAATATATGATTCAAATAATTGATCTTAGCGTCGACTTTTGCCCCCGATTATTTTGTCACCAGTCCAAGTTTGACGCGTATCTATCCCCGCGGCTCCGTTCAGAGACATCGATGCAGGGTATTTCAACTAGCCAGACATCACTTCTATAAACACGCTCTCCAACGTTTTCTACCTTGAAGTAATGCTTCCTCGTACGAGGTCGTTATCACATTAGCCTTCAAACCAACATGCACATCTTTTCAATTTATTACTCATTGCAACCGTAATAATGAGACCTCAAACCGCTGGTTTATTCCGTATTTCCAATTAAATTAAATTGCCTATAGTCCTACTTAGCGATTCCATTAACAGAGTTTTAAAAAATAGCAGTCGTGATTTTCATCGGTCGGGTAAAATTCAATAGCGCGCTTTCTTCGAACTTGAGCCGATTGTGATTGTTTTGATGGGGACGCGCGCACGAGTTGACCTGACCGGTGGGTCACCAAGCAATTGTTGTGAAAGTGTACGGAAGAGAATCATTGGGTAGGCCTACAACTCTCGGGGGTGCGCTTCTGTTTCACAGTCACTGGACAGCATTCTTGTCACAAGCAATGCAGGGGCACTTCTGTTTCACAGTCACTGGACAGCATTCTTGTCCAAGCCATGCAGGGGCACTTCTGTTTCACAGTCACTGGACAGCATTCTTGTCACAAGCCATGCAGGGGCACTTCTGTTTCACAGTCACTGGACAGCATTCTTGTCCAAGCCATGCAGGGGCACTTCTGTTTCACAGTCACTGGACAGCATTCTTGTCACAAGCCATGCAGGGGCACTTCTGTTTCACAGTCACTGGACAGCATTCTTGTCACAAGCCATGCAGGGGCACTTCTGTTTCACAGTCACTGGACAGCATTCTTGTCACAAGCCATGCAGGGGCACTTCTGTTTCACAGTCACTGGACAGCATTCTTGTCACAAGCCATGCAGGGATTCTTCTGTTTCACAGTCACTGGACAGCATTCTTGTCACAAGCCATGCAGGGGTACTTCTGTTTCACCCACACACCAGTTCCTACCACCAGTTCATCAGTTTCTCACCAGTTCAGTTTCCAGTTTCACAGTCACTGGACAGTATTCCTGTTGAAGTGTTTTAAGTTTCAGATACATTATGTCTGATCTATGTTCATACAGTTCTGATTCTCAATTAACAATAAAATAATAATAATTTTAGTGTTCATTTTTTATTTACAATAAATCAAGCTGTTGTAAACTATACTCCCAATGTAACAAATAGTTAACAACAGTTATAATGCTTCTACCCGAGTACACGTTGCAACGAAGACGGTGCAAAGCAAATCCAGAGAACAACGAATACCTTCCTAATCCTTTCACTCGTGGCCGTGCAGTAAATAATTGTTATCGGCCATCTTGCAACGTGGCCGTGTTGACATGGTTGGTATCCATGGCAACGTACACTCCTTGCCTCTATGAGGCATCATCAACCGTTGCTGTTTCTTGACCGACCTCCAGCTATCAACATGAAACTGTGCCCTGGTTTTTGTCTGACCTCCAACTATAGGGTGACCATTATTCCAAATCGAAAGACCGGGACACTTTATAATTATGTACCGGCGTGGCGCATTAGGGGTCTGGGGCGGAGCCCCAGCCACCGGAGGCAAAATTTGTTTTGGGTATTTTGACCTCAAGGTAGCCTTTAAAGCGATTTGAGAAAGGAAAGGCACTAAATTACTAATTACAAACATTTGGTATTTGGAATAAAACTTATTATTGTTGCGTTAGTTTTTATGGTACGTTTTTATTTTGTATATTAATAATAAACTTCCATAAATGAAATCTTGCCTTACCTTACCTTACTTGCCGAGTATGGTTTTTTCTTTGTTATTCTATCAATTTTCATTTGAAAACATATACAATTAATATTAGTTTAAAGGAAAAAAGAAACAATTTTTGAATTCTGAAAACCGGGATATTTTTCCGTCCCGAGAACTATTCGGGACACTGGGACAGACCTCAGAAACACGGGACGATGCCAGTAAAACCGGGACGTCTTGTCACCCTATCCAACTATCAACATGAAACTTTGCCCTGTTTCTGTCTAACCTTCAGCTATCAACATGAAACTGTTTCCTGGTTTCTGTCTAACCTTCAGCTATCAACATGAAACTGTTTCCTGGTTTCTGTCTAACCTCCAGCTATCAACATGAAACTGTGCCCTGTTTCTGTCTAACCTTCAGCTATCAACATGAAACTGTGCCCTGGTTTCTGTCTAACCTCCAGCTATCAACATGAAACTGTGCCCTGGTTTCTGTCTAACCTCCAGCTATCAACATAAAACTGTGCCCTGGTTTCTGTCTAACCTCCAGCTATCAACATAAAACTGTGCCCTGGTTTCTGTCTAACCTTCAGCTATCAACATGAAACTGTGCCCTGGTTTCTGTCTAACCTCCAGCTATCAACATGAAACTGTGCCCTGGTTTCTGTCTAACCTCCAGCTATCAACATGAAACTGTGCCCTGGTTTCTGTCTAACCTTCAGCTATCAACATGAAACTGTGCCCTGTTTCTGTCTAACCTCCAGCTATCAACATGAAACTGCGCCCGGGTTCATGTCTGACCTCCAGCTATCAACTTTTCGTTTCGCATTCCTCAATTGTTGAATGAAAACGGTTAGTACGTGCCTTATAATTATTCCCGCATAATTACGACGACTGTGGTACACGATTGTCTTGCATCACGCCATACCTTGGGAGCGTGGACTCACACGTACACGCACACGCACATCTCCATACACCCGGCGTTGGGACCCATTCAACCGACTAGCTTTTATATTCGGGTTCTTATTCATTAAATATTTCTTTAATCTCCGTTACTGCAAAAATGGAGGGGTGTGACATCAGAAATAATTATAAATAAAATAAATTATTTATATATACAGTAAATAATTATTTGTTTGTTTGTTTGTTTGTTTGTTGTACTATTGGTAATTTGTTATGGACCTTTAGGTCTGGATTAAAATATGTAATGATAATATTAATATTTCTGAAATTATTTATCATCTGTCTTGCGTGTGAGATAATACGAGGGGCCACTTATTGTAATGAGTACGTGGGTGCTTCTTCAACTGGGACAAATGAACAAATAACGCGGTGCTCCCTTTCGATGTTTATATTTTGTAGTTCCCCTAATAAGACGCGACCAGAGCTCTCGTAAATATGTGCCAATCTATCCTCTTACATTTTCAACACTTCCAAGGGATAAACTTCCATTGCTGACTTACACTCTCTCTCAACCCATTACACACAGTGCATCTTCTAACTACATTTACTTGTGGTGCTCCGCTTCGCTGGGTTGGTGGGGGTGCCCCCCCCCCCCTCCGCCCTCACTGGCGACTTGCTTCGTGGTCTACCTTCGCTCCTTATAATACATACATACAGTCAGAACATTTGCTCGTTTGGCAGTAAGGCCAACTCGTTGTAAGAATAACAATAAGAACGCAACAGACTTATTTTTATACTTTCTGAGAACAGGTTTACGAAATTCAAAATGGATAGAGACAGTAGTTTTTCGCAATAGCGATTAATGCGACAAGTCTTAGGTTTCAGCGAAATCACAATTTCTTTACAAATTATGAAAATATAGTTATTTTAATAATAAAATAATTAATGCGAATTTTTGCGAAAACCAACCATTCAAGCGAAACACCCCTTTAATAGCGAAATCGAGGTTTGAATGCGAATTTAAAGCGAAATTGGCTAATATTGTCCATATATACATACTTTTGGGGCAAGTTGTACAAGTAAAAATGCAGAACGTATAAGTTTGTGTTGCCATTCAAATGGTAGCTCCTGTACTTTTTTATTCTGGTCAAGAAGTGCAGTTTGTAGTGAGGGCGGAAGGGGGTGTCTACTGTCTACCCTTTCTATTCATGGCTGACCATTGTTTGCAAGAACCGTTAGGTGTCTTTTGGTCTTTTCTAGGTCTTGGACCTCAGTTCCAACGAAAGAAGACTTTCGTGTCAGTCACTGTTCCCGTTCAGTTGCTAAAGATGGGTCGACCAGTGAACGTAACGGTGCAAAGTCGTGCTCGCGAGTTTTCAAATGATGGAATTTATGTGTCTGATAGTGAAATTTTAATGTGCAAGTTCTGTAATGTGCGGCTAGAGTGGAAAAAGAAGGATACAATTACGAAACATTGCGCTAGTAAAGAACACGTGAAAGCGAAAATTAACCGGGGAGAGACTGTCAAACGCCAGGCTACCATAGCTGGATCGTTCTCAAATCAAAAAAAGGCAAAGGTAGAGAAAAATGAGTTCATTATGGATACGACCGAGATGTTTTTGAAGGCGAACATCCCAATAGAGAAGGTAGACGACCCCGCTGTCCGTACATGGCTGCAGAAATATGTGCAAGGTAGGATCTACTTTCATATTAAAACACTAGCGTCCAAATTAACATATAAATATTCAAATCTAAGACCAATCATTTCATTTATTAGGATGTGGGGACCTTCCGTCAGCCAGTAGACTCCGCAGCGAATATGTTCCACGATGTGGGGAACAGATTAGTCAGGCAATCAAAGATTCCATCAAGGGGAAAAAGGGAATCACACTAATTTGCGACGAGACAACTGATGCCGCCGGCAGATGCGTTTTCGCAATCCTAGCGAAAACTCAAGATGGCAAGAAAGAACAAGAGATATTCTTACTCGAGTGTGTTTTCTTGGATTGCGCGAACAGTAAAACGTGTTCACAGGCTGTTATCAACACCCTCAACCAATTTGAGATTGATTACGAGGATGTCAATTTTTTTGTCACAGACTCGGCTCCATACATGCTTAAGTGCTACCGTTTATTAGAAGGCATTATGGGGGATCATTTGCTACACGTAACCTGTTGGGCACACAAGTTCAGTTTATTTGGTGAAGTGTGGCAAAAGAATCTTGCCGAACTAAACGCGATCGTCTCAAAAACAAAAAATTGCTTTCACTTATCGCGCAAGATCAAACATCAGTACCGTTCTTTCCTCGATGACAAGTACGAAACGCGCGTTCCCTTATACCCAGAACCCGTGCTAAGTAGATGGGGCAGTTGGTTTAAGGCTGCTAAGTACATACACGAGTACTTCTCCGTTATAAAAGAATTTTTCGATCAGTTGACACTCAAATCAGCTCCTGTTAATAATTGGCTGCAATCAACTGTTGACGAGATGTACATTCTAAAAGTAAAAGCACAGGCAGCGTTTGTTTATGAAAACTGCAGTTATATTGCCGACGTCGTGGTTGAGTTAGAGGGAAGTAATTATCCACTGGGTCACGTGTTAATGACTCGGGTTAGGGATTTGAAAACCAGATTAGAAGTAATTTCAGCTGGGAATTTGGGGAATTTGATTCATTTAGCAACCGACGAAATGGGTAATGACTTGCGACTTGAGACAGTCAATTTGTTTAAAAGTATTTGCAACCTCACCATTCAGAAGATTGATAAATATATAGCGCCGTGTGCAGCCAATAACTTGTTCGTGTTATTGAACGACTTGTTTTACCCATCAAATGTTGTGCAAGTAACCGCTGTTAATATCTCCACGGTTGTGAGCAGGATTAAAACATGTGATTTGTTTAAAACCTTGAAAGATGTAGACATTAGTGTAGCCTACCTGGCATTAAAAGAGAGTTTATTGCAACAATTGGAAGGACCTGCAGAACATGTTGACATGGTCGCAGCCCTTCAAGCTCTTAAAGTCACATACAATGATTTTGCTACTGCAGTTTTAAAGAGTATTTGGACACCCTGTTCATCTGTCGATGTTGAAAGATTTTTTTCGAAATATAATCTTGTAGTAAGTGACCGCCGGCGAAAATTGAAAGAAACCAATGTAGTGACGTGTGCCATGCTTACTTTCCAAAAATAAACTAACCACTAACCATGCAATCTGCACGTTAATTTTTGGCAAGTTCATAACTTTATAATTCCGTTTCAAGTGTTTTCATTTACAGTGTACACAGGATCACTATTAATCCTTCTTAATTGAAATAGAAATAGATCATTCCTAGTTATAATGTTCTTTTAATTTGTAGTAGGATATTTCTTTAAACCTAATAATAGTTAATTAATTAATTACTATGTATGTATTCATTTGCAATTAAAAACTTATTATCTAAAATATATCATAAAGTATTTTATTTTTATGTCTTGTGAAAAACGTGAATCCTTCAATCCTAAGCTGTATTAATCTATTTTCATTACTGCGAAATAACAGCGAAAATATAAAGCATTAATGCTACGGAAATGCGAAATTTCAAAACATTAATGCGAAAATTTTGAGACTTTAATGCGAAAAACTACTGCCTCTAAAAATGGATCATACAGAACGTTACCAGACGTATACAATATTTTCTTCTTAACTGTATGTCTTGCCTGAAATCTTTACGTTTCACATTCGATTAAAAATGTACAACTGTTTTCTGATTTGTGATGGTGAAAAGTTGTCTCGATTGATTGCGATAACGACTTCGTCTGCCGAGGTGTCTCCAATCTGCTGCAGTTGTCTTGGCCAATTCTGTACACCAGTTCTACGCCTACATGCAAATATTATGGAGAACGTTTTTAAACCCATTTAGAAAAGCGTTCAGTTGAACAACAGGCTTTGTTCGGTCTGAGCTTACAATAAATCCCGCGAGGTTGCGCCATACGCTGTCGTTCACGACATTTTGTAGTTGGCGCTTAGTCGCAATAACGAGCTGGAACACGTTTGGTGTGATGTAGAGTACACCAGGCATTGTCACCCTAACAGTGCGGGTGAAGGGTGTAGTTCAGCTTTACGGCTTTCCTTCTCTTTTTTTCTTTTATTGTCTGGTGTCGTGGAGTATACCGGGCATTGTCACCCTAACACCGCGAGGGGTGCGGGTGAAGGGTGTAGTTCGGCTTGACAACGCTCACTACGGGCAGATATACGGCATCCCTTCTCCTTTCTTTTATTGTCTGGTGTCGTGGAGTACACCGGGCATTGTCACCCTAACACCGCGAGGGGTGCGGGTGAAGGGTGCAGTTTGGCATGACAACGCTCAATACGGGCAGATTTGTGCGGTTTTCCTTCTCCTTTGTCGAAGTTAATAGTAAACTATAAAACCAAAATGCCACTTTCATCGTCATTATGATTTACGCATTTTGACCGTCGGCGAATGCATAAAATCACAGAAACTAATCTCTAAAAGCCGCCGCTGCATACTAAGTGTCAAATTTGACGAGTAGAGGGAAATTAATCAGCTGGGTTCGGTCGAATGACCCTGGCAAAGATTACGGAGAGCCCTGGTATTGTGAGGCTGGCCTTGCGGTGGGGAAAACTGAAGGTAAGTGTGTGGACGTGGGTTTGTGGGGCGGAAGATGAAGCTGGTGTACGATCACACCCCTGAGAGCCCCTGTGAGAGCTGCCCTAGAAGTCCCTGACGATCGCCTGTAGTCCCGGGAGATACTCGGCTGCAACTATCAACCGAACACCCGAGAAGCTGTGTAAGATCACACCCCTGAGAGTCCCTGTGAGAGCTGCCCTAGAAGTCCCTGACGATCGCCTGTAGTCCCGGGAGATACTCGGCTGCAACTATCAACCGAACACCTGAGAAGCTGTGTAAGATCACACCCCTGAGAGTCCCTGTGAGAGCTGCCCTAGAAGTCCCTGACGATCGCCTGTAGTCCCGGGAGATACTCGGCTGCAACTATCAACCGAACACCTGAGAAGCTGTGTAAGATCACACCCCTGAGAGTCCCTGTGAGAGCTGCCCTAGAAGTCCCTGACGATCACCTGTAGTCCCGGGAGATACTCGGCTCCAACTATCAAACGAACACCCGAGGCAGAGGCAACCAAACGATAATCGGGATGTGTCAGAGTGTATTGTTGTTCCACCGGGAATGGAACTCAGAGTCGGCGCTGGCGATGAGTTCACAGCGAGGAATGTGAAGCTGTATGGTCGGTTCTGCAAGTGTCACTCAATGCGGCCCCGAGATGTCGGACCGGTGTCTCGCGGCCCTGTACAATAGTTGGCAGTGTTGCGGTCAATGGAAGTCCTGGAAACCTTCCTCCACTACACTGGCCATTATGAGACGCAGACGAGAAAACACCAATTTGGTTGTCAAAATGGTTATTTTAAAGAGATTTTTTCAATTTTCAAATTTCGTTTTAATTAGTATGATTTTTTTTATTATTAACAGTGGTTTTACCTATATTTCCATTGTTTTGTACGCGCGTAACTATTCATTGACGAGTGACATATCAGTGGGTTTTACCTGTGAAGGTTTGAATTTACTCTTATTCAGTATGGCTTGAGGCATTGGGACTGATTCAAGATTTTTTAGAAGAATTAGATCAATTATAAGATAATAGTAATACGAATAGGCCCCTACGATAGATTTACATTTGCTGAATAATAATAAAAAGATATTGTGTCTGAATAAAAATTCCCGATTCCTCATTAAAAACATGTATAATATTAACTACGGTATCAGTCACTAATTTATAATTATTTCAGTTAGGTGATGATCCAGTTTTGGTATTTTTCGGGTTGAAAATTAATTGGTTCATGCTCATATTGTGAAATAAAATAATTTCTATTCGTTCCGGTTCATCAGGCCCCACTAGTCCCAACCATACCGACCTCAGGTCATTGTCTACTGCCCCTTTCAAATCAGTAGATACCTGGCTGACGTTCTTTCACACATTCGTAAATCCATGGTTCGGCTTAATCGAGTTTGGCCACACCCACCGTTACAGGTAACCAACGGAAGGTCCTAAATTACCCCCAATGTACCTGTTTAGATTAGATGGTAGGAATTAGCGCTGTGTCGTAGGCCTTAAGCATCAGAATACTTTCGTTGAGGCAACTATATTGTAGGATGGGTCGCGACGACCATGGCCAATAAAGAGCTAGTTTTGATTAGGGTTTCGCCTCTCGCATCACGAGACGCGAGTGAATGGAAATACTCAATATTCTGAAAGGATGCGTGAATAGCGAAACGTTTTTATTTATAGTAAAAATAATTGCAATACTTAAACTTAATAGTGTTTTAATTAATTATTTTTGTAGTACAGTAGGCCGAACATAGGATTACACTAATTAGTGTTGTAGAAAGTGGAACTAAATATGCATTTATTCGTTTAGTTTGAATAAAATAAGAGAATTCAAGCTATTATTGAAACTAATTCATGCAAAATGTTCTATACCTTTTGCTTACTGTTCTGGAAATCTAAATATCTTGCTTGTGTATATCTGGATCATTCCAAAATATTGATCTTCTGCGGCATTTTAAACATTGAATTGAACAAAGCTATTCTCATCTGGTTTTGTAGAACAGCTTGGTGGTATAACGTCACAGCATCCACCGGACGTGCAGTTAAAGTACCTTACTTTATCTACGCTTAGCTAAGAACTAGCTGATACCTAATATCGAACTGTATAAAATTGCACGTTTTGTGACGAAATATGTTTTGTAGATAGACGATATACATGTACATCAATAGATGTAAGTACGTTACAAAAGTGCTTTGCGTAGCCTACGTGATGAGGAAGCGCCCGTCTTTGGACAGTGGTCACCACAGTAGCGAGCGCGTTGTCATAGCTACACCAGCAACGCACGTGTGCGTGTGCGTGTGCGTGGGGCGGCCGGACCGCCGCGTGAGAGGTCCCAGGTTCGACTACAACACCGCACGCCGTCAGTTTGGCAACAATGAACAATGGCCGGCCGGCCGGTGAGGTTAGTGGCTGCAACGTCTTCTCTCAGTAGTCAAGGAGTGCGGCGATCGAGCGGAGTCGAGAGTCTCTAGTGCTGCGCGGGTTCGAACCCCGGACGCGTGCGTGCGCGTGTGTGTGTGCGTGTCGTGTGTGTGCAGTGCAGTGATGTGACATGGCGGCTAACACCCGGACTGAGAAGAAGACAAATGGAGGACCCTTTACTTTCATCAAGAGCAGAGGCAGCATTCGCAAGGAGCTCAAGCGACAACACAGGTGGGACAGACAGTTCTATATGAGACAGATGAGACATAGGTGTATATGAGACATGGGGACAGGTCTATATGAGAGACAGATGAGGGAGGTCTATATGAGACAGATGAGACATAGGTCCCATAGCTCACCACGCTGCAATTTACAATGGGACATGTCTGTATGAGATAGCTGGGACATAGGTGTATCTGAGACATGGGGACAGGTCTATATGAGACAGATGAGACATAGGTCCCATAAGTCACCACGCTGCAATTCTCAATGGGACATGTCTGTATGAGATAGCTGGGACATAGGTGTATGTAAGACATGGGGACAGGTCTATATGAGACAGGACATAGGTCTATACAAGACAGATGAGACATAGGTCCCATAGGTCACTACGCTGCAATTCACAATGGGACATACCTTTATGAGATAGCTGGGACATAGGTGTATGTGAGACATGGGGACAGGTCTATATGAGACAGATGAGACAAAGGTCACCACGCTGCAATTCACAATGGGACATGTCTTTATGAGATAGCTGGGACATAGGTGTATGTGAGACATGGGTACAGTACAGGTCTATATATGAGACAGATGAGACATAGGTCCCATAGGTCACCACGCTGCAATTCACAATGGGACGTCTTTATGAGATAGCTGGGACATAGGTGTATGTGAAACACGGGGACAGGTCTATATGAGACAGGACATAGGTCTTTACGAGACAGGTGAGACATAGGTCCCATAGGTCACTACGCTGCAATTCACAATGGGACATGTCTTTATGAGATAGCTGGGACATAGGTGTATGTGAGACATGAGGACAGGTCTATATGAGACAGATGAGACATGGGTCCCATAGGTCATCACGCTGCAATTCACAATGGGACATGTCTGTATGAGATAGCTGGGACATAGGTGTATGTGAGACATCGGGACAGGTCTATATGAGAAAGGACATAGGTCTATACGAGACAGATGAGACATAGGTCACCACGCGGCAATTCACAATGGGACATGTCTGTATGAGATAGCTGGGACATAGGTGTATATGAGACATGGGGACAGGTCTATATGAGACAGGACATAGGTCTTTACGAGACAGGTCTATACTAGGCAGGTGATCAGACCTATACGAGGCAGGTGAGACAGGTCTATAGGCAACTAGTTAGGACAGACTAAGGTCTAGTGGCCGGCACAGGTGGGAGTGGGGGACAATTAGGTCTAGGGGTCCAGCACGGGTGAGACATTATATCTAGGGGACCAGCACAGGTGAAACTTTAGGTCTAGGGGAACAGCACAGGTGAGACATTATATCTAGGGGACCAGCACAGGTGGGCGTGAGGGACATTAGTTCTAGGGGTCCAACACAGGTGAGACATCAGTTCTAGGGGACCGGAACAAGTGAGACATTAGGTTTAAGATTATAAGGTCCAGTAAAGGTGAGACATTAGGTCTAGGGGACCAGCACAGGTGATACATTAGGTCTAGGGGTCCAACACAGGTTAGACACCAGTTCTAGGGGACCGGAACAGTTGAGACATTAGGTCTAGGGGACCAGCACAGGTGATACATTAGGTCTAGGGGTCCAACACAGGTGAGACATCAGTTCTAGGGGACCAGCACAGGTGATACATTAGGTCTAGGGGTCCAACACAGGTGTGACATCAGTTCTAGGGGACCAGCACAGGTGATACATTAGGTCTAGGGGTCCAGCACAGGTATTACATTAGGTCTAGGGAGAAGGGATCCAGCACAGGTGGAAGTGGAGGACATTACATTAGGTCTAGGGGTCCAGCACAGCTAAGACATTATGACTAGGTATCCAGCACAAGGTAGGGGGTACAGGGGAAACAATTGGTCTAGGGGTCCAGCCAGCACAAGTGGGACATTAGGTCTAGCAGTGGTCCTGCACAGGTGGGACAATTGGTCTAGGAGTGCAACCATGAGGGTCCGGGGTTGCACAATTGCACCCCCTGCAAAAGAAAATTTGTTATTTATAGTATCACTTTCATCACTTTGGTTTTTTTAAATGAAAAATTAATTTTATATTAGTCAAAAGGCTTTGTTTGTGTTCCTGTCGTGCGCTTAGACCATATATGGTCTAAGGTCGTGCGCCCCACTGATATTATGTTGTAGATCGAATTCGAAACATAAAGATAGATAGATGTACATTGAGGGGAAATTTCTATAAACATTCGCACAGGCGCCACAAAAGAGGGGAGTTGTCCATTGTCCCCAACCCCCTCATCCCTTGGTGGGAACCACAGATATAGTAGTTGTCACTCATACTCATGTCAAAAATAAAATTTATAATTGTTTTATAGGGAGTATTCACGTGACGTCACATCGGCCATATTGGAGGCCACCTATAGTACTATTTCAAGTTTCATTTAGCTGTCAATAGAGAATTAGTAATACTGTTTATGGATAAATATGAGCGTTTGAACACGTATTTTCCAAGAAAAACTTTACGAAAATGATTATATGTGCCATTGTGAACAACAAAAAGAGGGAACAAAACAACAGATACTTTATTTAAGTTGCTTTCCAGTAATAATAACAAACGAAAGTTGAAGAACAGTTGAATTTCAACCTAACCCCAACTGAAACATAGTAACAATGAACTACAAATCACATGCCATTGTGGCCACCAGTATGGCCACCATGCGCAATATGTGAATACTCCCTCCCTCGCGTGGTACTGAGAGCCATCGATAAACATTGCTCTGCACCAGGGATCGTGACCAGCAGTGGAGAGCTATCTTGGTATGCAATATTGTTATGCTCCTCTGTTTGTCTGCAATGATGATGATGGCCGCTACGTGTTGGAACTGGGAATTGGTTTCATAGTATGTACGAGTATGGCCGCCACAATGTCTGTGACGTCACATGCATATCAATAATATCGTTAATTTTTCATTGTTGTCAAAAGCTTTGGTATAACATTTGACAAGTTCGGTGTGGTGCTTTCACTAGGCTCGGTAGCTGAAGGGGTAGTTTTATCTTGCATACAACGGGCAGGCATAAGAGTTGCTCTTTCCTTGAGCTTCACAGTAGAGGTTCCCCTAATCTTGTACCGTGATCTTTTTCATCATTATCGAAACATGGTTAGCGTCTGTATTGTTCTTTCCAGGTGTAGCTGAAGGGGTAGTTTTATCTTGCGAACAACGGACAGGCATAAGAGTTGTTCTTGCCTTGAGTTTAGCTTAACAGCAGAGGTTCCTCTAATCTTGTACCGTGACCACTTTCATCATTATCGTATCGATATGGTTAGCGTCTGTATTGTTCTTTCCAGGTGTAGCTGAAGGGGTAGTATTATCTTGCGAACAACGGGTAGGCATAAGAGTTGCTCTTCCTTGAGTTTAGCTTCACAGCAGAAGTTTCACTAATCTTGTACGGAGACCACTTGCATCATTATCGATACATGGTTAGCGTCTGTATTGTTCTGTCCAGTTGTAGCTGAAGGGGTAGTTTTATCTTGCGAACAACGGACAGGCATAAGAGTTGTTCTTGCCTTGAGTTTAGCTTAACAGCAGAGGTTCCTCTAATCTTGTACCGTGACCACTTTCATCATTATCGAAACATGGTTAGCGTCTGTACTGTTCTGTCTAGTTGTAGCTGAAGTGAAGGGGTAGTTTTATCTTGCATACAACGGGCAGGCATAAGAGTTGCTCTTCCTTGAGTTTAGCTTAACAGCAGAGGTTCCCCTAATCTTGTACCGTGATCACTTTCATCATTATCGATATGGTTAGCGTCTGTATTGTTCTGTCCAGTTGTAGCTGAAGGGGTAGTTTTATCTTGCATACAACGGGCAGGCATAAGAGTTGCTCTTCCTTGAGTTTAGCTTCACAGCAGAGGTTCCCCTAATCTTGTACCGTGATCACTTTCATCATTATCGATATGGTTAGCGTCTGTATTGTTCTGTCCAGGTGTAGGTGAAGGGGTAGTTTTATCTTGCGTACAACGGGCAGGCAAAGGAGTTGCTCTTCCTTGAGTTTAGCTTCACAGCAGAGGTTCCCCTAATCTTGTACCGTGACCACTTTCATCATTATCTCCGTCACTGTTCTCAGGCCTGTGAGGATCCCAGTCCCACGTCTTACTTGTTGTTCTGTACAGTGGCGTGCGGACACAAGCTCTGGGTTCGAGTCCCGTCCCTACTTGTTGTTCTGTTCAGTGGCGTGCGGACACAAGGCTCCGGGTTCGAGTCCCGGCCCGGGCATGCGCACACTGGCAGGAACTAGCACGGGTTTTGTTTAGGTAAAATCCAATTTGATCAAATCAAGACCATTGGCATTTACACGTACATTTCTAAAACATTTTCAAAATTGCTTTGAGAATCACGTCAGATCTAGTCCTGTTTCCTTCCTAAATATTGATTTCGATTCGAATTTAGTCGACCCAGCGAAGCCTAGCGACTGATCCCAGTATCGTTGCGTTCTATACGAAGCACGTGCGTTACGCGTGTGTTGGGGGGGGGGGAGGGAGCATATCCTGGAAGGTGTCACGACAGAAGACCCACAAGGCACAGTATATTATAACACACTACCATCACAGATAACACACTCTAGTAGCTACCATCGTCGGGCGTCGTGTTGAACGAGGGTAGGCTACATTCATAGACACAACCAACACTATATGACTGTTATGTCACTTATACACACACAAAGTGTGTTGGTAAACGTGGGGTCACATATTATCCTTGATTCTTCTTTGGGAACAATGATCTTTACCCCCTGTATGCTCGAAAGTTCCCAACACGTAGTCATATCATAGTAGTCATATATACGCAAATATTCGCAAGGTAACTCATGCCTGCCTGACGTATTAGTTTGTTATAAGTTTTGCTCTGCTAGGCCAGCTATGACTCGGGTATTTTTGTGACGCAGAACATGAAAACAGCGCTGCCACGCGGAGCGACTCTTTTAGGCTCAATTTTAGTTTTAGTTTAGTTTAGTTTATTTCTCCCAAAATCATACATTACGCCTAGTCTCCTACGGTATAATTGTATTCAATATATTTTATATGCCTCTGTAAGAATGATCTTGAGACTGGCCATCCGTTTTTATTTTATTAAAAAGTAGAGAAATATGAAATATGAGATTGTTGAGAAATGTGAAAATATGAAAACGTAGTTTTAAGGAAAATTTAAAATGTATGTCTTAACTAAAGAAATATAACAACTAGTTACAATGTAAAGTTACTTAAAACAATTTTACAAACTTATGTGCTACGATAGGACTAAGTTTAGTTGGACTCAGGCCCACAGAGAACCTCGAGTCGATAAAGATGATTCTCTCTCAAAAACTTCTTTGTCGACTCTTGCTGGGCCAACTGACTCAGATTAGAGCCTCATCGCGAGGATTACCCCTAAAAATGTGTCATGTCGCCATTAAAAACGGGGAGTCACCCTGTATTAAAATATAGGGGCGCAGGTTTGTTGTGAAGCTAACACCTTGTTCTTGCATGTAGCAATGGGAGACAAAAACATCTGCAGACAAATGTAATCATCCCTTGCTCAGATCTTTTGTCTACTTCGCCTCAGACCCTTCCAGCGTAGATTGGCTATAATCCGCGATCGCTGCGTTCCGGGTTCGAATTCAGGCTTGGGTATGGGTGCCATGTGTCGTTTTTTCATCTTCATACACACCCTCTCATCGTCTTGATTAGCCCAAAACATGAGACGTAAAGCCCAAAAACCATCATCGTCTTCAAGTTATGGACTTGCGCCCCCTCGCCCCGTGTAAAACGCCACTGGCTCCCGCTGAACCGAAGCCTGAGATGTTGGTACGCTTGTGTTCCAGCTTCTTGCCAATCCGGTTCGATCGTGTTGGTTGTTTTTGTTTTGCTCCTCGCGAGCCGAGAAGTCGAGTTGAGCCGGGCTGGGCCGGTGTAAGGTCCCTCACCTCTCTCTGGCTAGCGGACGTCGCGTCGTGGCCACGGAGGCTAATCGAGACGGCATAACAACAACCTCTCGCAGTCGCCTGCCTCTCGTATTCTAACTCATCACTTTGGTCCCTACAATTGAAATCAGACATTCATTGTTTGTTAATTTATTTATTTTACATCTATTATATTCATAGTTTGAAACTGATTTACAATGATAACAATAAACGGTATTATAAAATTTAAAATGAAAAAATAGTAAACACACTGCACAAAATCAAAAAAGAGCAATTGTTAACAGTATCTCACAAAACAAACTTCCATAGAAAAGAGAACATTGAAAAATATAAATTGATGGGGAAAAAATACAAAGTAATTAATGTAATTTGTTCATAAAATTGAAATTTAGTAATACAACGGGATAAAGACAACAATAAAACATTGAAGTGATAATAACAGAAACAACACAAGTGTGAAAAAGAAAGTAATATCCTTCCTACAAACAAAAGAACAAAATACAGTTACAAACAGAAATAGAAACAAAATGGGAGAGAAAATGTTAATGAAAACTGCAAATTGAAAAGTAATGCTATTTTCTCAATCATAACAGTGAAAAACCTGCAGTGCAGGCCTTATAATTAATATGCGGCAGTTTCACAATAGTGTACAGCTTCGTTGGGGTAATGGCCGAAACATTCATACTCGTATCGTACAGTGTTACAGTGTAGGTGTTCGATGCACTTGGACAACTTCTTGAATGTGAGGCCGATGTCTGTCTGACACTATGGACATTGGTCACTTGATGTTGTAAGCTTTAGCAGCCTGTCTGACACGGGAGGTGCTGGTTAATGGTTGCCAACATAAGAATAAGTCGTGTAGACGATCATTGGACACACACATAATATTCCAGTGCTCAAAGTTCCAGTTATTTATTTTGTCCAGGGACTGCTAAATTATCGTGGTGGGAGGTTTGCGTGTCTTTGTAATCCCGAGAACTATGCCGGCGGAAGCGTATGCTTCTGGTAGAAGAACCAACCTAGATCGAGGGGGTAAAGCCAGAGCGAAAGGCAGTCCACTTACTCCCCTTACCCTTGTCTCCCCTTTCCATTTTCTCCCCCGCCCTCCTACTTGCCCTTTTCCTCCAAACATATCCGACGTCATATGATCACAGTTGTCGAGTAGGCCTACGTCGTTAAACAACAAATAATAATTGTAAATCAGGCATGCGTAGGTCTACAAGCTGGCATGCCAGTTTACTGTTTACTGTTTAGACCAAGATATATTTCCTCGAGGTAGTTGCTGTTGCAAAGTCGACCCCGTTGCTTTGCTTTGCGACTATCTTGACTCGCGAGATGTCTTTCTGAGAACAGACACGTTCGATCAATGGATCGTGACCGGCCGGCTGGTTCCGCCCACGCCCGCAGAAGCGCTGCTCGCGATCGTGATCCCATGACGTCAGAGCTTATTGTTGTCTTGCATTATATCACTGCGCGTAGGTAGCTCAACTCATCCAGTCTCCATTAGTGCTCATTGCCCACAGGCCACAGGTATCTCGAGTCACCTTGGCTGCCCTATGGTCACCCCTGATAATGGGTCCATCTTGTCCCGTGATCTGCCTTTTGCAGACAAACTGTAGCTGCCTGTAATGCCTCTTCTTCGCTTGGGAATTAACTAATATAATAATTAGTAAATCGATTCTCGTTACCAGTGTAGAAGTCATGCCAATTGATCCATTGAGATTGTATTAACTTCAAGCTACTACCCCAAATTAATTTCCAAACTAAAATACATGCTACCTGTATTTGTACTTTTGAATTCGGGAATTTAAGGTTAAATGTATGAATCGTATGCTATCGGATTCTTCAAATTCAATCCACTCCCATAAAATGCGACAGTTATACATTAGTCGAAAGAAGGATTCAATCCCGGATGAATCTCGTCGACGTCATGTAAACATAATCGAACATGGACGGGTCTGGAAGTCAAATCCTGGGGCCTGTAAAGCCCTACCCACTTGCCCAAGGACTGCGTTATCGTGGTGGACAGGTTTGCAAGCTTTTTTGATCCTGAGAGCTGGCCGAAGCGTATGACCCTACTTGTCCCTTTCCTCCAAACACCCCCGACGTCGTAAGATGATAGTTGTCGAGTACGTCGTAAAATATACACAACACCAAAATAATATTAAAGCCCACAAATTGTCGGTATTGGGATCGCAATCCCAATCCGGAAATCGTGAAAGAGTTTACTTACATGGTTCTTATGGCGCTGTTCACAATAAAATCGTAATGTTCTAATGATTTAGCATGAGCAAATGTACGATGGCAATCCCGATCCCGATTACGGTCACGATGCCGACAATTGTGGTTGTAGCTTTACTTGGTTGTTATGGAGCTGTTCACAACCAAATCGTAACGTCGTTATGTCGCAATCCGGATTTGTAGCGGGGAAATGTGTTCATATTTCTAAGATTGCGATCACGATGTTGGTTCCCGAAATCAAACACAGAGGCTTCATGACATGGTCCAAGAAGGTTGGGTGGCTGCATGTATGTATATTGCGGGAGTCAACAAGGATTGCATTTAGTCTACTTTGAGACCACTTTAACCTATTGAAGCCTGCATGTAAACACAAGTTAATCTCACTCACGAGTCTCATGTAAACGAGGCTGTTGTTATAATCCACAGCTTTCTTGAAAAACGGTGATTTACTTTACGCACCACGCCACTGCTGGCCTGTGGAGCCTCACACCACGCCACTGCTGTTCAGATGGTTTCGAAACAATCCTCTCAAACCTAAATCAGGGAAGATAATTGTCCCATTATGTAATTACGAGTCACTGTTTATTTGCCAACGTCACGTGATGAAGCTTAGCCAGGACGAACAAAGACATCCTCTCGATTAGCCTCGTTGCGTGGTGCGACATTGAAGCGACGTGCAACACTTATGCCAGTGCCGTGGGCCTCTGTGTGGAATGTATACTAGTCCACTAGAAGCGTGGGAGCCCATTTGCATTGTACTCTGCTACAAGTGACCCAGATACCCACCTAAATCACACTCTTGACAACTTATTGGGCACGCGTGTTATTATAACTATATTATCGATTGCAAAGTGTTGCGCATTCAGTATGATAGAAACCATCCCCACTGAAAGGGGCGTGGCTACACGTGTTATAATCATAGATCAATGGTGATCGTCGCCCAAATGAGATGAGATGTTGTTCAATATCACGTCACGCAATATATTACGCAATAATATTGCGTGACGTGATATTGAACAACATCGAAAAATTTTTGTGTAAGTCCTACACTGTTTTTTATTACATATTTTCCAGTTAACAAGAGTGTTTTTAATAATAACCTGATATGGCGTCAGGATGGAGAGATCAACTTATGGGATTTGTTGACTTGGTAAAATGGAGGTATATTTGCATTTGGAGCTTACATCCGTGTAAGGCAGCGTATTTATCTGCCAGAATCAGCTTCAGTTTTAATACTGGTTTGCCATACAAGCATTATACAATCAATCCGGGATAAAGAATAATACAATCAATCCAAAGTTTTATCATGATTTAAGGGTTCATCAATTCAAGCTCGCGCCCACTTCAACCCCTATCTCAGTTATCTCAGTTGGCTGAGGGTCAGATTGGTATCAGATTGATTCTGTAACACGGTATCACTCTTTCCGGAGTAGATAATAAAGCAGCTATTCACCCATGCCAGGAGTACCTTGACTTAATGACTGAATGCCTGAACTGCCGAAGACCCACGACACACGAATATGCTTACACCGGATTGTGTCATGGGGCCACTTTCTCCACACGGTTGACGCTCCTCCGGTTCTCACAGCCCGAGCTCCGAACCCAAGACCAGTAGATGACACGTCATTGTCTACTGGCTTATGTCACAAAGCAATTCTTTTGTCTGGGTATCGCGCGTGTGTTTTACATTCGCGCGGCTCTCCCTTGTATTAGCTTGGACTCACTCGAGAGATGCCAGATGATCGATTAGTGTGATGCGATATATCGTGTTTTACATTCGCGCGGCTCTCCCTTGTATTAGCTTGGACTCACTCGAGAGATGCCAGATGATCGATTAGTGTGATGCGATATATCGTGTTGTACATTCGCGCGGCTCTCCCTTGTATTAGCTTGGACTCACTCGAGAGATGCCTCATGATCGATAAGTGTGATGCGATATATCGTGTTTTACATTCGCGTGGTTCTCCCTTGTATTAGCTTGGACTCACTCGAGAGATGCCAGGTGATCGAGTAGTGTGATGCGTTATATTGTGTTTTACATTCGCGCGGCTCTCCCTTGTATTAGCTTGGACTCACTCGAGAGATGCCAGGTGATCGATTAGTGTGATGCGATATATCGTGTTTTACATTCGCGCGGCTCTCCCTTGTATTAGCTTGGACTCACTCGAGAGATGCCAGGTGATCGAGTAGTGGGATGCGATATATCGTGTTGTACATTCGCGCGGCTCTCCCTTGTATTAGCTTGGACTCACTCGAGAGATGCCAGGTGATCGAGTAGTGTGATGCGTTATATTGTGTTTTACATTCGCGCGGCTCTCCCTTGTATTAGCTTGGACTCACTCGAGAGATGCCAGGTGATCGATTAGTGTGATGCGATATATCGTGTTTTACATTCGCGCGGCTCTCCCTTGTATTAGCTTGGACTCACTCGAGAGATGCCAGGTGATCGATTAGTGTGATGCTGATGCGATATATCGTGTTGTACATTCGCGCGGCTCTCCCTTGTATTAGCTTGGACTCACTCGAGAGATGCCAGATGATCGATTAGTGTGATGCGATATATCGTGTTTTACATTCGCGCGGCTCTCCCTTGTATTAGCTTGGACTCACTCGAGAGATGCCAGATGATCGATTAGTGTGATGCGATATATCGTGTTTTACATTCGCGCGGCTCTCCCTTGTATTAGCTTGGACTCACTCGAGAGATGCCAGATGATCGATTAGTGTGATGCGATATATCGTGTTTTACATTCGCGTGGCTCTCCCTTGTATTAGCTTGGACTCACTCGAGAGATGCCAGGTGATCGATTAGTGTGATGCGATATATCGTGTTTTACATTCGCGCGTCTCTCCCTTGTATTAGCTTGGACTCACTCGAGAGATGCCAGGTGATCGATTAGTGTGATGCTGATGCGATATATCGTGTTGTACATTCGCGCGGCTCTCCCTTGTATTAGCTTGGACTCACTCGAGAGATGCCAGATGATCGATTAGTGTGATGCGATATATCGTGTTTTACATTCGCGCGGCTCTCCCTTGTATAAGCTTGGACTCACTCGAGACATGCCAGGTGATCGATTAGTGTGATGCGATTTATCGTGTTGTACATTCGCGCGGCTCTCCCTTGTATTAGCTTGGACTCACTCGAGAGATGCCAGATGATCGATTAGTGTGATGCGATATATCGTGTTACATTCGCGCGGCTCTCCCCCGCCTTGAAATCAATAACAGAAAGTGTTTTTTTTCTTCAAAAATCCAAATGCAACAAAAATGAAACTTTTCCTTAAAAAAAAATGTAAAGAAATAATATGTTATTCTACTACATCTTTTGATTCATATTTTCGAGCTAATTTACCTGACAAAATGAGGGTTAATGTTTCCCAAAGCCAAACCCCAGAGTTGTGTTGGCCCGCGTGGACAAGACAATGGTTGCCTGTTGGTTGAATCACGATCAGGCGTTACGCAACGAGTATTTATGATGCCAAGTCGTATATTATATGTTTTACGTAACTCAGCTGTTGAAAAACACATTTTATTATTGATGCAGATCTACCTTAGCTTCAATTTGCATATACGGGTGTTCCCGCGTTAGGAGTGTGAGCTGGGCACCGAGCAACACATTGCATATTAGCACGTCTTGGAGGTAGCAGGAAGCTAGCCGAGTACAGTTAGGCACTTCCGCACGTTCACGTCAACAACGGTGCAGTCTTGGGTTTGCCGAGATATCCGACAACGAGGCAGCAAAGTCTCGTTCCCACCTCATACCTCATACCGCCCCTTCCATGCACGATTTTCATCGAAAATCAACAGATTGCTGGCGTTCTTTCATACATTCGTAAAGGCGTTCTTCCACTTGGTGGAGTGCGTATAATCATTTCATCACATCATTTATAATTCCCAGGTAACCAACCCAACATAGGGTCGTAAGTTTCCACTATGGACCAGATCCAATAGATGGTATAAGAAGTAACACAAGTAGAAAATTAAGTTGGTACTATTTGACTCAGTTATTTCGTAAACATGAGGTTATTTAGTTACGTACGGACACCAAGAGAGGTCCCCACTGACAATATGACAAAACTAAACAAAATGTCTGATTTTCTTTTTTGTGCGCTTTTTGACGGTCGGTAGCGGCCATTTTGTTTGTTCGTACTGTAACACGTGCGGGCGGGTTCCTGCTGTGTTTTATATTATGTCGATAGTTCTAAGTTCAGTTCAGACACAGATAACAAATTAACTAATCTGTGGTTCAGACATCTAGACGGCCGGAATGTGTTTTCATGTGTTTTCTCGTGTACCCCTCACCGCAACACCCCTAATTGTCGTGGACGTGGACGCCGGCCGGGGTTTCTAGGACAATACCAGTCATTACGACTTTATTTGCGGTCAACGAGGAGTTTTATTCGGTGAAAATATTGTACGTGGTCAGTATTTCTTGGGGGTAGCCTACGTGATTAATCGGAATATCGTGCAGACCCTGTTATTAGGGTGATATAGGAGAATACAGTAGCCGTCGCACAAAGAAATAACGTCTGATGGTAAAAGAAAGATAAGCTCGGTTCCAATCATCATACATTTGACCTACCAGACTCTTGAACTACTATTGTCATGACGCCACGACGGCCACGTTAGTGTCAAAAATGTGTGTGTTCTGTGCACATTTGGGCTGTCAATAGAAGACAAACCACGAAATAAAAGAGTTTTAAGACGTTTACCACGGATTAAGTGTACGAACGAAATGATTATGTGGTGACAGTTTTAAACCAATACACAGTTAACACAACCACACTAAAAGAATGAACGAGACAGGAGAGGTTTTATGTTGTTTTTGACGAGGCTTTTGAGTACTAATACCGTAACAATCTTCGGAAATCCCCATAAAATGCTTAAAAATTGTCATAAAGTAATACAAAATATGTCATCTGCTTGACAATGCGGTGCTCTTAATTTCTTATGAATGTTTCTTTGTTCGTACGATTCACACATTCTTCAACATAAATACTGTCTTGTTGTATCGTGAATTATATCACGAGAAGAAGACAGACATTGGTTGCGAAAAACACGTCGAGTCACGTCATTCGTTGGCTCATCG